>CM038716.1:33885051-34215051 GCA_021613375.1 Megaleporinus macrocephalus
TGAGCCGCGAGCTCACCCAGCTGTCTGAAACGAGCCGGTCAGGAAACCAGGTGTCCGAGTACATCTCCAGCACATTTCTTGGTACGATACATTGAACACATATTTATACACTGAGGTCTTATTTACAACAGAGTTTCTTCCAAAACACTATACAGGTCATTTCAAGTGCTGTTCTGTCATGACTGGCCATCTCATCTTTGGGTCGGCAGTGAAGATCCCTGTGTGCCCACCAGCCTGTGTTACACTAGGGTCATTTTATTTTCCTTTCATATTAAAGTTGGTTGACTGACTTACAGTGAGGACAAGGGTGTGTCTGTTGTTGCTGCTCCAGCCCTGAAGCACCTGCTATGTAACTGTGGAGGACAGGACACAAGACATTTTGCAAGAACTGTGTAACACTTCACAGCCCCACATCATACATCAACAACCATGGGGCTTTAGCTTGCTATAAGAAGAAGAGAGCTTGGTATTTCCAGTATGGGCGTCGAGGCAAAGGCTAAGAAGAGACTGAAGAAGACTTTTTCAGAGGAAGCAATGTAGTAAAAAATAGAGTGACAGAGCAAGAGACTGAAGAGACTAACTAAAACAGATACAAATACACAATTTAATGATTAATAAAAAAAACAACAAAAAACAGCTGCAGAGTTTGCATCCTTGCCTTTTTATTTCTAAAAAATTTTAATGTAGGCTGTAACCCCGTCTGTGTAATTTGTAAAAGTCATCTAACCTCACTCTGGTTTCAGGCTAGCATACAGTAAAATAAAAATTTTTTTTAATGCCCTGTTGTGTCGAATTCCGATTTCCATTCGTGTGCCCACGCATCACACAGGCATATGGACGCTTCCGCTACAGATTACACTCATGATTTCAGATCATGTATCCTTCTGCTTGGCAACAAATGCACATGTACGGCTGTCCGAGATGGGGCCTCAAAGCACAATTTATATTTACTACAGTGGTGTAAAAGTTAATTACACCCCACAGCAGTAGGTCCTGTAGGAGGTCCTGAAGAGTAAACAATACCAATTCTCACATAATGCTACTTTAATGGTTTACAGTGGCCTTGTCTGTTCAAAAAGGGTACCCATGTTTCATTTCTGTCAGCGCTGGCAATAATGGAGTTCAGTGGAGGGAGTGGAGGGAGAGTTGGATCAGTGCAGTCCAAACGATGGCAATGACAAAGCAGCAACAGAAACCCTCTAAGAGCAAATCATCCTAAGAGCAAGTCTTATTCCGTTCTGGGAGTGGATGACATCCTCAGTAGCCCAACAAATTCACTATGGTTCAAACCACTGGAATTACACCGTCCCCTTGCCTCCAAAACACATCTAAATAGTGCTTCCACTCTGATGCATAGCATATGGGAATTTAACAGCATGCCATACAGACTCTGTAATAGACCATCCACATTCCGGAGGCTTTTGGAGAAAGTCCTGCATTATTTACATTATAAGTCTGCTGCTTCATGGAACTGATTTCAAAGATGTCTTGAAAAAGTTGGCATAAAAACCAAGAGTATAAACCTTTTACCTATCTGCAAGAAAAAAAGGAGTAATTGTCAAATAAAAGAGTGTATTAACTTTATTATTATTATTATTAACTTTTGTTATTCTGTTCTGCAGAGAAGCAACATGACCTGGAGCTTATGTCCCCATCACCCAAAGAGAAGGAGAAGAAGAAGAGGCCGATGTCCCAGATCAGTGGAGTGAAGAAACCCAAATCCACACATAACCGCAGTGTGTCCATCCCACGCTACGGGGTCAACACTGACCAGGAGGAACAACTGGCCAAGGTCATTCTCACTGTCTGTCTTTCTCTTCATCCTCGGCTTCATAAAGTCTTTTAGCATTACATAGATGCAAAATCTCAAAGACTGTGTGTCTTTCATTTTCAGGAATTAGAGGACATTAATAAATGGGGTGTAGATATGTTCAGGATATCGGAGTACTCTGGGAACCGCCCACTGACAGTCACAATGTACACTGTTTTCCAGGTAAGTGGATAGTATTGTTACTGAAATTGCATTGTTGCATATATATATATATATATATATATATATATATATATATATATATATATATATATATATATATATATATATATATATATATATATATATTATAACAGTGCCAAGTTTCTTATCTGCCTTAAATCAACCTCCGTAGGAAAGAGACCTGCTGAAGACATTTAAAATCCCAGCTGATACCTTCATTACTTTTTTGATGGCACTGGAGGAGAACTACCGTGCTGATGTTGCGTATCACAACAGCATGCATGCGGCCGATGTGGTGCAGTCCACAAACGTCCTATTGTCAACGCCAGCGCTTGAGGTGCGAAATAATTATTCTGCCTTTACCAGTTTATGTAAAAACACAATCTGAAATGTTATGCAAGAAGTTGAGTATTTTTGGAGCATATTTAAGTAAAACACTGTAAGTTTTATTTCGCTGCTTTAAAATGTCATAGAGCATTTTTTCTTAAATCAGCAACATCAGCTTCCATAATTACTGTTGTTAATGGCAAATTTACTATGTTGACTAATTTTTGACTTAGTTTGAGCAGGAACAGTGACTCCTCGTGTGTACTACAAGTCTAAAATTCATAAATCTTATTTTCTAGGCTGTGTTTACTGACCTTGAGATCTTGGCTGCATTGTTTGCCAGCGCAATCCATGATGTAGATCATCCTGGAGTATCTAATCAGTTTCTAATCAACACAAGTGAGCAGCAAGTGATTTAAATAAATCAATAATGTACATATTTTAGATTTGGGTTATATTCGTTGTTTTCAATTGTTGTTTTTTTTTCATTATCCCACAGATTCAGAGTTGGCTCTGATGTACAACGATGCATCTGTGCTGGAGAACCACCACCTGGCTGTTGGCTTCAAACTCCTGCAGGAAGAAAACTGTGATATATTCCAGAACCTGAGCAAGAAACAAAGACAGTCCCTGCGTAAAATTGTCATTGACATGGTGAGGGACTTGTGCAGGCATGGCTATACAAAGATAACGGGCAAAACATGTTATTTATGGAATGTTTTCTTTGGTCCATCAAAGGTCCTGGCTACAGATATGTCCAAACACATGAACCTGCTAGCAGATTTGAAGACCATGGTAGAAACCAAGAAAGTGACAAGTCTTGGGGTTCTCCTCCTGGACAATTACTCAGATCGCATCCAGGTAGCGTTTCCTTGTTTGTTTACCTCAGGGGAAACCCATTTATGGTCCTGGAGATCTACCACAGGGTTCTAGCAAACCTGGCTATAATATTCAGATTACCTTTATCACATGTGTTAGATCAGGGGTTCAGCTTACCTGGAGGGTGGTTAATCTTCATGACCAGAACCAGAAGAGTTAGATCTACAATGTTTCTCTTCACCCTGACCTAGATCTGCACATGTCTTGGCAGCATGGTGCTAACTGCATGCCTAAACCCTCATCGTGTGGAGTTGTTCTGTCGTCTCTAATACACTTCTTCAGTTTAAACACAGCATTCCTTATTTTTATTAATATTAAAGGTCCTTCAGAACATGGTGCATTGTGCTGACCTCAGCAACCCCACCAAGCCTCTGGAGCTTTACCGGCAGTGGACTGACCGCATTATGGGGGAGTTCTTCACCCAGGGAGACAGAGAAAGGGAAAGAGGGATGGAGATTAGCCCCATGTGTGACAAACACAATGCCTCCATCGAGAAATCACAGGTCGGTATCCAGTCAGTCTGCACA
Organism: Megaleporinus macrocephalus; assembly: GCA_021613375.1. NCBI lineage: Eukaryota > Metazoa > Chordata > Actinopteri > Characiformes > Anostomidae > Megaleporinus > Megaleporinus macrocephalus. Next base: position 33,888,778 of record CM038716.1, read on the forward strand.
TTAGCTTCAGATAGATTAGATTTATTCCAGCTAATTTTTCAGATCCAGATTAAGACTGCATGGTTCAGGACTACACTAGGCTTTATCCATGTCCTGGAAGCTGACCCCTGCACCCCTTTGGTTTCTTACATTCAGCTGTATATTATTATTATCTTTAAATGTTTATGTGTTGCTGTGTCTGTATTGATTACAGTAATGTTTTTTTTCAGGTGGGATTTATTGATTACATTGTACATCCTCTGTGGGAGACCTGGGCAGATTTAGTCCATCCTGATGCTCAGGACATCCTGGACACTCTGGAGGATAATCGTGAGTTTTACCAGAGTCTGATCCCTCACAGCCCCACTGCCACTCCAGAGGAAAAGAGCCTGGGCCGGGGGACTGGTGGGGCAGCTGGAGGAGCCAGTGGGACTGGAAGTCTGGGGGAAAAGTTCCAGTTTGTTCTGACACTGGAGGAGGAAGGAGAGACAGATGCAGAGAGTCCAGACAGTCCAGATAGTCCTGAGGAAGAAACAGAAACCAGACATGACTGGACTGGCACTGACCCCAATCAGAAAACTCCTCATAGCCAACGCACCGATACCTCAGACAGCGACAATGAAGATGGAAAACTCGAGCAAGAAGTGGAAAGTGTGAAGCCGGAAACGTAACACCAAAAGCTTTAGTCTTCTCGTTGACATTTTTTTCTGTTCCTCTTCCACCCCATCTGAGCTCCTCCACCACACACTGACACTGGGGTCACCAGCCCTCAAGGAACTGACTGAGGTCTCTTGGGATTTTTAGCAGATTAATTTTTTTAAACTTCATAGTCAAAGTACTGTAGCTCTTACACCACAGTGTTGATGGATCTTGTAACGAGAATACACGTTTGTAGGCAAAATTCACAGCTAACAGGGTTTATTCCCGAGTTTTTCTATCTGCGTGCACCTTTAAGTCTGTATTATAAACAAGCAATATAGCAGATTCTCTCTGCAAGCGACAGAGGTAGAGCTTTTACCTCCTCTCTTATAAATCTAAAGCACTCGGTTAAAGCAGTGTCCTCTCCAGCTTTAGAAAACTTCACTGAACTGAAAGCTTTTCCGTTTTAAGGGGTCATTTGAACGTGTACATGCCACACCTCTACACGCAGGGGTCTTATTTGAGACTAGTGCTGGTTTACAACTACAGCACCACCGACAGGCTAGTGATCAGGTGAACAGACAGTGTTGCTAAGCGCACCATCACCTCTATTTTAATATTTGCCTTCAAGAGGCGTTGAACTAGTTTAGAAATTTCAGACCTCGCTTTTAAATCTACAGTTCCCCTGCAGTGGAAGGAATTTTCCTCAAAGAGGTATTCTCGTTATGAGCTCATGTCTGGCCCTGCAGGACTACATACATGTTGGCTAAACATAAAAGATAAAACTTAACAAGCTCTCAGATTGCTGTGAGAGTTGGCGACTCTCTAAGTAACAACCTGTAGACCTTACACTGGAGAAACGTGTCTTTCCGCACAGCTTCGAAAACCTAAAGACTTATAAGAGCTGTTTTTTTTAAAACTCAGATTCACTTGTATGTTTTTGGCTGACTTGGTTTCCAATTGCAGAGCGCAAGGAAGTGGACAGTCTTTGCAGGAAAAGGCGAGTTTGTATTTAGGGGCTTTTATACCAGGACGTATTATTGTGGCACGGGAAACACTCATATGCACTAGAATTATATTTCAGAAGAAAATACAGTGCAGCCAGTTATGATGGTGATTTTTGCACCAAAACAAAAGCAAAGAAAACCAACCTTAACATAACATGAACGCCTCAGGATACACACTGAACAGCTGCTTTCAGCATGGGTACTTTTACACACTGAACACCATCTTCCTCAGTAGTGCTGCGATGCAGGTCTCATTGGGATCTGTTCTGCTTGTTTTTGGTGCCACCTAGTGCACAGTATTCACTGTTAACAAAAAAGCCTGAGCTGGTTCACAGACAGACCCCTCAGCGCGCCTGGGTTTGGACTGAGTTACACCGCCAGTGGTTTTCTGTTGAAGTCTCTTCTTGACGGTGTCTAAACATTAACAGCTCTGAAAGAGTTTGTTGTTCTAGACTCACTTTATCTGACCCCACATGCTTCTGTAGCGTATTGCATCTGTGTGCTTATTATTTGTTTTTATTTCTGCTACAGTGTAAATATAATATTTTTTGCTGAAACAATCCAATCTTTTTCCAGTACAGTAGCGTATGTAGCACTTTATTTAAATCTAATTCTGTTTCTGTAAGGGCTGCAGTCAGACTGTATTCGCACAAGAAACTGAAGTCTGGTTAAAATGCAATCTGTTTAATCAGATGCGGTGGTTCAAAAGTTTGGGCACCCCAGTCAGTCATTCTGTTACTGGCAATAGCTAAGCAAGTAAAAGATGAACTGATGTCCAAAATGCATAAAGTTAGAGATAAAACATATAAACAATATTAGTGTGTTATTTATGGCTGTGTGGGGTTTGCATCTGAGTAGGTTTCCTCTGGCTACTCAGGTTTCCTCCCACAGTCCAAACACATGCATATTAGGTTGACCCGTGTGAGTGTGTTAGCCACAAATATGACCTTTATAGAAAAGTCACCAGAAGAAGACCTTTCCTGCATCCTCCCCACACAATTCAGCATTAGGTTTGTAGGGGAGCATTTAAACAAGCCAGATGCATTTAAAAAATAAATAAAAGTCCTGTGGACTGAAGAAGTTAAAGTAGAGATTTTTGGCCATATGCAGCGAAAGTATGTTTGGTGCAGAATTTTATGAAAAGAACTAAATAAAAATGAAGCAATAAAAAATAAATAAAAATTAAAAATAAAATTTAAAAAAAGCTGAAGATGAAAAGAGAATGACTTCTACAAAAGGATAATGATCCTAAACATACCACGAAATCCACTATAGACTTACTCAAGAAGTGCAGACTGAAGGTTTTGCCATGACCCTCACAGGCCCACCTGTGAATAGACTTCAAAAGTATGTCGGCATGTAAGATTTGCAAAAATCTCTCAGAACTAGAAGCAAAAATCCTCTCAGCTGGCTTACAAAAGTAATTACTAGCTGTGGTACTTGCTAGAGGGGTGTTACTAGGTACTGACCATACAGGGTGCCCAAACTTTTGCACGGGCCCTTTTTCCATTTTGTTCTTTTGAAAACTGTCAGACATTAAAAATAAAAGTAATCTTCCTTGGAATGTTAAAGTGTCATTTTTTTAATTCATCTTCATCTTTTACTAACTTAACGTTTTACAGTAATGGAAACGTGCAAGGGGTGCCCAAACTTTTGCAAGCCACAGTAAATATTACACACTAAATGGAGACTGTGTGTTTGTGTCTGCTAGTTTGTGTTTGTGTGTATATATATATATATATATATATATATATATATATATATATATATATATATATATATATATATATATATATATGTGTGTGTGTGTGTGTGTGTGTGTGTGTGATATAATTCAGTACTTTCAAAATCTTCAGTTACACATTTATATTTCTGATGTTGGTGATTTTGCTGTATTCCAGTTTTTCCCTGTGTATGTAATTTTAATTATGTAATACCAAAAGCACTTTCACTCTCAGTGATTGGTTACAATACAGCCCCTCCCCCCCTCCATACAGTCCCCCTCCACTCGCGTTTCCATGTTGCCTCTGGCTAATTTCCATTAGCGATGACAGTATTGGTTACATTACAGGGCAGCGCTTCAGTTTGGTTTCTTTTTTTCTGTTTTTTTTTCTACACACCCAATTGTCTTTATGCTGCTGTTTGAAAGTGTTGGCACTGCAAAGGTTTAGGTAATTCTGCCTCAAGTCATTAGATTTCAGTCCTGACTGACTTAGTATTTTGAGTAAACGTTATTGTGCCCAACAGATACTAAAGCAATTCGTTTAAGAAGCACAAACTTTATTATTCAGAAACCTTTATTACAAAAATGGACAACATTTTAGGGATCTGCTGAGACAATCTGCTTGCACAAAAACCCAAAACATACAGCAGATCATTAAATTACAAGCCTGCATCCCTAAGTCTTCTGTATCTTCTGTTTCGGTAGTTCAGCACCTAAACCACAATCATAACCACTGAAGTTATAACAAAAAAAATAATTTCATGAATTCCAAACTTAAAAATGTTACCCTTACTGTAGGGATGCACATTGATATTGGAATCATATTGTTATCAACTCATAACTGCTTTTTTTAAAGATCATTAAAAAAAGTCCATCAGGCCAAATGCTTACATATGGGCGATAGTTCAAACCAGCATTCAAACTAACTAGAACTAACTTTATTGTATGCCATGAGAGCATCAGGTGATGTGGGCGATGAACCCAAAACAAATCAAAAGCCACAACTGTTACAGCAAAGGTGATGAATGACCAACCGTTCTGTTGTGAGGGATTTCGGGGTTCACCGCTGCTTGAGCCACTTTACACCAACATAGCCTCACTGGAGATACACAACTCATACTGTACCCATACCTCACAAACTCCCTCACTATATAACATGACATTCATCAGCCTAGCCACGGACATTTGGACATCTGGTGAGAGGGCGTCTCTACAGCGTGCGTATAAACTGAATGAAATAAAGTGTTCAGCTTATCAGCTTGGTATTAATATACTACCTCTTCACAGACTGACTGTTTTCGAGCTGAAAGGTATGAGCTGAAAAAGACTGGGCTAGTAATGTAAGCTAAGTTAACAGACCATTAAAAAGACTTTCTGCCTATTTATATATTTTGAGCCGTGTGTGTACTACCGTGCTGTGACATGCTGAGGAACTGAACTGAGTTGCTGAGTGCCGGTGGTCGTGCAGATATTCCCATTAAAAGTGTTTTTGAATCTGTTTTCTTAACAGAAAACAGTTTTGCATGTTCAAGATGTAACTATGTGTACATGCAAAATATCAGATATAGGCATCTGCAGATATAGACATGTTTATATCAGCCCAGAGTTCCCATATCGGTGCATCCCTACTCTTCTCAAAAAACTCAAATACAATTTTAATATTATAATTCTGCACACTATTGTGCACGATGATGTTATTTAGTGAAAAAACGAAACAAACTGGTCATTTCACATAGAGTGACCCTGAAACTACGGTAACTTTACTGTACTCAACTGAAACTCTATTTGAAGCTTTACTGAAATTCTGCTGTAACTACACTGAAACCGTGTTTACTTTCCTGAAACTTTAACTTCTGCTAAACCACTACTGTAACTGTACTGTAACTGTACTGGAACTACTGCACTCTGTTGGCACTAGGCTGAAGCTCTACAGTAACTCTATTGTAACTCTGATGAAACTATGCATTAACTGTACTGTAATCCACCTGAAGCTCTAATGTAACTCTGCTGCAACTGTACTGTACTGTGCTGTAACTCTGCTAAACTCTACTGTAACTCTGCTAAACTCTACTTTATCTCTCCTGTAACTCAGCAGTAACTCCAGTGTGACTCCACTGAAACTCTAATGTACTTTCACTGAAACTCTAATGTAAAACTGCTTTAACTCTACTGAACTCTACTGTAACTACAGTGAAACTCTTATGTAACTCTATTTTAACTCTACTGAACTCTAGTGTAACTCCACTGAAACTCTTATGTAATTTCACTGTAACTCTGCTGCTCCTGTACTGTGCTTTGCTGTAACTGTACTGAACTCTACTGTAGCTCTGCTGTAACTCTACTGAGACACTAACGAACTGCTGTAACTACTGAAGTTGTGAATGAAAGACAGATGTGGTCATGCATGAGGGCTTCACCATGCCGAGTAATGATCCTAATCATTAGGCTTTAACATCATGTTCACTGTAAAGCATTGATTTCTCTGTTCTTTTCTTCAGAAACACTCTGCTCTGTTGTTCTCCCAAAAGGGAAAATAGGGCCATTTTCTTTAACTATTCCAATTCTTTTGTTTTTAAATTCTGTTTTAAACCCACTGCTTTCGGAGACGGAAATGCTCAGTAATAACAGAGTGAAGCTGTATAAAACCTGTTTCTTAGATTCCACTTGTACTGTTTACCTAAAATCAGTTTCTGTAACTGTTCTTCTCTTATAAGCGCCAATAAACCACAGACTCCAGCTCTTTTACTGACTGACTGAATGTTAACAGCTTTAAAGGCTTTAGTAATTGATGACATCTAAATCTGTAGTGGTGTTTATTTAGCTGTTCTGATTCTACGTTGTCAAAAAGTACTAAATCTGCAATCAACAACGTAAATAAGAGCAAATTCACTTTATATGATACAAACAGGAGTGATCAGTAGGGGGCGCGCTATAATATAACAGTCAGGCGTTGCTCTGTTGCTGACGCTTTATTTTATCCCCACCTGTATTCCGGCAAGTTGGCAAGCTGACTGGACAAGAGCAAAACAGGTGTGTTAGCTACCAGCCAATCACACTGCAGGAGGCAGGACTTTATTAGCCAATCATAGTAAAGACGGGGCGGGGTTCGCCTGAATACGGGTGGACAATAATAAGCTCCGTTTAGCTGATTTACTTCCATTGATTGAAGCGGAGCGGCGGAATAACGCGAATGACAAAGTAAGAACACACAAATACGTTTTAATAATTCGTGCATAGCTGAAATAATAATAATATAAATAACAACAGCAACGGCGATAAACTTTGTACACGTTATTAGCAGCGACGTCCCGAATCAACAGCGTCTGTCTGTCTATTTTCACTGGCTTAGCTAGTTAGCTTTAGCGTTAGCTAGCTGATCCGCTTCGCAGAGATAACGTTAGTCTAATGTTGCATATTGATATTTTTATAATAATATTTAATTAATTTAAGTGATTGGTTGCCATTAGTCGACAGCTAAACTAAATCAGAGCCAGATAAAAATACGAGGATAAAAACGAGTGATCATTCGAATTGTCCGTTCCACCTTAAATGGCACGGCAGTGTTGCATCTTTTAAGGTGGAACGGACAATTTGAATAAAAAAATGAAATGTAAATATTTAAACTCAGATGTAGACGACCAGCCGAGATATGTGTGCTGTCTAAAGTCGGCTTCTTTAGTTTTAGCACAAAATCCACAAAGCTAATGTAGCTAACAAGTAATGGAAGCTCATAGCCCACCAATTAGCTTATTGCTAACTGCCTGTCTTAAAGCTGTGGAGCTGTTCAGTAATCTCTAATAGCCTTGACTATGTGGTTTCTGACGCGGTGTTGCTGGCTCGTATCTAAATATGAACATTAAATCTATTCAGTCATGCGGTTAGCATCTCGCTAATTGGTGGAGATATAAGCTTTATTAGCCTCGTTACTCCAGCAAGAAAAAGAAGCAAATTATCTGAGGTAAGCACAGGGGAACTGAGAAAATTTGGGTTTTGGTGAACTATTCCTTTAAAGAGACACACTAGGCACGGTAAATAAATGTAACCATCGCTGCAATCCGTTATAAATAGGTCACACAGCTCCTAAGGCAGTGCTGCTGTTACTGTAGAGAGAGATTTTCTGGTGTAACGGACTGAAAGCCCCTTCAGATGATGTATCTTGAAGGTGGGAGGAGCTTATAAAAAATGTTTGAAACATTTTTTTTTCTGCTTGCTGGATTTTTAACCTTACTGCAAAGAAGGCTCATTACATCCGTGGTTATTAGACCTGATTTACATGTAGTATCTCTGCATGGCATGAGTGGTGGGGAACAGCTTGATTTTCGTTTCTCATGTGAACAGGACAGCGCTTTCACACAGGATCGTCGTGACAGCTTCCCCTACGCTGCACTGTGAAGGGGTGTGATATTTCTGACAAATGACAAAGACCCATGCAGCAACATATATTGAAATATATTGCCATGAACATTAATTTAAATTACATAGAAAAACAAGTAAAATGCTATCATTAATTTACTTCAGTCCGTCAGTGTTATCGATGAAAGAAGTGCTTGCTGGCTAGACTAGCAGTCATAGCAGGTTGTATAGAGTGATGGGTTTTCTTGAAACAGTGTTTTGAATCGTGCCAGAGCTTTTGTGCCCTGTTTGTTTTAAAACAAATTCAAATGATGGCATCAAATAAAGCCTTATGTCATCACTATTTGGAAATGCACCTATTATTATTTGCCTTTATTTAATCAAAGAAAACTTAGGCGGTTTGTCAGTGATATGTCATATTTTGTTTTGAGACATGTATATTATATTATTGTATGTTCTATTATTATTATAAAATATTTAGTATAATATATATATATATATATATATATATATATATATATATATATATATATATTTATATATATATATATATATATATATATATTTAGTATATTATATATATATATATATATATATATATATATATATAAGTTATTTTAGGTTGGTGATATTGTGCTGTGTTTTCAAGTCATCATTTTTCTCAATGACTGTGCATTTTATTCCCAGACAGTTCCCTGCAGAGTGTACCACAAGGGGTTTTCAGAAATGTTAAGTGTAATTCCAAAACAACGAGAGTGAAATTCCTCAAAGTTTACTCATCAGTCATCGCCTGCTTCTTGAAGATGCATGTTTGATTGTGATGCTGTAAGATATTCCAGTATTCATCAACTGTAGTACAACAGTTCTGCTTAGGGACCCTGTGGAATGGAACGCAGCTTAGTTTCAAAGCTTCATGAAGCATTATTTCTGTCATGACTAGTGCATACAGGGTAATACACACTAGTGCATGCAGGGTAATACAGTTAGAGTTAGAGATCTGTTAAGCTAGTGAAGGTGATTTACAGAATACACGGTACTTCAAATAACACTTTAAACTGTAGTTTTGGGTGGACTGATCCTTTGAACAGTGTATGTGTTCCTGAATAATCTCTTGTCTCTCTCTCAGCTCATTAGCCGGATGGTTTAAGGTCAAACAGTGTTTAAGAAGACAGGCTGCCCCCTAATGTCCAACCTCGCTCTGCTCAGCCTGAGATTTTAGCTCCACTGCTGATCACTTACCATGTTCATAATCAGCAGTGTTTATTTCTGAGTGTGTGTTTGTTGTTGTTGTTGTTTACAGATGGCCTCTGCAAATGATGCTCGTTATGGTCAGAAGGAATCAGTTGACCAGAACTTTGATTACATGTTTAAGATCCTGATCATTGGGAACAGCAGTGTAGGGAAAACCAGCTTCCTGTTCCGCTACGCCGACGACTCGTTCACTCCGGCTTTTGTCAGCACCGTCGGCATCGACTTCAAAGTAAAGACCATCTATAGAAACGACAAGAGGATCAAACTGCAGATCTGGGTACAGAGAGAAACTCCATTACTGTTAATATTATTATTACTGTTATACTTTTTAACTAATAAACTAATACAGATGCTGTATTCACAGTAAATGTTCACTCTGATTATGTTTCATGCTGTATTTGAGTTTATCTCTATAAACTGAAGGTGTTTATAGACTAAAACTCTATTGTGAACTAAAGCGCAGCTGAAAATAGACTTTCCAAAGTAGAGATTGTTCTCTATCTATACCCTGACTTTGGGGTGATTTTAGGTGTGACTGGTTTTAAGAGTCTGACCGAGTTGGCCACCTATAAAAGCTCATTTAGAGCTGAGACCTTTTGTCCCACTACCTGTGTCAGTTTATCTGTTCTGCTTCAACCTGTTTTAACATCAGTTTGTTTTTTTAATATTAATATAAAACAGTCTGCTTTTATATAAATACTTTCTTATATATCTGTATACTTACTGTATAATACTTTATAATACTACTATACTATATAACTGTTTCTAGTTGTCTTTCATAAATTACTATATTTATAGTTATAACTGTAATAACTATGTAATAATTCTTCAGAGTTCTGAAATAATTATAAGTCTTTTGAGAATGATTCAATTATTGTTTGATCATTTTTTGTGTAATTGTTTGCTGAAAGCTGATAAGGGTGTGCTTTTGTCTTTTAAGGACACTGCAGGTCAGGAGAGGTACCGGACGATCACCACAGCATATTACCGTGGTGCTATGGGCTTCATCCTGATGTACGACATCACTAACGAAGATTCTTTTAACGCAGTTCAGGACTGGTATGATCTTCTTTTCTATTACATCTCCATGACCACACTTTGCCTCACATTTCAAAATGAGCACGGCCAACCACACAGCAACCTCTTAGCATAGCGTTGTTATTTTGTTCTGGTTAGGGCTGGGCGATAAAACGATAACGATAATTATTGCAAAATAGCGTTAGAACTATTAAGACGTAGTCGATAGAAAGTCAATAGAATTAAGTTCTGTCCGTGTTTTGAGAGCTTTAATTGCTCGGGTCAGTTCTACTGTTGTGACTATCAAATGCTGACAGAGCGTTTCTGTGTGAAACACTCCCACAACTTGCACGCGAGTGATTGTTTGTAGCTGCAGCTTGCGCTCCTGATAAATTCATGCTTTCAGTGGGCACGGCCACCCAAGCGATGCATCGGCGCACGTTATGCTAATCGACGTAATTTCGTAATTGATAAAGATAAATATGTATACTGTAGGAGAACGTTGAGGCAAAGTTGACTTTATAAGCAAAAATCCCGAGTAGGGAAACTTCATTTCCTACCGAAAACAGAATCACTAAACCAACTCCCCATTTAGGACAGAGAGCCTGCTTAACACAGTGTCTGTGTGTGAATACTGTTCATACTAATACTGCCCCATATATATATATATATATATATATATATATATATATATGTGTGTGTGTGTGTGTGTGTTTAATTTATTTAAAATACAGTTGTGTAATGTTCTATAGTACATTTGTCTATCTTCTGAAAGAAAATTAAGGATAAAAAACAATTCATCAAAATTTAAAGTAAAAAGGCAATCGTGATTTGAATTTTATCGTGATATATATCGATATGGACTGATATGAAAAAAATGATTGTGATAAGATTTTTTTCCATATCGCCCAGCCCTAGTGCTGGTTAGTTCAAAGTACTCATTTGGAAACACATTCCAACTTTATTTGTTTTGCTATTGTACACATATTTGCATCTCATTATCATCTTCTTAAAACGCTCCTCACAGCAGCCGGTTGTGAAGAAAGTCTGTTTACGTCACCTCTGCACAGCCAGAATCTTTTATTAACCATGTGGCTGATCAGCTCTGTTGTGCTTCATCTTTAAAGGCTTTTAGGCTCTTGTTTTCCCTTCCTGACCATTTGAATGTCATCCATGTGGGCGTACTGTAGGTCCACCCAGATTAAAACGTACTCGTGGGACAACGCTCAGGTGCTGCTGGTGGGGAACAAGTGTGATATGGAGGACGAGCGGCTGGTGGTATCTCAGAGAGGAAGGCAGCTCGCAGATCAGCTCGGTGATTTACTCATATCTCTACTGGCATCACTTCATTTAAACACACAAATGATTAATAAAACAGAAAAATTAAATAATAAGTCCATTAACAAATACCTTTTGACCTCTGTCTCTTTAGGCTTTGAGTTTTTCGAGACCAGTGCTAAAGACAACATCAACGTAAAGCAGACGTTTGAGCGGCTGGTGGACGTTATCTGTGAGCGAATGTCGGAAAGTTTGGAGGCTGGAGACCCCTCAGTTACTGGAAGCAAACAAGGTCCTCAGCTCACTGAACAGCCGCAGAGATCACACCAGGACTGCGCCTGTTAAAAACCACCAATACACTTATATTACACCTACGGTTCTCTCAAACTGACCTCAATAACCCAAAAACAGCATTCACACCAGAACTGCACCGTACAAAAAACATTAATACCCTCGTAATACAGCCACACTACCCTCAAACTGACCTCAGTTCCCCAAATACAGCGTTCACACCCGGACTGCGCCTGTGTAAGACTACAAATAACCTCGTAATACATCTACAGTACCCTCAAACTGACCTCAGTTGACCAAATACAGCGTTCACACCCGGACTGCGCCTGTGTAAGACTACAAATAACCTCGTAATACATCTACAGTACCCTCAAACTGACCTCAGTTGACCAAATACAGCGTTCACACCCGGACTGCGCCTGTGTAAGACTACAAATAACCTCGTAATACATCTACAGTACCCTCAAACTGACCTCAGTTGACCAAATACAGCGTTCACACCCAGACTTCTCCTGTTAAAGACTACAAATACCCTCATAATACACCCACAGTACCTTCAAACTGACCTCAGTTTACCAAATACAGCATTCACACCTAGAATTCTCCTGTTAAAGACTACAAATACCCTCATAATACACCCACAGTACCTTCAAGCTGACCTCAGTTCACCAAATACAACATTCACACCCAGAATTCTCCTGTTAAAGACTACAAATACCCTCCTGATACATCCACAGTACCCTCAAACTGACCTCAGTTCACCAAATACAGCATTTACACCTGGACTTCTCCTGTTAAAGACTTCAAATACCCTCCTGATACATCCGCAGTACCCTCAAACTAACCTCAGTTCACCAAAAACAGCGTTCACACCCGGACTGCGCCTGTGTAAGACTACAAATACCCTCATAATACATCTACAGTACCCTCAAACTGACCTCAGTTCACCAAAAACAGCGTTCACACCCGGACTGCGCCTGTGTAAGACTACAAATACCCTCATAATACATCTACAGTACCCTCAAACTGACCTCAGTTCCCCAAATACAGCATTCACACCAGGACTTCTCCTGTTAAAGACTACAAATACCCTCATAATACAACCACAGTACCCTCAAACTAACCTCAGTTCACCAAATACAGCATTCACACCAGGACTTCTCCTGTTAAAGACTACAAATACCCTCATAATACACCCACAGTACCCTCAAACTAACCTCAGTTCACCAAATACAGCATTCACACCAGGACTTCTCCTGTTAAAGACTACAAATACCCTCATAATACAACCACAGTACCCTCAAACTAACCTCAGTTCCCCAAATACAGCATTCACACCAGGACTTCTCCTGTTAAAGACTACAAATACCCTCATAATACAACCACAGTACCCTCAAACTAACCTCAGTTCACCAAATACAACATTCACATACAGAATTCTCCTGTTAAAGACTACTAAGACCCTCGTAATACACCCACAGTACCCTCAAACTGACCTCAGTTCCCCAAATACAGCATTCACACCAGGACTTCTCCTGTTAAAGACTACAAATACCCTCATAATACAACCACAGTACCCTCAAACTGACCTCAGTTCCCCAAATACAGCATTCACACCAGGACTTCTCCTGTTAAAGACTACTAAGACCCTCATAATACACCCACAGTACCCTCAAACTAACCTCAGTTCACCAAATATAACATTCACATACAGAATTCTCCTGTTAAAGACTACTAAGACCCTCGTAATACACCCACAGTACCTTCAAGCTGACTTCAGTTCATCAAATACAGCATTCACACCCAGAATTCTCCTGTTAAAGACTACGAAGACAATCCTGATACATCCACAGTACCCTCAAACTGAACTCAGTACCTCGAATGCAGCATTCTCACCAGTACTGCGCCTGTGGAAACACTTGTAATTTACAAACATGACCCCCAAACTGACCTCAGCACCCCAAAATAGTGTTCACTCTGGGACTGCGCCTGTTAAAAACCACAAATGCGCTCATAACACACCCAGAGTACCCTCAAACTGACCGCACTGCCCCAAAAACAGTGTTCACTCCGGGACTGCGCTCCCATGATACACTCACAGTGCCCTCAACTTGACCTCAATACCCCAAATATTCACTCCAGCATTCAGCAGCTGTTAAAACTCCCATACTACACTCACGTAGCCCCCAAACTAACTCACAACGTCTGTGTATTTTGCTCTGCTGTGAAACTTGTCTGGAAAAGTGCTGTAAATTTTTTATAGGGGTTTTATACCCCCACAACAGCCCTCAGTAGCTTCAGCACTGAAGGTGTGGCCGATAAATCAGACAGGTGACAGAAATAGAGGACACATTTTTGCTTGTTTTTAAATTTTATTTATTTATTTATTTATTTATTTATTTGTTGTGATCTGTTGAGTGGTGAGCGGAGTGTTGTGTAACTGTTAAAGGAGACAGAGCAGCAAGGCTGTGTTTTCCTTTTATTTTTCCCTCTAAGTGCTTGAAATAAGCTCTTTTCCCGCTTTCTAGATTAAGTATTTGTTTATGTGTGTGTGTTAACCAAGTTTATGCCACATGGTGGGAACCTATTCATACACTGGCGCTATGGGGACCAGCTGTGACCAACGTAAAGCATTACATTTTAAATGGTTGGTTAAGGTTAAGTGTTTGGTTTAGTCTTGTAGTAGTCCTGATTCAGTTTTGGGTCTTCAGGAAAACTATAGAAGTGTATGTAATGGCCCCACAATATAAAGAAACAAGACTGTGTGTGTGTGCCTGTAAGTGTATACCAGGTTTATGACACGTAGTCAGGACCAAAACCTGTTCTTGCGCTCACATTGTGGGTTTATTGATAGTGCAGTGTATTTCAGGGCTGCAAATCAGATTAATGTTAAATTAAACTCAAAATACTGCTATAAAGTGACACACATTCGTTAGCAGACATTTAGTACAGTCTAAATGTGAGAAATGACCACAACAATCAGAATAACAGTCAGATACAGAGTCTGATTAATATGATCAGCGGTAAAATTGCGAGTTCTTAATCTGTATATTGATCAATACTGCACGGAAGCTGCTATAAGGCTTTATAAACTTATGTTGTAAGTTAAATGCAGTATTGTTTACACTATGCACTACATGTCCGTTGCTTATTAATGTAGTATTTGTTTATTAAGTGATGTATTTGGGGTTTTTGGAAGGTTGCAGATCAGAATATTGATTGAATGTTGATGAATTATTGTCTTCTTTCGTTCATTTCAATTTATCACTTGTCAGTGGGTTTGTTCATTTATGGCCCTCATTTATGTGTTTTCAATCCAGATCTGAATTAAATTCTCTTTTCTTTTTAAATCTTTATTATGAAGCCAGTTTATTCCAGATTTTGTCTGTCAGAGAGAATCTTTATTACTGTAAAAAATGAGCCATGAACTGTAAAACACATTTTGTATGTTTCACATCTCTACCAATGACTGGAGGGACTGAATGAGTATTTATTTATTTATTTATTTATTTATTTATGTATTTATTTATTTATTTATTTGGCCTAAAAACTAAGAGACAAAGTACGTTCCTGCTGTTGGGTTTGAATTATTCTAGCAGATAAATCAGATCTCATGGAACTTCAGATTCAGGTTCTGCTGTATGATAATTGTTTGTTTACAGTCAGGGTGATCAGTGCTGTTGTGATGTGATGTTTGTGACGTATGAGCTGAAGATCTGATTAAATGAGTCTTGCTGGAAAGGTTTTATTAAATCATAGCGCGTCTCATCGGTCTTATTATAAATCAAATAAAGTCTTATTATTTATAAATGAAATGATGATTTACATTCCACATGTTGACTTAATAAAAAGATTAGTTTTAAACTCTATGCTTTGTCTTGTTTTTTTTTTTTTTACTTTCCAAAAATCTGAAATGTTTAACATAACCCTAATCCCACCTAAGAAATCATAGTAGAGGTCTGCATTCCCGCGGGATTCCCAACAATATCTTGCAGCAGGGGACAACATTTTAATATCATGCATTGGAGTGGATGGTTAACCAATCTAATTTGTGGGAGTGGCACAACATATACACTACAAAAGTCTGAAAACAGTTCTGGCTGGTAGTGATCTAAAACGTTTGACTGGTAGTGATCTAAAACGTTTGACTGGTAGTGTACTAAAATTTTTGACTGGTAGTGTATCTAAAACGTTTGACTGGTAGTGTACTAAAACGTTTGACTGGTAGTGTATCTAAAACGTTTGACTGGTAGTGATCTTAAACGTTTGACTGGTAGTGTATCTAAAACGTTTGGTAGTGATCTAACACGTTTGACTGGTAGTGTATCTAAAACGTTTGACTGGTAGTGTATCTAAAACGTTTGACTGGTAGTGTATCTAAAACGTTTGGCTGGTAGTGTACTAAAACGTTTGACTGGTAGTGTATCTAAAACGTTTGACTGTAGTGTATCTAAAACGTTTGGCTGGTAGTGTTCTGAAACGTTTGACTGGTAGTGTATCTAAAACGTTTGTCTGGTAGTGTTCTGAAACAATTGGCTGGTAGTGTTCTAAAACGTTTGTCTGGTAGTGTTCTGAAACAATTGGCTGGTAGTGTACTAAAACGTTTGTCTGGTAGTGATCTTAAACGTTTGACTGGTAGTGTATCTAAAACGTTTGTCTGGTAGTGATCTTAAACATTTGACTGGTAGTGTATCTAAAACGTTTGACTGGTAGTGATCTTAAACGTTTGACTGGTAGTGTATCTAAAACGTTTGGTAGTGATCTTAAACGTTTGACTGGTAGTGTATCTAAAACGTTTGACTGGTAGTGATCTTAAACATTTGACTGGTAGTGTATCTAAAACGTTTGACTGGTAGTGATCTTAAACGTTTGACTGGTAGTGTATCTAAAACGTTTGGTAGTGATCTAAAACGTTTGACTGGTAGTGTATCTAAAACGTTTGACTGGTAGTGTATCTAAAACGTTTGACTGGTAGTGTATCTAAAACGTTTGGCTGGTAGTGTACTAAAACGTTTGACTGGTAGTGTATCTAAAACGTTTGACTGGTAGTGTATCTAAAACGTTTGGCTGGTAGTGTTCTGAAACGTTTGACTGGTAGTGTATCTAAAACGTTTGTCTGGTAGTGTTCTGAAACAATTGGCTGGTAGTGATCTAAAACGTTTGTCTGGTAGTGTTCTGAAACAATTGGCTGGTAGTGTACTAAAACGTTTGACTAGTAGTGTACTAAAACGTTTGACTGGTAGTGTAATAAAACGTTTGACTAGTAGTGTTCTGAAACAATTGGCTGGTAGTGTACTAAAACGTTTGACTGGTAGTGTATCTAAAACGTTTGACTGGTAGTGTATCTAAAACGTTTGGCTGGTAGTGTATCTAAAACGTTTGACTGGTAGTGTATCTAAAACGTTTGGCTGGTAGTGTATCTAAAACGTTTGTCTGGTAGTGTTCTGAAACGTTTGGCTGGTAGTGATCTAAAACGTTTGTCTGGTAGTGTTCTGAAACGTTTGGCTGGTAGTGTACTAAAACGTTTGACTGGTGGTGTTCTGAAACGTTTGGCTGGTAGTGTACTAAAAGATTTTGACTGGTAGTGTATCTAAAACGTTTGTCTGGTAGTGTATCTGAAACGTTTGGCTGGTAGTGTTCTAAAGCGTTTGGCTGGTAGTGTATCTAAAACGTTTGTCTGGTAGTGTATCTGAAACGTTTGGCTGGTAGTGATCTAAAGCGTTTGGCTGGTAGTGTATCTAAAACGTTTGTCTGGTAGTGTATCTAAAACGTTTGGCTGGTAGTGTATCTAAAACGTTTGGCTGGTAGTGTATCTGAAACGTTTGGCTGGTAGTGATCTAAAGCGTTTGGCTGGTAGTGTATCTAAAACGTTTGACTGGTAGTGATCTAAAGCGTTTGGCTGGTAGTGTACTAAAACATTTGACTGGTAGTGATCTAAAGCGTTTGTCTGGTAGTGTATCTAAAACGTTTGGCTGGTAGTGTATCTAAAACGTTTGGCTGGTAGTGTTCTGAATCGTTTGGCTGGTAGTGTATCTAAAACGTTTGACTGGTAGTGATCTAAAACGTTTGGCTGGTAGTGTTCTGAAACGTTTGGCTGGTAGTGTATCTAAAACGTTTGGCTGGTAGTGTTCTGAATCGTTTGGCTGGTAGTGTATCTAAAACGTTTGACTGGTAGTGATCTAAAACGTTTGGCTGGTAGTGTTCTGAAACGTTTGGCTGGTAGTGTATCTGAAACGTTTGGCTAGTAGTGTTCTGAAACGTTTGGCTGGTAGTGTATCTAAAACGTTTGGCTGGTAGTGTTCTGAATCGTTTGGCTGGTAGTGATCTAAAGCGTTTGTCTGGTAGTGTATCTAAAACGTTTGGCTGGTAGTGTACTAAAACGTTTGGCTGGTAGTGTATCTAAAACGTTTGGCTGGTAGTGTTCTGAATCGTTTGGCTGGTAGTGTATCTAAAACGTTTGACTGGTAGTGTTCTGAATCGTTTGGCTGGTAGTGATCTAAAACGTTTGGCTGGTAGTGATCTAAAGCGTTTGGCTGGTAGTGTATCTGAATCGTTTGGCTGGTAGTGTACTAAAACGTTTGGCTGGTAGTGTTCTGAATCGTTTGGCTGGTAGTGATCTAAAACGTTTGGCTGGTAGTGTTCTGAATCGTTTGGCTGGTAGTGATCTAAAACGTTTGGCTGGTAGTGATCTAAAGCGTTTGTCTGGTAGTGTATCTAAAACGTTTGGCTGGTAGTGTACTAAAACGTTTGGCTGGTAGTGTATCTAAAACGTTTGGCTGGTAGTGTTCTGAATCGTTTGGCTGGTAGTGTATCTAAAACGTTTGACTGGTAGTGTTCTGAATCGTTTGGCTGGTAGTGATCTAAAACGTTTGGCTGGTAGTGATCTAAAGCGTTTGGCTGGTAGTGTATCTGAATCGTTTGGCTGGTAGTGTACTAAAACGTTTGGCTGGTAGTGTTCTGAATCGTTTGGCTGGTAGTGATCTAAAACGTTTGGCTGGTAGTGTTCTGAATCGTTTGGCTGGTAGTGATCTAAAACGTTTGGCTGGTAGTGATCTAAAGCGTTTGGCTGGTAGTGTATCTGAATCGTTTGGCTGGTAGTGTTCTGAATCGTTTGGCTGGTAGTGATCTAAAACGTTTGGCTGGTAGTGTTCTGAAACAATTGGCTGGTAGTGATCTAAAGCGTTTGGCTGGTAGTGTACTAAAACGTTTAGCTGGTAGTGTACTAAAACGTTTGGCTGGTAGTGTATCTGAATCGTTTGGCTGGTAGTGTACTAAAACGTTTGTCTGGTAGTGTATCTGAAACGTTTGGCTGGTAGTGATCTAAAGCGTTTGGCTGGTAGTGTATCTAAAACGTTTGTCTGGTAGTGTATCTGAAACGTTTGTCTGGTAGTGTATCTGAAACGTTTGGCTGGTAGTGATCTAAAGCGTTTGGCTGGTAGTGTATCTAAAACGTTTGTCTGGTAGTGTATCTGAAACGTTCGGCTGGTAGTGATCTAAAGCGTTTGGCTGGTAGTGTATCTAAAACGTTTGTCTGGTAGTGTATCTGAAACGTTTGGCTGGTAGTGATCTAAAGCGTTTGGCTGGTAGTGTATCTAAAACGTTTGGCTGGTAGTGATCTAAAGCGTTTGGCTGGTAGTGTATCTGAAACGTTTGGCTGGTAGTGATCTAAAGCGTTTGGCTGGTAGTGTATCTGAAACGTTTGGCTGGTAGTGATCTAAAGCGTTTGTCTGGTAGTGTATCTAAAACGTTTGTCTGGTAGTGTTCTGAAACGTTTGGCTGGTAGTGATCTAAAACGTTTGACTGGTAGTGTACTAAAACATTTGACTGGTAGTGATCTAAAGCGTTTGGCTGGTAGTGTACTAAAACATTTGACTGGTAGTGATCTAAAGCGTTTGTCTGGTAGTGTTCTGAAACGTTTGACTGGTAGTGTATCTAAAACGTTTGTCTGGTAGTGTACTAAAACATTTGGCTGGTAGTGATCTAAAGCGTTTGGCTGGTAGTGTATCTAAAACGTTTGGCTGGTAGTGTACTAAAACGTTTGGCTGGTAGTGTATCTAAAACGTTTGACTGGTAGTGTACTAAAACGTTTGGCTGGTAGTGTATCTAAAACGTTTGGCTGGTAGTGTTCTGAAACGTTTGGCTGGTAGTGTATCTAAAACGTTTGGCTGATAGTCTTCTGAATCGTTTGGCTGGTAGTGATCTAAAACGTTTGGCTGGTAGTGATCTAAAGCGTTTGGCTGGTAGTGATCTAAAGCGTTTGGCTGGTAGTGATCTAAAGCATTTGGCTGGTAGTGATCTAAAACGTTTGGCTGGTAGTGATCTAAAACGTTTGGCTGGTAGTGATCTAAAGCGTTTGGCTGGTAGTGTATCTAAAACGTTTGTCTGGTAGTGTTCTGAATCGTTTGGCTGGTAGTGTACTAAAACGTTTGGCTGGTAGTGATCTAAAGCGTTTGGCTGGTAGTGTATCTGAAACGTTTGGCTGGTAGTGATCTAAAGCGTTTGTCTGGTAGTGTATCTAAAACGTTTGGCTGGTAGTGATCTAAAGCGTTTGGCTGGTAGTGTATCTAAAACGTTTGGCTGGTAGTGTACTAAAACGTTTGACTGGTAGTGTATCTGAAACGTTTGGCTGGTAGTGATCTAAAGCGTTTGTCTGGTAGTGTATCTAAAACGTTTGGCTGGTAGTGTACTAAAACGTTTGGCTGGTAGTGTATCTAAAACGTTTGACTGGTAGTGTACTAAAACGTTTGACTGGTAGTGTTCTGAAACGTTTGGCTGGTAGTGTTCTGAAACGTTTGGCTGGTAGTGTATCTAAAGCGTTTGGCTGGTAGTGTACTAAAACGTTTGGCTGGTAGTGTATCTAAAACGTTTGACTGGTAGTGTTCTGAAACGTTTGGCTGGTAGTGTATCTAAAACGTTTGGCTGGTAGTGTATCTAAAGCGTTTGGCTGGTAGTGTTCTGAAACGTTTGGCTGGTAGTGATCTAAAGCGTTTGGCTGGTAGTGTATCTAAAACGTTTGGCTGGTAGTGTATCTAAAACGTTTGGCTGGTAGTGTACTAAAACGTTTGGCTGGTAGTGTTCTGAATCGTTTGGCTGGTAGTGTTCTGAAACATTTGGCTGGTAGTGTATCTAAAGCGTTTGGCTGGTAGTGTTCTGAATCGTTTGGCTGGTAGTGTTCTGAAACGTTTGGCTGGTAGTGTATCTAAAACGTTTGGCTGGTAGTGTATCTAAAACGTTTGGCTGGTAGTGTATCTAAAACGTTTGGCTGGTAGTGATCTAAAGCGTTTGGCTGGTAGTGTATCTAAAACGTTTGGCTGGTAGTGTATCTAAAGCGTTTGGCTGGTAGTGTTCTGAATCGTTTGGCTGGTAGTGTTCTGAAACGTTTGGCTGGTAGTGATCTAAAGCGTTTGTCTGGTAGTGTTCTGAAACGTTTGGCTGGTAGTGTACATCTGGCAAAAACCTGCAAATAATTTATATATCACAAAATTTTTAGCATGTAATTAAATAATTAGATTTTTTTTAAAAGGCCCAAGTTTAGGTAATAATGTGGCAGAATAGGTTTGTGCACTTATTAAAAGACTTTGCCCGTCTAATCAAAGAAGGCAAAAGATTTAAAAAATGTTGTTTATTGTTTAGCTGAAGATACTCAGCGTCTGACAAGGATCTGAAAGCAGGAGTTTTCCAGAGAGGAGCTGAAGCTGGTTGAGATCCCTCAGGCTGCTGTTTTCTGCGTATGTAAACAGCGTTTGCTTGTCCATTAGTGGCTCTGATTGGGTTATTGTTCTGCTCTTATTCAGTGCAGGTGCTCTTTCCTCCACAGTGACTGATGCGTCTACGTGATAAAACAGACTTCAGTAAAACGGAGCCATCTGCCCCTCTGTGCTTACGCTTTAGATGTCTAAATCATCATCAGAGCCCCTCTCAGTCATCTAGAATGTGTTCTGTTTGAATGGGCTCTGTTACAGAACCAGCCTTTGAAGAGTGTGACCCTGTTTTAGCATCTCTGCTGCTTCATTTACAGCTGATTTTATTTCAAATTCATCTACTGTCATTAAAGCTCATACAAGCATTGCTGACCTAAGCAGGGTGGGCTCTCCGTTTGAGTGTGGGTTCCTCTCAGCAGTGCTTCCTGGTTTTTCTCGGTTTGTTCATTTGAAGCTGGATCACTGTAAAGCTTTGGAATGATGTCTATTGTAAAAAAAAAATCAAATTTCATTTGATGTGTCTCAAATCATGAAGTTCTCTTTATTAAATGTTCCCAGAATGAAGCACCTAAAGATCAGCAGCTGATTCAGAATTCTTTACATGTCACTGTTCCTATGACTTCTACTGCTACAGCTGAAAGCATTTTAATTCCTTTATTTTTTAATTATTTTCTATTAATTATTTTTATTTTTTAGTCCTATTTTTTCTAATTTAATACCACAATTATTCCCTCATTTTATTAAAAATGCTGTTTATACTGTTTTTTAAATACTTATTTATTTACACTGTTTACCTTTTTATCTACAAATAACAGTATTAAACTGTTTTAAGGTATAAATTGTATTATATAGATATATACGCTATTATTATTATTATTATTATTATTATTATTATTATGTACAGTGATGGGAGTGACAGTACACTCTGTACAGTTACATTGCTAATCTGTGGGAAACTCTAATAAAGATGTGAATTTGCCTCCAGAGTTTTGGGCTTCCCGCTTCCGTTACATCATTGTTTATGTGATGTGCATCTGTGATTTCTCAGAGAGCTTGTTAGAAGATGATTGTAAAAGCCTGCCAGCTTCTTCTGTTGGCTGTGGTTGTTTTGTAAATAGTGATGCAGTGATGAGTGTTGAAGTACTGAGGAATGGTGATATAGTGTTGATACAGTGAAGAAAGGTGATGCAGTGTGGATAGAGTGATACAGTGATTAGTGTTGAAGTAGTGAGGAATGGTGATATGGTGTTGATACAGTGATGAAAGATGATGCAGTGTGGATAGAGTGATTCAGTGATGAGTGTTGAAGTGATGAGGAATGATGATATAGTGTAGATACAGTGAAGAAAGATGATGCAGTGTGAATAGATTCAGTGATGAGTGTTGAAGTAGTGGGAATTCGTGATATAGTGTTGATGCAGTGTGGATAGAGTGATGCCATGATACGTGTTGAAGTAGTGAGGAATGGCGATAGTGTTGATACAGTGGTGAAAGATGATGTAGTGATAAATGGTGATGCAGTGTTATTTCAGTGATGAATGGTGCTGCATTGATTAGTAAAGATGAATGATAATTCAGTAATGGATATTAATGCAGTGATTAATTATGATGAATGGTGATGTAGTAATAAATGGTAATGATGCAGTGATTCATGGTGATGCAGTGCTGAGTGCTGACAAAGAGTGATGTAGTGATGAAGGGCAATGCAGTGCTGTGTGAATGAATGATAAAGCAGTGATTAGTTTTTTATTTATTTATTTATTTTTTTCTAAAATTCACCTTTAAAGAATCAGCCACTGAAGATTCCTAATAGAGTCCAAAGTGGCTTCAAAGAATCCTTTTTGCACTTTTATTTTTAAGAACAATTCTAATCTAGAAGTCTAGAAATCTCCAAATAATAGCGTTAATAGTGTTAAAGTATTCCTGGAAAACAGTTGTAGCATTTGGAAAAGATTATAGGGATTCAAAAACCAGGAATTTCCTTCTACCAAAACAACCACAGAGGCATCATGAGAATTTCCCTTCTTGCTCAGTCAGAGTTTCATCTCAGTTCCTCTGTGGAAATGTCCCCAATCCAGATGTTGTGGTGAACCCCAGCTGGAACTAATGCTCTACTGGCTGTGATAACTGTGTTACTGTAGTTCGAGGGGAAACCCCTGGTCTTTTTCTGTTAATGTACATATACATCCCATCATTTACAGTTTGTGCAAATTAATGTCAGACTTTTGTAAATACACCCAGTTGACCCTCGCTGACACTCTGCACAGTGCTCTTATCTTTCCTTTGTTTGTTCAAGGCCTGAGCGATCGGGTAATGATAATCAGATATATGTGATGACTGACAGGGAATCTGAATACTCACCTTCAAAAAGGCAATGGCTATATGAGCGTGTGCTCTACAGCTGTCTGGATACAATGTAAAAGGGAAAAGCTCAAAGCTTTATAACAGAGTAGAGGTCTTACCTTTAATTGACATAAAACAATTTAAGAGTACTGTACAATATATAAGAAAACATAAGACTATGGTGATTTGTAATATGAGCACTGATAGAGTGATAAAGTAATGTAGTCCTAGACAGATTTTGCAGACATAGATCAGTTCAATTCAATTCAATTCAGTTCAATTCAATTCAATTCAATTCAATTCAATTCAATTCAATTCAATTCAATTCAATTCAATTTCTTAGCTGCATGTTCTGCATGATTTTCAGACTTTGGGTCTAACTGCCTGCTTTGTTGCCATGAGGGACAGGAATGGGTGTGGCTAAAATGAGGGTCTACCTACTTACTAAAACCTGTTTAAAAATAAAAAAGTTAGACTTATGGTAAAGTTTTTCAACTAAATCATTAAAACAAATGACTAAAAAAAAGAAAACAATATATAATTTTCAATAGTGCAACAGTGAAGAGTTTTGGTGTTTGGGACAGACACCTCCCAACAAAAAATACCCAATAAAAAATAATTTTGTACATATTCAGTTTATTACAATCTATATTTTACCTTGAGTTTAAAAAGATCAGAACACATCTATAGTACATACATAAGATCTGAATGCTTTATTGTTTTTTGTAATTGTTTTTTTTTATTATGAGACTACTTTGATGTGTAGATGTTATGTGATATATGTGAACCTACTTTTTTGAAGGGGGTGGGGGGGGGAGGCCATTGCGTTCTGTATATATGTATATATGGAACTTCCTCACATTTTATTTTCTCACACATAGGTGCACTCAAAAATATCTACTGTGGGAAAATAACAAATACAAAAATAACTAAAACACAACAATTACAACTAAATCAGGGAAAAAACTTAAAAAAACAACAATCAACTAAAGTAGTTATTTACATTAAAACAATGTCTTTTCTCACGACTGAAGAACACAGGTCCACACTGAGACCCTCCACTCCTCAGGGTCTTATGATGTGTTCCCACCACTCAGAGTCAACAGACAGCGCTTATCTCCCTGCGGGGGGCAAGGGGGCAGTCTTTCTGAGGGTCTGTTGTGTTATTCTGAGAAGGACCAAATTAGTGACAGTGAGGTGAGAGGTTGTTCTCCATCCAGCTCTGGTCTGAGTGATGAGTTCAGGCCTGATAAAGAGGAACATTCAGCCACAGCGCACACTAACCATCATTAATATACTTAACAGCATAGCACATTTACCCCTTACCACACTGACTCTACCACACACTAACCATCACTAATATACTTAACAGCATAGCACATTTACCCCTTACCACACTGACTCTACCACACACTAACCATCATTAATATACTTAACAGCATAGCACATTTACCCCTTACCACACTGACTCTACCACACACTAACCATCATTAATATACTTAACAGCATAGCACATTTACCCCTTACCACACTGACTCTACCACACACTAACCATCACTAATATACTTAACAGCATAGCACATTTACCCCTTACCACACTGACTCTACCACACACTAACCATCATTAATATACTTAACAGCATAGCACATTTACCCCTTACCACACTGACTCTACCACACACTAACCATCATTAATATACTTAACAGCATAGCACATTTACCCCTTACCACACTGACTCTACCACACACTAACCATCACTAATACACTTAACAGCATAGCACATTTACCCCTTACCACACTGACTCTACCACACACTAACCATCACTAATACACTTAACAGCATAGCACATTTACCCCTTACCACACTGACTCTACCACACACTAACCATCACTAATACACTTAACAGCATAGCACATTTACCCCTTACCACACTGACTCTACCACACACTAACCATCACTAATACACTTAACAGCATAGCACATTTACCCCTTACCACACTGACTCTACCACACACTAACCATCATTAATATACTTAACAGCATAGCACATGTACCCCTTACCACACTGACTCTACCACACACTAACCATCATTAATATACTTAACAGCATAGCACATTTACCCCTTACCACACTGACTCTACCACACACTAACCACCATTAATATACTTAACAGCATAGCACATTTACCCCTTACCACACTGACTCTACCACACACTAACCATCACTAATATATTTAACAGGATACCACATTTACCCCTTACCACACTGACTCTACCACACACTAACTACCATTAATATACTTAACAGCATAGCACATTTACCCCTTACCACACTGACTCTGCCACACACAACCATCACTAATATACTTAACAGCATATCACATTTACCCCTTACCACACTAACTCTACCACACACTAACCATCACTAATACACTTAACAGCATAGCACATTTACCCCTTACCACACTGACTCTACCACACACTAACCATCACTAATATACTTAACAGCATAGCACATTTACCCCTTACCACACTGACTCTACCACACACTAACCATCACTAATATATTTAACAGGATACCACATTTACCCATTACTGACTCCACTACACACTAAGCATCATTAATATACTTAACAGGATACCATACTTACCCATCACTGACTCTACCACACACTAACTATCACTAATACACTTAACAGGATATCATACTTACCCATCATTGACTCTACCACACACTAACCATCACTAATATAATTAAAAGGATACCATACTTAACCATCACTGACTCTACCATACATTAACCATCCCTAATATATTTAACAGGATACCATACTTACCCATTACTGACTCTACCACACACTAACCATCACTAATATATTTAACAGGATATCATACTTACCCATTACTGACTCTACCATACACAACAGTTACCCCTTATTGACTCTACTATACACTATCACTAACATACTCAACAGGATACCACATTTACTCATTACTGACTCTACCACACACCAACCATCATTATTATACTTCGCAGGATACCACATGTATCTGTCACTGACCCTACTGAACACTAACCAATATTAATATACTTTACAGGATATCACATTTACCCATGAGTGACACTGTACAGTGTACACTAAGCGTCATAATATACTTCACAGGATACCACACTTACCCAACACTGACGTTACTGCACACTAACCATCACTAATAGACATTACAGAATACACCTACTCATTACTGACTCTAAATGTAGAATGATCCACATTGTTCAGTTCATTCTTTTCTGTGAAGGCATATTTACATGGACATTTTGTGACATGGCTTGGTTTGCTAGCTAATGTGGGATACTTCCTGTACAGTCAGTAAAGATCTGAGTTTGGCCTGAAGAGAATTCAGCCTCAGGTCAAATGTATTGATGACCCTGTTGTACAGGATCACTGGCACCACTGGGGAGTCTGTTGAAGAGATCAGTACTGCTGATGTTCTCAAGGATGTTTTCCACCTTTCTTTTATGACTCATATCGGTAACCAGGTTAGGCTGAAGTCTTAGTCATGCTATAAACTCTGAGGATATTAAACCTGCTCAAAGTCATTTCTGGAAAAGGGAAGTGAAAAGGAGTAAAAAATGAAAATGGTATCTGGAGAACAGACTGTGGAAAGGAGCATCATGAAGTTTTGAAACAACATAAAGGAGAAAATAAGATCATCTTTCGTATGGTTGATTTAGAATGTTAGGGATTCATCTTTCTCAGTCCTGTCTCGGAGGAAATTACATCATTTACTGGAGGTAGTAGTAAAATGAGACGTTATTGCTTAATAGATCATTTTGCTAACCATCGTGTAATATGCTTTTATGGTTATATTCTGATTACCAAACAGTATGGTGCCGTTCTTTGCTTAGTCTAACCAAGAATGGACTACTTTCATAGGATGGGGCTATTTAACAGAAACGCCATACCACTTGCAAACGGTTCATTTTGCATGATGCATAAAAGAAGGTGACAAAAAAAAAAACAGAGAAGAAAAGTCAGAGCGCCCCTGTGGTTTGCTTACTAGACATAGTTGAATAATGAATTGCTGTAGGTTGCACAACATTACTTACTGTGTTGTCCCCATATACTAAAAGACACAAATATATTTTTTTAATTTCTCAAAAATGGACTACAAACTTGATACAAAGGCAAATCAGATTTGATGTCAATAACTACATAGCCACGCTGGTGATGTGGCTATCATATGTTGGTGCAGAAGAGATGGGGGGACATCATTTTGCCATCCAAACAATTGCTCTGTTGGATCACTCTGTTGGATCATGGGTCACTCTTGGATGCTCTTCTTGAATTCCAGCACCTCTGTCAATCTGGATTTGACATGGTTGCTCTTTGTTGCATTGCAAGAGACACAACAGAGCATCCAGGATGAGACACATCTGCACAAGTCCTATTGGAATCGCATTTCAAACCACCTTCCAATGTGGTTTAGATTTTTCCAAATTGGATTTCATGTAGATTTTGCTGTCCATACTATCAAAAATCATTCTGGATCCAATCTGGATATGCCAAAACCTGAATTTGACCAAAGTTACTGTTTGAGGTGATTTGAGAAACAAAAAGACAGTTGCAGAGTGTGACTCACATTTACACCACTGTCGTAAATACAAATCACGTTATAGGAACCCCTTTATGGATGGCTGTGCACATGCGTTTGTTAAGAAATATATAAAGAATTTGACTCCCCTTGCATGCACGTGTGACATGCAAGCATATAATAATTAAAATGAAAAAGGAACAAAAACACATGTTTACCGCGACATCACAGACCTCGTCAAGCTGCCAACAATTCCAGCACCCTCAACTAATAAAAAAAAATGATTTCCCGCATCCCTGGTCTCTGTGGACATTACGGTCAATTTGGGCTTCTGGATCGCTGTGTTGATTCAGCTGGTGCCAATTTTGGACTTTTTATAAAGTAAAACTCTGGGATTTGGACCATTATGTGTAATAAAAGTGGAGACTCTGAGTGACGGATTTGGAAATCAGTCTCATTCTCACAGTCCACTTTAGTCCAGTCTAAACTGAGACGTCCCTCAGGAGAGTTCACAGGATGAATGGAGAGCACATCCACACAGACGCAGTAATAAAGCTGCACATTAAAAACACATTTGGTCTCATGTTGGGGTTCTAAAAGGCCTGCTGATGTAATCAAACTCACAGTTTTTTAACCCTTTGAATTCCCTTTATTATTATTATTATTATTATTATTATTATTATTATTATTATTATTACTATTATTATTTACATATTATTCAGGAACTACATATAACAGTGCATGCTGAGTTATTATTCAGTCAAGAGTGAGGACCCATCGGCAGCTCCTATTTATTTAAGGGTTAATTTTGACCTCCGACTTAACACTGATATCTATTAGTTCATTACCACATCAGATATTGGCACTTGTGTCCTCTATCTAAGTAGTTTGTGATGTAACTGATTGTTCTAATAAGGTCTGATTGCAATAATGAACATTAACATTTCCAACTTAAAGGCTCATTAGATTAACTGCCTGTTTAAGGCACAGGACATAGTTTAACAAACACATTAAAGCCAATAAAATGTTAATGCTGCTTTAGTGGTAAAGTTCCTTTTAAATGTTGCTGTATTTCATGTAGTGCATACGCTGAAGCTTACAGACACAGAACAGTAGTGTATTTTGTTTTTACCCATACAGTTTATATACATATTACCATATTATATAGTGTAAATTCTCGAATGTGCAGCGACTGTAACAGGCCTCAGTTTGGATTAAGCTATTTCTGAGTTCTACAGCTCGGTAATTAAACATCTCCTGCTGAAATGTTTATAAATGCTCAGTTTCTCTCAGAGGTGAACACTGAAACGTTCCATCACAACCAAATACACTCTCAACAAGTTTTGATGAGAGGAAAAACTGAGATAATATAACCTTTCCAATAAACTACTGACATCAGAGCAGACTGACTGAGCACCATCATCTGTTGATTTTTAAAAACAACCAGTTTTTGGGGTTTTTTTCGCATAAGAAATTTGCAAAAATGGACCATTTTGGATCGATAGTTTTATTCTTTTGGAGGTAAAAAAGCCAGGAATTGATTTGATTGATTTTTAAATATTATTTTTTAAATATACTATACAGTATTCTTCAGTAGAAAATGCCTTAAAAGATTTTAATTGTTTTATTTAGTTCAAATGATTTTGGGGAGCAGCTGAAGTTAATCTCACAATTTAGCCTTTATCTCAATTCTGCAAGTCAGCCTCAATAATAACTCTTAATATTCCATCTATCCATCCTTTCATATATTATCTTCCGGTTTATCCCGCTAGTCGGGGTCATGGGGTGCTGGAGCCAATCCCCGCGTCATCGGGCAAAGGCAGGGTACACCATGGACAGGTTGCCAGTCTATTGCATGGCCAACACACACTCACACCTACGGGCCATTTAGAGTGACCGATCAACCTAACATGTATGTCTTTGGATTGTGGGAGGAAACCGGAGTACCCTGTGGAATTCCACTAAAGTGGAGTGGGTTTGTCCGGGTACTCCGGTTTCCTCCCACAGTCCAAAGACATACATGTTAGGTTGATCATCCAGCCACTGATGATTCTGAGAGCCATGTACCACACAAAAAGCATCACATTTCTAACTTAAAGTCTTATTTCTTATACATTACAAAACAAAACTGATATGTTGGCACACAAAAAGAGCAAAACGGAGTTAGCATTAATAGTTATGAAGAGTTAAAATGGATAGTTAGTGTTAGCCTCACAGTAAACTTCTGCTAGTTCACCAGCTAGTCTGCTACACTTTAAACAGATTACTTTACTAATTCCAGGAGAGCCACTTCAGGTTCCCTAAAGAGTCTTTTATTAGATGGTGATATGAAATGTGGTTCTATGAAAGCTCAATCGTGCATGTGTTACTTTTATTTTCTTCCATTAGCGTTAGCCACTTAGCTTTCAGATAGCAAATACAAATGAATGACTGCCGTGTTTACTAATAGTGTTTATAGCAGATGTAAAAAAGGACCAGAAACGTAGGATAGATACAGCTAGCAATCAGTTGTACGAGCTAGCAAGAGAAATTTCCCAACTAATATTAGCACATACAGGGAGAGCGCCATCTCTTGGTAGCTTTCCTTGCATGTAACTACATACGACAGTTTCACAATGCGAAGCTAAGCAGATTCAAATAGAAAGGTTGTGCCCGTATATTGTATATGTTATCAAGGCTTTTAATTGCCTATTTCACTTATTAAGGGTTGTTGCACTATTTGACTTACTGTTTGTTTCAATTTTCAGACTAATTTCAGATTAAACAGACATCTGCTTAAATACGTGTAGAAACTTTTGTACTTGAACTCAAATGATGTTTGATAGTTCCAAAACATTTATATTATTATAAAAATTACACATTTTCATGGTTCTCCTGATGTTGTACCACCTGGCATGTCTAATTGAACCATTGTAACAAAAAATGTGACAAAAATTTTTTTTTTACCAAAGTTTGTTAAAAAGATGACCTTAGCATTTCCCTGTGAAGGTCTCTTGGGATCTTCTTTATAAAGCGAATCGCTGGACCTTCTTTTGTAAATGCATTTCAAATCCATTGTTGGTTGCGCCAAACATTAAAAACCGTAAGAAATTGCAGACAAAGGTTTTTTAGTTAGCTGAGTGAGTACTCTCAGAGTTGTCCTATTTTGCAAAATAGCTTTTATCTGAAAGTTCTGAATCATAAATCATGCCAAACTATTTCATTTAAAATTTTCCATAACTAAATAACATTTTTAGCATATACAGCTGGATGGCAGCACCACCTGACATTTTTAGACCTTTAAAGGCAAACAGAAGCTGAAATGGTGAATAATTTAATATCCTGTACACAAAATGCATATCATGCCCATTTCTCATATAAGATCTTCATGATGTACCTAAAATGTTTGACATGTTAAATGAAAACATCTAAAATACATTTTAGTGGCTAGTTAAAAAAAATGTTTACATTCTATCAGTGATAAACATGAATGTGATTGTAAACTTGGTGTTCTGAGGGTCAGTGATGTATTTGAGGAGAACAAAACATCAGAGCGTCAGAACATGATCCTCATTAAATGTCATGTTCTTAAAAGAAGAGGTGACTAAGTGCATGATGGGAAAATTGGTCACCCCCCCTCAGGCTCTCCCTCTCTCTCTCTCTCTCTCTCTCTCTCACACTCTCTATAAGTGTGGTGTGTATGGTCAGTGGCCACTCTGTGATGGGGACGGAGAGTTAAAGAACAGCTCTGGATTTCTTTTGAAGGTAAATATTCAGTCTTCTACTAGTTATGAAAACAAAGGGGACTGATCTCTGTACTGCTCTGTATGTTAAACTAAACTGTAGACTGAGCACTTTCACAGTTCTACTGTATGTTTATTGTTTTACTCCTGCTAACTGTGAGCTGCTAACAGGAAAGGGCAAAACTGTCTTAACTTTTAATGTAAGTTCATGTAAACAGATTTTATTCTGTTTTTTCAATTATGTTGGTCCATTCATCATTACTTCTGAGTGCAAAAAAGGGGTTGCATGTTTTTTTTTGACAATACTGATATATGACCACTGTTAGTGTTTCTTAACTTTTGATTATCTAAGCTCATGTTCTCTGATGCTGTTCCCCACATCAGTGTGTTCTCTCTTCAGCTGTGCATGGAAGTTAGTGGTTGTAATGCGATATAAACCTAATTCTAGTTCTAATTCTAGTCATTCTGACAACCATGTTTGATTAGCTGATTCCTAAAATGAGTAAACCGCTGTAAAACACCAGGACAACATAATCTGATCAGTAAGCAGACATTTATTTTATTGTTTGGCTTTAATAAATAGTCTGTACACCCCAATACCTGCAGGGATAATGATTTTAATGTAATCAAACTGAATCTTCAGTGCATTTTAACTGTGAGTGCTGCAGCAGTGGTGTTCATTTCTGTAAACAGATGTTATGATGTGAAAGTTTTATATCTCATATAATCTGCTGAGGAGGAGCGGAGGTTCTCCCGTCATTAATAACCTTCAGGGAGGACGGAAAGTTACAGGATCAACAAAAAACATCTGCAATCAAACTTATTATGGGTCATCACTTCCTGAACAACACAGCCATTTCAGATAAGACCTTTAAAATAGGACTCAAATTCCCAAAACATTAATTTAAGACTATTGTGGGATTTGTTCACCGAGGGTTGTTTAGTGAGGGTTGTTTAGTGAGAGTTTTGTGGTAGTAACTTATCAAAGGGCTGATTAGTAAGAGTTGTTTAATGAGTATTGCTTAGCGAAGGTTGTTTAATGAGGGTCGTTTCTCAGGAATTGTTTAGCGAGGGTAGTTTAGCAAGAGTTGTTTAGAGAGGATTATTTTGGTGAGTCATTTATCTCTGAAAGTCTCACAGCCTCCCTATCTCAACTTCAATGGACAGAGTCCAGCAAAGGCCAGCTCACAGCAAACATTAATTTATGTTTTGGTCTTTCAGAGAGGTCAGAAATAAGCCCTGGAGGAGAAGTCTGATGTTTTCACTGCAGAGAAATATTCTAACAGGCTTAACTTGCACAACGAGAATTTGAACAACATGCCATTAGCTGAGGACTTTCATCATTCATCACTGAGCTGTATTTTTATACAGAATTCCTTCAGTTTGGAATGTTTTCATGCGATTATCGACAGATACATACCCTCAAAACACAACATGTCAAAAATAATGATGATGAAGGAGAAGTTGTAAGAAAGAACACCGCCAGTAAAAAGCTACACACAACCTTAAATACAAGAACACATTGACCTACACCTACCAGGCCAAACGCAAATTTATTATACAAATGAATTAATAAGGCACAAAGTTCCCAGCCAATGGCAATTCCAATCAATTCAAACAGATCTACTTCTTAGTGTGAATAATTCAGGGATGCCGCTAGAGTCTAGACAGATTGACAATAGGTTCAACAGTATGCTAGATGTGAATAGTTAACAACACAATTTCTGGGCCACAGATAGCATCAGTGCTATGTTTTATCATAAGCTGCTAACATTACCTTTGTTCATTACTGTCAGTCAGTTACTCTTTTAAAATCAAAACAATGCTATCTGCCATTTCTGCTTTTTGTCCACATGATGCTGATAACCAGCCAATGTTTGGTGACCACTACATTTTATAGTGAGCTGTTTTGCTTTATACTTTCTCAGATTTAAGAGCTGTGAGCTGTCTGATCTCATTTTGGTCAGACGTTAATGCTGGTTTCATCCAGCAAAGGAAAGAGAAACGCTACTGCAGCTCTTAAAAGGCAACTGCCAGAGTTGATTGGCCCTATATGCTTACTATGCCCGTCGCTTATGGTCCCAAAAATTACACAAAGGCCCCGTCTTCCCTTCTTGTCTAAGCTGCTTATGTTTAGAACGTCAATAACAGGACGAAGCAGAACTATCTACCTGGTCACCGAAAAAGGAAAGAAAAAGAATTGATCTGTGGGAAAAGCAATCGTGTAAACTTTCCAAGTGTTCTTTCCATGTGTCAGCAAATAACAGCATTCTTTACAAGTAAAAGTTGATGGGCTGCGTTTGAAATGCTGACGAGCAACACTGTTTACAAACTGTAGCTCTGAAAAGATAACCACGTAACATGTAAACATATTTAAAAGAGCTTTCTAGTCTCTTAGTCTGTCCAGGTTCAGTAACAACTCTGGACCAGTGCAATGGAAAGCAATGGATCGACATTGACTATTAATCCTAAACAATAACTATTACGTATTCAGTCAAGCCAAAGTCTAATATGTTCCAATGCTATGCTTAGGTTTATTAGTAAAGGAGTAAATATTGATTTACTAAAAAAAATACTTATTTATACCTCAATATGTATAGGTTTACTTATTCTTATATTTTTTTAATGGAGGGAGAATTGTAGTCGGAGCACTGTGTGGCCATTGTAAATGGTTCACATGGATCACAAGTCATGTATGAGAACCCCTTTGTAGAATTTTGCTTGGGGGCCCAAGGAGGTCAACACATCATCTAAAGGCTGCTACAGTCAACTAAAGGCTGATGCAGTTGTCTAAAGGCTAATGGAGCTGATTAAATGCTAATACACACTGTCTGAGGCTACCGCAGCTCTCTGAAGGCTATTGCGCACCAATCAAAGACTACTATAGCTGACTAAAGGCTGTTGAACACTGGCTAAAGACTGCTGCAAACCATCAAAAGACTACTGTGTTTGTCTAAAGGCTACTGCAAACTGTTTAAAGAGTCCTGCAGCCATCTAACGGCTACCCCACACCATCTAAATACTACTGCAACTGTCTAAAGGCTGCTGTAACTGGTTAAAGTATTCTCCACAGTACGCTGAAGGTGTGTGGTAGCTGGAGTCTGTGTTTTTAAGCATGTGGAACAAAATCAATAATGACTGTAACATACTGTTTGGGACATTAACTGGTTTCTGTTTCTTTGTAGGGAGCTTCGCAAACGTGAGAGATGGAGAATGTCACAGACATTCCTGCTAAAGGTGTGGTGCTGAAGTGTAATCTGACCGAACACGACTTCATCTTCATCTTCATCCCACTTGTCTACAGCTGCAACTTCCTCCTGGGCATTGTGGGTAACAGCCTGGTGGTGGCAGTCATCTACTACCACCTGAAGCTAAAGACGGTGGCTAACGTTTTTGTGCTAAATTTAGCGCTGTCAGACTTGACGTTCCTCATCACTCTGCCCATGTGGGCCACATACACAGCTTTGGGCTATGACTGGCCGTTTGGGGACCTCCTCTGTAAGGCTGTGGCTGGTTTAGCCTTCTTTACCCTTTATGCTAGCGTGTTTTTCCTCACAGCTCTAAGCATCGACAGATATTTAGCCATTGTCCACCCTGTGGAGTCCCGGCAGTGTCGGACGGTGGCGTATGCTTGGTGTGTGTGCGCTTTGGTTTGGTTTTTTGCCTTCGCGCTCAGCCTCCCCATGACATACATCCGCAAAACACACTACATTGAACACCACCATGTGACTGTTTGCGGCCTGCTGGATCAAGAACATGAGAGTTTATTAGCCACTCTGAGTCTGCTCAAGGCTGTTTTCGGCTTCGTTTTGCCACTTGTCATCATCCTGACGTGCTACTCTCTCATTGGCCGAGCACTGTTGGAGGCGGGACGAATCCAGAAGAGCTCCAGAACGCAGGGGGACGAAGTTCTGCGGATGCTGGCGGCGGCCGTTCTCTCGTTTTTCATCTGCTGGGGTCCGCACCAGGTTTTTAACTTCATGGAGGCCTTGCTGATGCTACGACAAATTACTGACTGCGCTATAGTTGCAGTGATCGACACAGCCATGCCCTTCGCCATCTGCGTTGCCTTTTTCAACAGCTGCATGAATCCCATCCTGTATGGCTTTGTGGGGAAGAACTTCCGCAGGAGTCTCCTGAAGCTGCTGAGATGTTCCTCTTCCAGCTCCACTCTGAACCACCCCAACCTCAGCACCAAGATGAGCACCCTGTCCTACAGAACGTCAGAAACAGCACAGAACATGGACAGAAAGAACACACCGCTGCTGTGACAAAAAAAACCATCAAAGCTACAAGGCTAATGTAGCCTTTAGCTGTTAGCATTTAGCAATGTATCATGTCTCATTGCAATTACGCAACAACTTCACATGGTTGGATGATTTGACTGCAAACTCCCAGCGTATTATTAATAATGGGGACATTGTGATTGTCTCAGTTGATAGATGCTTTTAAGACTTGTTTGAAACTGGAAAAAGAAGAGTATTACACCATTAAACAGTTTAACCATTGTCTGGTTTTGATGATGTTAAGAGATTCTATTCTGTTATATTTAGGTTATTGTGTATATATGAAAATGACTTCCTATGATATGTGTTGGACATAAAGTTACTGATGTTAAAGGGCCCACTTTATTTTATTTTATTATTTATTTATTATATAATTATTATTATTATTTCTCTCCCTGAGCTCAATACATAATGCTTGCTGTAGGCTGAATGGTCGAGGCTAAACTGATGTTGACTGAACAGGTGGGACTAAACTACTGAATGGGTGGGGCTACGTGACTGTATGGTAAGTGGGCAGGGCTAAGCCACTGTATACTGCATAGGCAGGGCCATACTGCTGGATAGGTAGGGTTAAGTGACTGTAGAATAAGTGAGCAGGGGTAAGCCGCTGTGTAGGCCGAATAGGCGGAGCTATACTGCTGAATGGGTGGGGTTATGTGACTGTAGGGTGAGTTGGCAGGGCTAAGCCACTGTATACTAAATGGACGGGGCTACACTGCTGAATAGGTGGGGTTAAGCTTCTGTAGGGTAAGTGGGCAAGGCTAAGCTGTGGTATAGAGTGAAGAGGCGGCGCTATACTGCTGATTGGGTGGTACTAAACTATTGTAGACTGAATTTGATTGGTTTTCATAACATCATAGAAAAAACAATATAACCTAAAGGTTGCTTTAAGGCTGTTTGTGCAGTTTAGTTTCCATACATGGATTGAATGTACTGGTGAGTGAACATTAAGTGTTTACAAACTACATCAAAATCTTATTTCATACAGAGATGCAAATTCATTTTCTATGATATTGGCCCTATAAAGATCTAGTTATTGCTTTTGGGAGGACTATGTTTTCTGATAGATGTTATAAATATTCATATATTTGTATATGGCAGGTTTAGTTGAGCTATAATATAATGTAAAATAATATTGTAAAAATTAAATACATCTGTTATTTCAAATGTAATACAATAAAATGTTTGTATTATGTCATGTCTGAGGACTCCATAAACATCTTAGTGTGATCTGTCATTAGGGCTATGTATTGGCAAGAGCCTGGTGATACTAAACGTATCATGATACACTATGATACTGTAAGCAAGATTTTTATCCAACTTTAAGAAAACTTACTTAAAAAAACTCACCGCCATATGCATGGGTGTGCTATTGGTAACACTACGTACGAGTCTGATGGCTGAAGATTACAACACTGCTATCTAGTGGTTAGGGTTTACAGAACTGTCTGCCATGAATCTTTGTGTATAAACTTTGCTGTAATTATGCTGTTGTTTTTTAATACCATAAAGTATTAAAAAACATAATACTGTCATACCCAATGTATTAACATTTTCTTACAACCCAGCCTTTAGAAAAGAAACATTACAGACAAATGTTAACATTGCACATAAACATTACATCCCAAATACTAAATACATTCCTGTGTTGTTCCTGTTAAATAAAAGGAAAGTATTTGGTTACAATTTTCCTTACAAAAAAGCTTAATCAAAGAGAGGAGGGGGCAGATGTGGGGGGCTTATATTGTAATTTTCTAATCATATCAGTATTCTCCTATTTTCTCCTATTTCCACTTTTGAGTATTGTAGTCTCAGCCTGTATCTAGGTACTTATGTCAGCTTTGATTTAAAGTTGTACAAAAGCTTTTCAGTTGTTCTATCAGTGTAATGCTAAATTAATTAAGGTCAATTAATTAAATTAATGCTAAATTAATATCATTGAAATGAATCACAATTAGATAATCTTTTTTTTATTTCCATAAGCAAAGTGTACTCTTTAGTCGTAATGTTGAAGTTTAAAGGCACAAGCAACATTTTTATTTCTTTATCTCGTATATTGATTTAAGCCAGTATTATTAGATCTGCTGTCATCGTTAAAAATATGACTATTAACATGCCCACGCATTACGTTTCACTGCTCCCCCCAAGCAAAGCAGTCCAGAACCGGGGCTAATTTTACTATAATACCACCACATCTAAATATACATTTAATTATTCAGAAATTCGGTGACGCTCCCCTTTAAGAAGCAGTACAAACGTACTGCTGTCACTCTCCGCGCTGCCGACAGGGGGCGCCAAACCACAACTCATCCGCTGCGTTAAAAATATATTAAAAGTAGATTTAATTCTTCACATTTCAAAACAAAAGTTGAATTATATCAGTTTATTTTACATTTTCATGATAGAAGGCAGAGCCTTTAATCATCTGAACTTTCATCTGACTTCAATTACTATTTTCAATATATTATCTAGAATGGTATGATAGAATTAATATAATTAATGCAATAGAAGTGTTGCCTTCAGATTAACTGTGATTAAAAATGTTTGTGTGTGGGGGTGGACTGTATGTGTATGTGACAGTAGGTGTGTCCAGGACGGTCAGAGATCACATGACCCCCAAGAGTCCTTGCTGCAGCAGTATAAACAGGCTATAAACACTTACTCTCGCTCTCTCTCTCACACACGTCTTCTCCTGTCGTGACGCTGCTGTGGTTGGTGTTGGTGTCTCCGGCTCATGGCAGGTAGGAGAAACAGAAAATACAGGGAATAAAGGGAGAGTGGTGGGATTTAAAGCTGCAGAGCTAGCATGGTTAGCTTAGTTAGCAAGTTGGCGTCCGTTTCGCTAGCTTCTCATCCGAACTTCTCCCGTCCACCTTAAATGGCGCAGCAGTTACATGTAACTGCTAAGCAATTTAAGGTGGAATGGAGAATAACGACAAAGTCGCTCCAAGTGTAACCAATGTTTGTGTCCGTAGACTTTTGTGTCAGCAATTTCTGAATGTTTACCACAGTTCCTCTCTATAATACACCATGTTTATCCTAAAACGCTTACCTTGCTGTCAATATTTATTAAAACCTGTAATTGCGGTCCTTAATTCTGATTGGCTGAGCC
Organism: Megaleporinus macrocephalus; assembly: GCA_021613375.1. Classification (NCBI taxonomy): domain Eukaryota; kingdom Metazoa; phylum Chordata; class Actinopteri; order Characiformes; family Anostomidae; genus Megaleporinus; species Megaleporinus macrocephalus. The sequence continues at coordinate 33,928,075 of CM038716.1, forward strand.
GCCTTAGAAGCTATTGACGGTTGCACAACTGCTGAATTCGACTGTTAAAGGGGAATTCCACCGATTTTTCTAAATTTGTACATAACTCAGTAATAACTCAGTAAAAACAGTGATTTCCTGTGAAATTATTCATTAATTAATAATCAGAGAAACTTACGAACACAGCAAATTGTGTGAACAAAGTGAACATTTACATTAGACAAAGTAAACAAATAGAATTAATGTGATTCACTGCCTCTGAGGAATCCCCAGTGCCTCCTTAAATGGGTATATCTGTACCTGTGAGTCATAAGCAGAGTACTTCAGAGTGGTTTGGTGTGAAATAATTTATTTTCAGAGACAAACATTTTATGTACTATCAAAAAAAAAAACACCAGTCAATCTACTTTTGTAACTGAGAGTTTTAAAGTAAGAGTGATGATAGTAAAATAGAAGTAAATTGTGTAATATTTTGCCCTGCATGTATCTCTGCCATGCGCATTTATTCATAAAACAGTGAAATCAGCAGCATGATCATGACAATTTAATATAATAACTTTCTGTGAGTAAGTCTGGTTCCCATCACTACCACTGTGAACACTTCTGGCTCATCAAATTTCTCTACAACAGAGCATTTTAGGCCAAATCACATGACTTAGTTTACATCTCAATGATTGACATTCGCAGAAGTTTTGAAAAATTGATGGAATTCCCCTTTAATGTGACTCTGGCGGGCCCAGTCTCAAATGGGCCTTTATGTCCTGTGTAATGCACTAGATCGATGGCTCCTGCCCCCCGAAGCAATGTATTAATGGCTGTGTCCAGAATCGAATGCAGGAACCAGGGATTTTTTTTTATACAAACATTAGACGTGGAGATGTCTGGGTGCCTTGTTGTCTCAGAATGCTGTGTGAGTAGACAGCAGGCCTATATGTTTAGCTAATGGCCATTTGTGATTCAGCCATGTATAGTACACTGTTTGAGTGTTTTAGCCTACCCTGCCAGTGCACTGTGTAGGGATTAGGGGGGCATTTGAGATGTAGCCCTTCAAGTAAACAAATGAATGTGATTTAAGCTCAAACTCTTTCCTGCATTACAAGAATCAGTCAATGAAAGCACTAGGCTACCTCGGAGGATTCCTCAATGCCTTTTTGAAAGGGATTTAAAAAAAAATCTAAAAAAAATTTAATTTGTGAGATGTAAATCTGATTTCTTTACTGTGGTAGTTATAGAGACCATGGGTTGACATGTGTACAACAAAGATCCAACACTAAATCTTACATACATATGCATACATATGCATATATGTAATGCTGTTTATGGTAAAAATTGTAAGTTTAAGTGGAGTTTAAGGCTAAATCTTCTGAAGTAAATCTTAAAAAAGGCATTGCAGACATGAGGCAATGTATTCATAACCATTTTGTGTAATAACTTTCTGTGAGGGAGCTTTTAGATTAGGACATCTGGTTCCATTCACCACCACAGTGAACAATTCTGACAGCATGTTGTTCTGTAATGAAGCATTTCACACCAAACCACTGTGAATTACTTCACATCCCAGGCATTTAAATGTGAAGAAAATGCTAAAATTACTATATTAGCACAAGTTAAGTTTATTGGCTGAATCCTCAGTCGGACCATGTAAACACAGTCATTGCAGTTTTTCAAACCAAAAAATAATGACTGACGGAGACATTTATAGACCACAGGAGTAAACTACAGTACTTTAAAATGCTTAACATTTCTAAACTATTATATTTACTATAATATTTCATTTGCTGCAAGTTTGGTTACATTCTATGTATCTTTCTCTACAACATCTCTCTGCTAGCTTACTAGTTAGCATGCTTAATGCTACTTGGCTAACAGTATACAAATGGCATTGCAGCACGACACTACACCAAAACTACTGTCATTGTACGAATTTTATGTATGTTGTGTTTAAACCTCTCAAAAATTGTGATGCCCACCTAAAAAGGGTCGTTTAAACTGCACAGTCTGCCACACCTTTTCCAGATCACTTCTTCAGAAGCCCTTACTGATAGGTACACCGTGTTACACCATGTGCCTAATAACGCCCCTAATAACTGTGTCATAATAATGTGGAGGGTGAGAAGAAGAGTTCACAGTAACACAGCCTAGAGTGGAGTATTGCATTAGTAAGCTATAGTAATTGTGTGTAATATTGTCTCCTGTATTTCTGTGGCACGATTTTAGGTCAATCTATCGTACTGATGTAATATTCTACAATAATCTGCATCTACTGTAGACGCTTCTGTGTTATTACTGTAGATTTTTATCATAAAGGTATATTACTGATGTGTGTGTGTGTCTACTCAGACCAGGCCTTTGTCACTCTTGCCACAAATGACAACTATGCTAAAGGAGCCATGGTTCTGGGCCAGTCCCTGAGGAACCATGGCACGACCCGCAAACTTGCTGCTCTGATTGGACCACACGTTTCAGAACCATCCAGGTAAGAGGCACAAACCTGACCATCCTCAGCAATCATTAATCGTCACCTTAATATTCAGCAGTGGTCACAACAATCTGTTATATCTCGTCCCTGTTCAATGAAAAATAAGTATCTCCAAAATTGCAACTTTACAGGAGAGACCAAAAACATACTTTACTTCCAATGTAAGTCAATGGAACCAAAATTTTTCCAAGCTATTTTGGAGCATTTCTATTGGTCGATTAGTCATAAAATTTTCAAACTATGTAAACGACCATTGCCGTGTTCAAATTATTATGTAGAAAACTTAAAATAGACAAAAATGGATAATGTTTTTCATTGGACTGCGACAATTTTTTAATTTTATGGTGGCATTCAGGGCCAGAAGTCAACGTAATGAGGATCTTTAATCAGGTTTGAAGGTTTCTGTGTTTGTGCACTTAATATAATACATATTTTGGCTCCTAGTGTAGGAGCTAAAATAAGTGAGTGATACAGTGATAAAATACTTGCAAAATATGATGATAATGTAATTTTAAGCATTTTGTAATATGCTGAGTATTGCAATAACAAATTGCAATATATTCCCTTTATTAACTGCAAATTTTGTCCCTAAAAGAAAAATGTGTGTGTCTGTTTCATGAGATAATGAGATGAAGAAAGTGAAATTTATTTTATTTTGGTACCAATAATTAATTTGTATTTGCAATTTATATAAGATTTTTGCTTGTGCTGATACTAATATGCTTACGGTATTTATTGTTCTTGTATGAAAATAATTCCACACAAGTTTGGCAACAATATGCTGTATTTATTATTTATTTATTTATGTATATTAATTTGATCATATTTCATTCTTTCTTTGTTTCTTTTCCGTCCGACTCGTAATTGTATTCCTGTGAAAGAGTTGTTACTGGAAGCAGGTGCATCATAACCGTAAAAGCTGGAGTAGCAAAAAAATTGATTTTGCTGGATATGTATCAGTCAGGGTTTGTTACACTTCTGTTTCTATCATCTAGTTAGGAGCTTAGGAGAACTGGAAGGTATGTTTATACCACAGACATGATAAATGGGATTAGGCCAGTCTCCCAGAAGTCTGCTGGTGAAGATGATGCACTTCAGCTCTGTGTTTTAAAAGATCTGACCACCAGAAACCAGTTTTAGCTCTTCTCCTGGCACTGAGCTCTCTGACAGACGGAGGTATGCTGCTTTGTAAACGTTGTTTGTTTGCTTTGTTGTAGAGCGGTGCTCCGTAAACTGTACGATGAGGTCTGTTTGGTGGACCTGATGGACAGTGGAGATGAAGCTAACCTGGCTTTGATGAAGCGTCCTGACCTCGGGGTCACTTTCACCAAACTACGCTGCTGGACCCTAACACACTACAGCAAGTGTGTGTTCATGGATGCCGACACACTGGTGAGAACATCCATTATGCAAATACTGTTTAGCTCCTCCCATTCAGCCTACAGCTGTTTGGCCCAGCCTAAAGTACTCACAGCGGTACCTATTGGCTGAATTGGTGTAGAATGTTGACTTAAAGAAAAAAAAAAAGGTGTATCTGATCCTGTTTTTTGTGCTTAATGTGTGTTATTTGTTTTATTTAAATTAATTAATTTTGTTATTTATTCCTTTAGGTTGTCTGTAATGTAGATGATCTGTTTGAGCGGGAGGAGTTGTCAGCAGCGCCTGACCCTGGTTGGCCTGACTGCTTTAACTCTGGCGTGTTCGTGTTTCGGCCGTCCATCGAAACATACGAGAAACTTGTGACGTTCTGCACAGAGAATGGCAGCTTTGATGGTGAGCAGCTCAGATTTATAACAGCATTTAACATCACAGAAAGAGAAGTTAATTTGTTGCACTCTATAGCATTGTCATTCTGACAGACGTCACATTATCCTATTGGTTAAAGGGGACATATTATGCAAATTTTTAGTATATATATATATATTTTTTAACTAAAATAGTTCACAGATTTAAACTGCTGCCATAATTTGGAGGTTAACATGTACAAAAAGTAATTCACATTTTTATTTATTTATTTATTTTTTAATGGTGGTGGTGGTGATATGAACCAGGAGACACAACTGGTACACAAATATAGACATTTTATTCACCCGCTATATATATATATATATATATATATATATATATATATATATATATATATTATTCCTCCACCATTAATGTATTTTAAAGCCAACACTATCATAAACCTATGTCACAGACATCAGGCTTCGTATTTATATATTTAATGCAAAAACAATTTTTATATGGGGGCTTTCAGAGGTGGACGTCTGGTTCCTGTCATCACCACCAGTGTGAACATTTTGTGACTTTGTGAATTATATTCTCTTAAACAGTGGGTTTCAGAGCCAGCCACTGTGAATCACTGATTACATCTTAACCATTTAATTTAGGGAGAGAATTTTGGTGGGTGAAGTGGGTGGGTGTCCCCTTTTTTAACATGCTGTACAAGGCTTAGTAGACCCACCTCCCTATGACCTCACTACAGCGTTTACCTTAATCTCATTGACTTTAGTGCATTAGGTTTCCTAATCTTCTGAAGGATCGCAGTTCTGTTTGAATGTTTTCTCTGTTTTTCAAACAGAGAGTTAAACAAATCTGCGGTGGAGATCTAAATCAGTCTTTCTGCTGAACGTAAGGCAGAGGGTTTTGTGGTTTTGTGCCCTCTCTGCATTATTATCGAGTTATCAGTTATTTTAGTGATCCATGTTGAACAGGATTAAGATGGTCACTCCTTCTTCTCCCGTCGGAGTTTATCTCCTCTTTACTGTGTGGAACTTGGATCTGTGTACATGTGCAACCCAAAACACTAAAAATCCTCTTTTAAGAAAGATAAACTCTGCTTTTAAGGAAGCTGGATGGCAAAGTATTTTTCTGCGAACAGGAACTGAATTTGTACATCTAACGCAGGAAGTGCAGAGAGGTAGAGCAGCATTTGGCAAGAAGCTGGAGAATCTTCTGCAAGCATTTATGTTTCTAACCAGCATTTATCTGTAGAGTTCCTGTTCTTTCTTTATGTGGTTTTTATCATAAGCCTCATTTTATCACATTTACTTTCTCACATGAGATCAAACAGTGATGAAATGACAGTCAGTAAATGTAAACAGTTAAACTATTGCAGCTTTAAGTTAGTGATTCCTCATTTATTCTTTAACACTGACCCTCACTCCTCTGTGTGTCCAATCCACAGCCTCACTAACCTTCATTCCTCTGTGTGTCAAATCCACATCTGTACTGACCCTCACTCCTCTGTGTCTTATCCACAGCTGTACTGACCCTCACTTCTGTATGTCTAATCCACAGCTGTACTGACCCTCACCCCTCTGTGTGTCCAATCCACAGCCTCACTAACCTTCATTCCTCTGTGTGTCAAATCCACAGCTGTACTGACCCTCACTCCTCTGTGTGTCCAATCCACAGCCTCACTAACCTTCATTCATCTGTGTGTCCAATCCACAGCCTCACTAACCTTCATTCATCTGTGTGTCAAATCCACAGCTGTACTGACCCTCACTCCTCTTTGTCTTATCCACAGCTGTACTGACCCTCACTCCTCTTTGTCTTATCCACAGCTGTACTGACCCTCACTCCTCTGTGTGTCCAATCCACAGCCTCACTAACCTTCATTCATCTGTGTGTCCAATCCACAGCCTCACTAACCTTCATTCATCTGTGTGTCAAATCCACAGCTGTACTGACCCTCACTCCTCTTTGTCTTATCCACAGCTGTACTGAGCCTCACTCCTCTTTGTCTTATCCACAGCTGTACTGAGCCTCACTTCTGTTTGTCTAATCCACAGCTGTACTGACCCTCACTCCTCTGTGTGTCCAATCCACAGCTGTACTGACCCTCACTCCTCTGTGTGTCCAATCCACAGCCTCACTAACCTTCACTCCTCTGTGTGTCTAATCCACAGCTGTACTGACCCTCACTCCTATGTGTGTCTAATCCACAGCTGTACTGACCCTCACTCCTATGTGTGTCCAATCCACAGCTGTACTGACCCTCACTCCTCTGTGTGTCCAATCCACAGCTGTACTGACCCTCACTCCTTTGCATGTCTAATCCACAGATGTACTGACCCCTCACTCCTCTGTTTGGAGGACAAAAAATGACATAAGTATAATTTTAAAACTATTTCCAAACCAAACCAGAGGCAGTCACTTTTGGTGCATGGCTCTCAAAACCATTCGCTAATGATCTTAAATCGTTTGCAGTGGTTCTTAGAACGCTGCCATAGGTAACACAGCGCTGATCTAAATGAATGAGCGTCAACAACTTATAGCTTTTCGCTAGCTGTACAGCTATCAGTGCTCCAGAGCGCAGCCACTGAAGGCCATGGCAGTAGAAAAAGACCCGGAACGACCAGATCTCTTTAACCAATCCTGCTTTAGAGTGAGGGTAGGACCGCCCACCTCATTAACATACAGAGGCAGAAATACATAAATAAATAAATGTGGAAATACTGAAATAAATGTAGAAATAAAAAAAATAAAAAAAATAAATGTAAAAATAAATGAATAAATGTAGAAATACTGAAATAAATGTAGAAACACAGAAATAAATGTAGAAATACTGAAATAAATGTAGAAACACAGAAATAAATGTATGTTTGAATAAAAAATAAATGTAGAAATATGAAAATAAATATATAAATTCATATATTTATTTGTGCCTTTATTTATTCATTTATATTTGTATGTATTTAATTAATTATTTTTACATTTAGTTATTTATACTTTTGTCATTTTTTGTCCTCCATACCTCTGTTTCCAATCTGCACTGACCCTCACTCCTCTGTGTGTCTGATTCATAGCAGCACTGACCAGACAAACAGTTTTTATACAGATATCATAAAATGACTTATTTTATAGGAATGAATGGGAGGCAGAAATTTGCGCACAAAGTTTATATTATGAAGTCCACTAGAAACGTCCATTAACCATGTAGGGTATCATGGCAACCACCCGTGGCCACCAAGCAACGTTTTAGCAGACACAATCACTCTGCGTTTTCATCAGAAGGTGCCCTTTTCTAGTGTTATTGAATCTATAGATGTAAATTCACACCAGTATTTCTCCAGAGCAGAGAGGTTTTCAGCATCACAGAGCTGTTTGAGTAGGTTTAGGATGTTCTGTGTGGTGTTTAGTTTGTTTTTGGGGATTTAGGGTGGGTTATGTGGCAACAATGCGTTTGAAGCTATGTCTGAAAGGTCACTGCTGCTTTACTCCTGTTATCTTTCTGAGTGTGGACTGATGTGTAGGGGGCCTGAGAAGGTTAGGGTCAGATGTCACGGTCTGAGTTACGACACTCTCCAGTGACTAACGTCTGAGAACCAACAGAGCTGTGGGAACATTACTGTTTGATGGACCTCCACGTTACTGCTGTTTTTTGACCGTGAGACAATAGGTTGTTTTTAGTCACATGCTTCAGACAACGTTCAGAATATGGAGGTGGGGGAGTAAGTTTAAAAAAAAGCTGTAGTAGTTTAAGCTATATTTTGAGAGATATGATATCCTAATGTTATGAAGTGTAATTTTAATCTAACTAGATTAGCTGCTGTCAAGGAAGAAAACATAAGAACAACCAAGCAAACAAACAAAAACATAAAATCATACAACTTGTGTGTTAGCAGTTATATGTGGTCCTCGTCACCAAGTAGCTCCACAGTGTCTGACGTTTGGTTTTCGTTTACTGTTCTGTGGATTAACCAGCAACAGACCAGCAACCATGCAGCACATTCATGACATTAATGTTACTTAACCCTTGTGCGATCTTAACATTCTGTTTACTCCCCTTGTCCTACGGGTCAAAAATGACTCGCCCTTCTAAAGCCCCAAAATAAAGCAGCTTAATTGAATCGTAAATCCAAAATTGATTTTGCATAATAAAACAACCTATTATTTATCATTTCAACTCAATGTAATTAATTTATTATGATGTATTTTTTGTTACACAATACAAAAAGACAATCAGCAATGAACAGAGTTATACTTTTTTTTTTTTTTAACCACAAACCAACAGCTTTCATTTATTCAGTAAAGGTTTATTATGCTATTATAAATGTGAAGTAACTACTTCTGAATTAATTATATTGAAAGGGAAAAAAACAGTCAACAAACAGTTTATTCTTTTATATTTTTAGGAAGTGAAATAATTCTCTCATAAAACAACAAAATGTTGCCAGGACCTGGCAGTGAAACGTCTTCTCATGGCTTCAGCAAAAAACCAACTGGGGTACTTTGAGTCAGGGTAGCTTTATACCCCTATACTAAATTTGATATTATGATTTTTGTTTTGTTTGGGAGCCTGTGTGATTGGGTTAGCGCAGGTGCTGGTCAAATGCAAATTCCAGTTTCTTTGATGATGTGTGCTTGTGTGTTAGAGAGTTTGTGTGTGGCCTTTGAACTTTTGCTGGTGTTTAAATGCTTCTATAATTCACAGGTCAAAAATGACCCATAAGACAGTCTTTGTACCCTAGTGGTGTACAGCCCACATGGAAACATAAACAAAAACAAAGGATCACTTTATCTAATGATGGGGTCCCTTTAGGAAAAGTCATAAAATTTCAAGTTGAAAAAGATAGTTTAAGATATTTTTTCTACAGCTGAACATGGAAGCGGGTAACTTTTGACCCGCAAAACAACAGAAGGGTAAATTCAATGTAAGTTTTTAAATATAGATGGAAGGATTGATCGGCTATGTATTGGTATCGGCAGATTTTAAATCAAAATATGCGATCGGTGATTGGCTGATATTTCTCCAATTTAGCCGATCCAAAGAGTCGATCGGTGGCATTAAACAAATGAGCTTAATTTCCAGCTAGCGTTTCACTGAACCCCACTCTGGTCAAGCTGCAATTCCTATCTGAACCACTAGGTGGAAATACATACCCTTTTATTTTCACCAGACTGACTAAAGCAGCGGCCTCGCTGAACAGTTTGCGTTCACGACATGTACATTGTCCTTCTGGCAGTTTGTTGTCGTATGTGATGCAGACTCATCCAGGACGTTTTGTAAAATTAGTAAAATCAATGTGTCTCGTGGGGGAACCAAGACAAAGATATTTAACACGACTCATCAAATACGGCGCTTCAGAGTACACCACTGAATACAGTGAGTAACAGCACAGCTAGCGCGCGCAGCTAGCACAAAACAAATAACCCAGAACACCATACAGACCAGATCTGACCGGTACGAACAGAACAGCAGCAACAATTCAAGATCTACATTTAACGATTACAGATTTTTGACTAAAATAACCAGAGTCTGCGTTTAATGACTGCAGTTTTGACTGCATTTATTGAATTAGCTTGTTTTGTTTTAAATTAAGGGTCTAAATGTAATGATTGCAGTTTTGGGGATATCTGTTTGATTTACTTTGTTTATTTACTGCTAATTTTGTTACAAATATTATGCTGTTTCACATGAGCTTGTTAAACATGGTAATAAACCAGTTTAGACCATGTTTCATGACTTGCTTAAGCTAATAATTGCAGGTAGCCCTGCCGTGGCATATACCCTGCCCTCGATCGGTATTGGCTATTGGCTGATCGCGTTGTTCTGTGGATTAACCAGCAACAGACCAGCAACTTTGCAGCACCTCATGACATTAATGTTACTTAATGCAATGTAAGGTTTTAAATCTATCACTACTGCATAAACACAGATAAGCTGTTTAAAATGTAGCTAATCTCCTACCAACCACATGACTTCTTATTTGTCAGCTTTCCTGTACCTTAAATGGTGCGGCAGGTAAACTCCGGTGCCTGAAACACCAATTAAGGTGAAACAGGAAACTGGTGAATAAGCTCAATTCACTCTTGTGCGGCTGATGAAAGTGAGAATTGTTTTGTGTACCGTTGGTCTATTGGTGGTGTGACAGTGCACTGTGATTTTAAGACAACAGCTACAAGATACTCTAATAGGAGGCAGCCTTCAGCCTCATCCTGACTTCATGTGAAGGCTCACAAGTCATTTCCACTCCTTGTGGTTTCTCAGTTAAGTTATTATTTTGAGCAACCATAAATGATGCAAACCATATGCATTTTACGAGCATGTGATGGAGCTTATTAGAGGGGGGGGGCACTTCCTGCCCTCTATCTGCCGCAGTAACATAACATTTGCAAACAAGCTATTACTGTTGGTTTCCTGCTCTGAGCTTTACTGTCTTGCTGACACAGCTTGTATCATCTCCATAGAAAAGCACTGATCAATAGAATGGGAAGCTCTGGAGCAGCTGCACATGAGTCTGGAATTAATTAATTGTATTGCTCTTAGGTATTGTTGTTTCCGTGTCTAATACTGTTACTGCATTGAAGTGCCATCAGCACTGATACTAATACTGTATCAGTACCGGCATAACACTAACCACCAGGTTCTGTCTTAACAATTTAAACCTAACTAATGTGTACACAATGCCATATTTAAGAACCAGGATTCAGAACCTGCTGACATGGAAAGTAAACAATATAGCAAAAACAAGCTGTGCAGTTTACATGTTATACTTGTAACTTTGTTTGTTTGTATATTCTCTAATATGTCTTGATAAATGTGCAGGTTCTTGAAACACAGCAGCAGCCCTGGTCTGTTTTACATGGATCTGTCTGAACCGGGGGGAGTTATTGCCAGGGTGATGATTAGAGCTGTTAAGTAAAAGCATTAAATACTGTGTGCTGTCTTAACAAACCTAAAAAACTCTTTGCTCGTCTTTGTGCTATTTGTTTGGTTTCCTCAACAACGACACCTGCTTAGGGTGTGGTCGAAATATTTATTAATTATAAATAAGTTTTGATTGTATTGTATGTGTGGTAGTGTGAACCTGAACTTGGTAAACAATTGAACCAACAGGTGCAGCTGAGTGCCGCTTAAGGCCCTGCACTGGAAAAGCTCACATTGACTCATGCAGTCATCTGCAGAGCTCCTAATGTATCACAGACTGCTAAGAACGAGATCTAGCTCTCTCTTAAATTAAAATGTGTTTTATTTTATGTTTAAACGTTTCTTATTGCAGGCATACTGGTGTTTGTGTTTTCTGTGGTGTCATTAAAACAGCTTAAAATGATCTTGGTATGAAGCAGCTTAATATACAATGAACCCGGTGTTTGAGTGTTGAAGTTAAATATACCCAAAGCATCATCGCATAGCTGTTTTATGCTAAACTAATCCTCCGTAGGATTATTTTAGTTTTGTTTTAAGAGAAAGCGTAGCTGCAGATGAAGGGTGTGTATAAACGGAGTAGAAGGAGCTGTGTGGTTCTACAGAGAGTGCTGTTAAAAATACGAGTCAGGTTTTTCTTGTGACGTATCAGATAACTATAGAGAGCCTCGTATCTGGCACCCTTCACTGTTCATTATAAAAATAGCAGAACTAGGATCACATGGTTTCTACAGGCCTTCATTAGTGCGGTAGAAAAGCTGAACTGATCCAGATCCATGATAATGTTAATCCATTTAGCAGAACGTCAAAGTCAGAGACAAGTGTACGAGTGCATGTGGCTTACAGGACCGTATGCAAGGCGTTCCACCTTAAATGGTGCACCATTTGCATGAGGGGACAGCTCCAGAGCAACATGCAACTGTTTTACTGTGCCCTTGCAGCTCCACAGCAGAATACAATTTTTAGGTATAAATAAAAATTTCCTTTGCAGTAGTCTAAACCTTAGCTGATTGATTTAACAGTTTTTAACAATAAATCTTAAACACTGGAATTAAGGTCTAATTGCTATATCATTGGTGCTTAACCCCAAAGATCAGTGTGCAGACTGCTGGTTACATAGCAATACAGTCAACAGTCTTGCCTAGCTAGAAGGTCAAGAGGGAAAAGGTTGAATGTGAACATCAGGAATTATGCTAGCTGGTTTGCTGATATGTTTCATCTGCACCATGAAACTGTCAAGCAACTTTTTTTTTATTTGCCCATTTTTTGTTTAAATTTTTTTGTTCCCCCTCAAGTGGTGTGGCACGTACCATTTAAAGGTAGAACAGGAAAATGCAAATGAGAAGCTGACTTGTGCAAAGTCGAATGCTGAGCGCTAAGGCCTTGTCATCACTGCCAACTAGAGATCTGCCAAATTTGCCATTTTTTATATATCGGCATCGGCCGACATCGGTGTTTCGCAGTGCGAAGAGTCAGGCACGTGCTGCTGCCAGTGTTGCCAACTTAGCCACTTTGTCACTATATTTAGCCACTTTTCAGGCCCTCTAGCGACTTTTCTTTTTAAAAAGCGACAAGCAACAAATCTAGTGACTGTTTCTGGTGTTATTGGAGACTTTTGAAGACTGTCCCTGGCGGCCATGAGCCCCGTCCCAAAACACTCACAGTGCTCAGTCTCACAGTCAGAGCAGACCCTCCCCACTCCACCACCCACTACACTCACAGTGCTCAGTCTCACAGTCAGAGCAGACCCTCACCACTCCACGACCCACTACACTCACAGAGCTCAGTCTCACAGTCAGAGCAGACCCTCACCACTCCACGACCCACTGCACTCACAGTGCTCAGTCTCACAGTCAGAGCAGACCCTCACCACTCCACGACCCACTACACTCACAGAGCTCAGTCTCACAGTCAGAGCAGATCCTCACCACTCCACGACCCCCAACACTCACAGTGCTCAGTCTCACAGTCAGAGCAGACTCTCACCACTCCACCACCCACTACACTCACAGAGCTCAGTCTCAGTCAGAGCAGACCCTCACCACTCCACCACCCACTACACTCACAGAGCTCAGTCTCACAGTCAGAGCAGACCCTCCCCACTCCACCACCCACTACACTCACAGAGCTCAGTCTCACAGTCAGAGCAGACCCTCCCCACTCCACCACCCACTACACTCACAGTGCTCAGTCTCACAGTCAGAGCAGACCCTCACCACTCCACGACCCACTACACTCACAGAGCTCAGTCTCACAGTCAGAGCAGACCCTCACCACTCCACGACCCACTACACTCACAGAGCTCAGTCTCACAGTCAGAGCAGATCCTCACCACTCCACGACCCCCAACACTCACAGTGCTCAGTCTCACAGTCAGAGCAGACTCTCACCACTCCACCACCCACTACACTCACAGAGCTCAGTCTCAGTCAGAGCAGACCCTCACCACTCCACCACCTACTACACTCACAGTGCTCAGTCTCACAGTCAGAGCAGACTCTCACCACTCCACCACCCACTACACTCACAGAGCTCAGTCTCACAGTCAGAGCAGACCCTCACCACTCCACGACCCACTACACTCACAGTGCTCAGTCTCACAGTCAGAGCAGACCCTCACCACTCCACGACCCACTACACTCACAGAGCTCAGTCTCACAGTCAGAGCAGACCCTCACCACTCCACGACCCACTGCACTCACAGTGCTCAGTCTCACAGTCAGAGCAGACCCTCACCACTCCACGACCCCCAACACTCACAGTGCTCAGTCTCACAGTCAGAGCAGACCCTCACCACTCCACCACCCACTACACTCACAGTGCTCAGTCTCACAGTCAGAGCAGACCCTCACCACTCCACAACCCACTACACTCACAGTGCTCAGTCTCACAGTCAGAGCAGACCCTCACCACTCCACCACCCACTACACTCTCAGTGCTCAGTATGGCACAAAATAACGCCGAAAATTTCTAGATATCGGTCCTAAAAATGGGCCCTAAAATCGACAGCACATATCGGCCATCGGCTGACCCTGACCTCTAAACATCGGCAATAGAAAAACCCATATCTGTCAATCTCTACTGCCAACCCATTTCTGATTTTTGCCATACCCAAATAGATTTCTGATAGTCTGGACAGGAAATTGGATTAAACCACATTTGCAGGTGCTTGGAAATGTAGATCCAATATTGTCGCTTTATTTAGATTTAAAATTGTCTTGCCAGAAATCTAGATTTTCTACATAGTTACTCATGCCTACGTCATTAGGCAGAGGGTTTGCAGCGTTTTGGAACAGAAATCTGATCCAAAAAAATAATCATGCAGACTCTTCTTTCTGAAGATTTGATTTGCCTGCAGTCTATCTGTAGCCTGTACTGGACATATGTACACCAGTTTACACCAACGATGATTCAAGAAATTGAAGCTAAACATGCATGATCTCCAATCCTTCAGACGGCATCAAAAACTTCAACAATAGCTAATATAACCACATGGGTGAAGGATTCTTTGCGCTCAAAGGCATCTGGGATGGATCATCACACAGTGATAATGTGTATTGTGGTTAGACGAGTCAGTGTTTCAGGTCTTTTTGGGAAGAAATGGACAAAAAAGGCCATAAAGACTGCTATCAGCAACAAGGCCAAAAGCCAGGGTCTGTCATAATATGGGGTCAGGGCCCTTGACAAAGGGTCATTTCCACTTCTGTAATAACAGCTTTAATGCTTAAGTATATTGAGATCTTGGAGCAACATATGCTGACTTCCAGAAGGCGTCTTTTTCAGGGACTTCCATGCATTTTCAACATATGTGCAGCATGTGGTTCTGCAAACAGCGTTCAGCACTGTTGTTTTCCAGTGTTAGAAAGCAGTGCTGACATGTTTATTTACATATTTCTCTTTTTTTCCTTATTTTGCATATTCACAATATTTAAAATTAGTTTTAGTTGTTGTAGAAGTAGAAGTTTTGTGAAGGGATGGCCCAGAAAAATATGTTCCTGTTAACCTACAAAAACGGGTCAACTTAAGCATCTAAAAATTTTTTTTTCTGAACTGTGCAGTAAATCTACAATCATTGCAGTAATTTAATTTGTTGTATTTTGCAGGTGGGGATCAGGGGGTCTTGAACAGTTTCTTCAGTGATTGGGCCACAGCAGACATCTCCAAACATCTTCCATTCATTTACAACCTCAGCAGCATCGCCATCTACACCTACCTTCCAGCGTTTAAACAGTAGGTGCACAAACTAGCATTTTCAAGGCACTGTTTATGTCCTGACTTTGCTTTTAAGATTGCCTCCTTTTATACGTCATGCCAAATAGCAGGCTTGTGATTGTCGTTTTTCTTGTCAGTCGAATTTCCTGTTTGTGCCGTAGTAAAGGCCCTGATTGATTGATTGATTAATTGATAGTAGATGGAGGTGGCGAAAGGTAGTGCCGACTAGATCTTGCATGGCTTGGTATAACTCTCTACATTAGTAGTTCATCATATTTTATGTTGTTGCTGTTTAATAAAATGAGGAAAATGCCTCTTAAGCTTGTATGTAAGTAGTACGGTTAAGTTTTTTTAGTTTTTCTTTTTCATTTTTAGACTGAAAGTCATAAATGCGAAATGTTTTGTGTCCACATGTCCAGCAAAGTTATTTTCACTCATATTAAAAAAAAAAAAAACATTTAAGACTTCAGCTCAAACAGTGTGCCTCAGTATGTGGTAAAGTACAGGGAAACAGGTAATATATATATATATATATATATATATATATATATATATATATATATATATATATATATATATATATAGTTCAGCATCACATTGTGTTAAATAACACTGTGTATTTCTAACGTAATCACAGTAACATACAGTTCAGTGCTGTTTCAGTCCAAACTTCATTCACTGTTCAGTGTCTGAGCAGTTCTGATGTAACCGAACAGCAGTTAAAGGTGACAGTTCTGTCTGTACTCCAGCGGTCAGTAACATGAGCCGTGCTCGGGAGGGGCAGTAAGGTGGGGGGCTCTTGTTCTTGGCTTTAGCCCCTCAGCACACAGACACCAGCACCTTTAAATAGCAGCTTTATTCTGGGATCTTTATGCAGCCTGAATAGCGTCCAAGTCACCTCTGCACATGATCTGTTTTCCATTGGTCACACCGTTCTGCGAGACGCTGTTGGGATCTGATGACGTACATCATCGTTGAATTTATGACTTTATGACAGCCGCTTATGGCCAAACGTTCCTGCAGCTCATGGAGTACTACAGCAGCGCTAATCACTGCTGTTAGTACTGTGTACAGTGGCAAGAAAAAGTATGTGAACCATTTGAAATTACCTGGTTTTCTGTATTAATTGGTCCTAAAATGTGATCTGATCTATATCTATATGTCCCAAGTATAGACAGACTCTGTGTGCTTAAGTTAAAACTACACAAACAATTATAAAGTTTCATGTCTTTATTAGACACATCCATTAAACATTGACACTGCTGGTGGAAAAAGTAAGTGAATCCTCAGATTTAATAACTGGTCGAACCTCCTTTGGCAGCAATAACCACCAGCAAGTGTTTCCGGTAGCTGCTGATCAGACCTGCACAATGTTCAGGAGGAATTTTGGACCATTCTTTCTTACAGAACTGCTTCAGCTCAGCCATATTCATAAGATGAACAGCTCTTTTGAGGTCATTACACAGCATCTATCGAATTCAAGTCTGGACTCTGACTGGGCCACTCCGAAAGGCAGATTTTCTTTTTTGAAGCGATTCTATAGTGATTTACTTCTATGTTTAGGGTCATTGTCCTGCTGCATCACCCAACTCCTACTGAGCTTCAGCTGGCGGACACCCTGACATTATTCTGTAGGATACCTCGTTAAATCGAGAATTCTTTTTCCCTACGATGATGGCAAGCGATCCAGGCCCTGAAGCAGCAAAGCAGCCCCAAATCATGATGCTCCCACCACCATACTTCACCGTTGGGGTGATGTTTCCATGTTGGTATGCAGTGCCCTTTTTACATCTTCGGAGATCTGTTTTTTTTTCTTCTTCTTTTCGTTTTGTTTTTGTGAGGCATGGTTCATATCAGCAGATGCTTTTTGTAAATAGCAAACTCAAATTTGGAATCAAGGTTGCTAACTCCTGACTCTTAATTACCTTTTTGTTGAAATTATTAAGGGTTCACTTGTATTGTCCACCAGCACTGGATGTGTCCAATGAAGACATGTTTGTGAGGTATTAGGTTAAACACATAGAGTTTATCTGTACTTGGGACTTAGATGTAGATCAGATCACGTTTTATGAAGAATTAATGCCGAAAACCAGGTCATGTCAAAGGATTCAGATCATTTTTCTTGCCACTGTATATTTGTATTGTTACAGGACACAGGATATTCTATTTATCGTCTCAGATGGTTTTCCAACACGTTATATATTGGGCAGCGATGTTGGCAGAGCAGCCACTGTTATACTATGAGAGAGTGGATTTGAGATTCTGAGAATAAACTATTGATGCTGAGACAATATCAATATCATGATTTTTTGTCTGATCATTAAAGTTTAACATTAATGTTTAAAGTTGTTGAACGGCTTCGTGCTTTCTCTGTGCTCAAAGTACAGAAATGCTGTAAAGTTTGTTGTTTGTATATTAACCCTCTCTGGTGTCCTGCAGGTACGGCCACAATGCAAAGGTGGTCCACTTCCTGGGTAAAGTGAAGCCGTGGGATTACGTATATGAGCCCAGCAGCAGGTCACTGAGGGGGCAGACGGTGGATCGGGATCTCCAGCCCAACTACCTGCTGCAGTGGTGGGAGTTATTCTCCTCATCTGTGGTTCCGCTAATGAAAGAGGAGTACGGCGATCAGCCCTTCCACTCAGGACTGTCTGAGGTAGACTAGCACCAAAATCACACTCACTGCTTTAAAGAACCCTCAAAATATCCTTCAAAACAGCTGTGAACACTGAAAATCCAAGGGTGCGTCTGAAATCGCCTACTAAGGCGGTAGGTACTCGGTTGGGGCCCAGTAGGTTCTGCTCAAGCAGTAGACGAGTAGGCAATTTCAGTAGGCGAGTGTACTAAGTCCTGTGACGAAAGACATCAGACCACCACTATAAAAGTCACTCTAATCATTAAAAGCCCCATTTACTGATAGTACAGATTCAGACAGAAATGCAGGTCAGTGTCACAAAATCTAAATCTAAGACTGTGTCGAGCTGTAACTCAAAACGAATCAGGAGAAATGTAATTTTTATTTTTATTTTTTTTATTTTTTTTAAATCTCAGAAGTTGCGCTAGCTTCAGTAGCTTCAGTAGCAGCAGTTCACCACTCTCCGCTTTAAATTTATCCGTGGCTCCAGTTGAATTATGGGATAGGACAGTGTGCAGCTTCACATACATAAAAATGGATCCCAATTCGTGTTACTCAATGACTACTGAGTATTCGGATATACTAGCTGCACTCGCCTACTGATTTCACCTACTGAGTAGTAGAGAAGTAGGTGATTTCACTCCCAACATTAAAGGGCCCATATCACAGAAAACTTAACTATCCCGAATTTGGTGTAGTACATATACAATTCACATTAAACTAAACTACACAGACTGCCTTTTCTGCACAGTTTGCACTGAAGTGATGAGTGTTTTGGATTGAAAGTGTTTTATGTGCTGGATGGGCCATATGGGAAAGAATTATTATTTATCATAATCGCAATAACAGGCAAAACATGCTAGAAGTGTTCCATTAAAAAAAACCTAAATACATTGATTTCACACCCAGTACTGAACTAAATGCATTTAAACAGGCTAATTATGCTCTCTTTGAATCATACTGCACACGGCACACACTTCACTCCTCCTGTTTACTTACCAGTCTGAATAATCATTTTATGTTCAGCTTAAAACTCATAAGCAGTAGAAAGCAAAACCAGTGTTAACTCTTGAATTTGAATGTGTTTTATTGCAGTGTGTGTGCTTTAATCTTTATTCACTCATGAGAGGTGCTAACTTCAGTAAAGATTACTGCAACACCATACATAGACATCTTTTACCCATCAACACTGCTATTTCTTTATTTTTATCATTTTATTTTAGAATGTTTCTTGATTGCATTAAACATACTTGTGACATTCCCAGTACCCTCAGAAATGCATGTATGCATCATAGTAACAATACTATTTCTTATTGCCCACCCCCAACTGACTACATGTAATCCACTCAGGAGTGCATACTGTGATGCTACAGTATACTGAGACACTTATGACGTGGTATATGGTTGTGAGAGTGTGTACCCCACTGTATGGGGTTTCAGAATAATGGTCCTGTTTCCTGTTCTTCTGTTTCTCTTTAGAACGGTTTGTGTGGTGCAGCATGTCAGACACACAGTGGTCCTCCTACATCTTGTCCTCCTCCTCCTGCTGCTCCTCAGATCTCCTCCCAGGAGCGGAAGCAGAAGTGGGAGCAGGGTCAGGCTGATTATATGGGAATGGACGCTTTCACCAACATCGAGAGGAAACTCGACTCGTTCCTGAAGTGAAGAACTCCAGAACGTGCCACAGTTAGTTTTATACCAGCTTCCATTAGAGCATGAAAACCATACGGTTCTGCTGTTCCTCCGACCCGCATCCGAGTGGAGTTACAGCACTTACTTTCTGTCTTTTCTGGTTTGTTGTTTATGTGGATCGTCTCCCGGTGAACAGATTCAACTCCGAGAATATTTTTCTACCTGTTTCTCACCAACTATGCAGCTCCTTTAGATAACCTTCCTTCTCCGAACCCTCACTGTGACCCAGCAGTCTGGATATTCTCTCCGTGTTAATTAAGCCTAGTCCCAGATTAAATTAGTAGATAGGTTTAATCTAGAACCAGGCTTAATGTGTGTCTAGAACAGCAGCCAGTCTACAGCTCAATTCTGCAAAGTATTAAAAACATAATTTACATAATTTACCATGAAGACCAATATTCACCAGTTTACAACTAGACTAAAACTTGCACTTCAGTTATGTGCATTAGGCTACTGTATATGTGACCTTTTAACACTGAGGATCCAGGCTATAAGTTAGCTGCTGCTATTATTATTATTATTATTATTATTATTATTATTATTACTACTACTACTACACAATAGAGGAAACCTTTTATTCTAGCGTTATCCCCTCAAAACAGCTGTAAACACTGAAAACCCAGATTTCACTCCAACATTAAAGGGCCCGTATCACAGAAAACTGAATTGTCTTCCCTCTTTTTGAAATAAGAGTCTGATGTAATACATGTACAATTCCCATTGAAACAAAACTGAACCAACTGCCTTTTGTGAGTTTCCTATATTTGTGATGCCACATAAATTGTGCATCGATGGCAGTTTAGAAGTTTGGCCCTGCCCAATTCACGCTGAAGTTATAAGGAATGTTTTAGCCTCGACTGAAGTGCAATACAGGGCAGTCAATCAGATCCCAGCCCATATACATAAAATCACTCCTAAAGGTACAGCAGCGAAATTTGAAAACCAAATTGGTACATCCAATCGCAAACAGTATGAGTAGATTAACATATTTTAAAGTAAATCTAGGATATGGGCCCTTTAACACCTAACACTTCTTCCCTATTTGCGCAGCTTTGCTTCCATTTGTTTTCTGTTTACAGTGTTTCTCTGCGCTAATTCTTCCATTGTCCTTCGAAAGTAGCGTTAAAGCAGGTGTTTGAGGATCAGGAGCAGAAAGACTGAAGTCAGTTAGGTATTGCAGCCCTACACCACTAAACCAACGCTCTCTGTCTTAATGTGATAAGGTTATTAATGCACTCACTCAGCTCCGCTTTATCAGTGGCCTTATCGCTGTTTTCTGTTTACAGTCTGCAGGTCTGATGTTTTCACAACAGATCCAGTTTAAAGAGCCTCCAGTTACTGTTCAACTCCTATCAGTGTTTATTACAGCAGAACAGCTCCACTTTTTAACCCTAGAGTCTCTGTGCTGACCATCTCAGTTCCACCTCTGCTCTACCACTCTCCTCTCTCTCACTCATCAGTCAGCTGAGATTTATTTCTACAGCAGGTATCAAAAACAACTTGTATTACTGAAAACATTTCACTCCTTTGACTTCACTGTGTGGGTGAGGTCTTGAAAACTTATTAGCATATATCAGCATTGAGCCCCACCAATCCAGCCTGTAGCACATTTGCCCCACTCAGCAAGCCTATAGCACTTCAGCCTCTAACTAATGTCAGTTTAGCCCCAACTCTATTTAACATACATTAGTTTAGCCCTGCCTATCTAGTCTAACATTTTAAGCCCACCCATTCAACATACGCTAGTTTGACCCCATTCACTTGGCAGGAAGTTTAGCTCCACCTGTTCGTGCTGAAGTTAAGGCTTTCTTAATGAGCCAATTAAAACTGCTCATTTACATATTGGTCTTTAATGAACCATGCGTGGTCTTTCACCACTTATATCTGACATGTGGTCACTGTGTTTCTCTGTTATGCATTAACACTCATTATAACTTCTCCAGGCTGCTGTGAGTGAGCTGAGGAGTGACGGTCAGGTGAGTGTGAGCAGGTAAACAGGTTTAGTTAATAAACTGAGAACGCTGGCGGTCACTCTTTAACACAGCTAGTGGAAAAGAGCAGAAATTAAATACGGTGAAGCAAGTGGGGACCAGTTAGCATCCTCTTCTCCACACAGCGCTATTTTAGCTTGTTTTTAGGCCTTTAACTGAATGTTGTGTGGATAATATACGAGAACCATTAGGACGTGTGTCAGTCTGTCCCAAATAACCTGCAACACCTGGAATAAAGAAAAGCAATACCACACCTGTTACTCCTGCTGTGTGAAGAAATTTACTGAAAGCAAAGATCTCACAAACAAAAACAGAAACATATTAAAGGGGAACGTCACTTATTTAAAAAAATCTGTAAAATTAAGGGTGTAAGAAAATATTGAATATCGGGATATTGTGTTTGGTGATACTGTATCGATCCTTAAAAACACAGTATTGATACACAGATTCCTGGCAGACAGTGAATCATTTTGTGTTGTGTTTAAACCTCTGACCACTAGATGGCAGTGTTGTAATTCATTTTCAGCTTCACTCCAACATTAACAAGCAGCACAAGGGCGCAATACTATTGTATGCATTGACAAACCTGTTCATATAGTGGTGTATTTTAATAGAAGGATTTGAAAAATTGCAATATATGTCTTTGCTTGCAGTATCGCAATATATCACGATATATTGAATCGTGACCGCTGTATCACGATACGTATCATATCGTCAGGTTCTTGCCAATACACAGCCCTAGTAAACAGTTATTCAGAGTGGTGTGAATGATCTTGATGAATCAGGAATTGTTCATAGTGGTTGTGATGGGAAACCTTACAAAGTGATTACATGTTTTGTTATGAATACGTGGTCTGATGTCTCAGACATTGGTTTTATAAGTTTTGAGAAGATATTTTTTCCCCATTCATGACTGAGGGATACATGTAGGCTGTTAAGGCAGAACAATCCCCAAAGAAACTTGGTGTTTTCAGATTTACCACTATTTACATCATTACCATTAAATCTAACCACCCAGAAGTCACGTTTAGGTTCACTGATATGTTTTGGATAGTTCAGAAAATGGCTGTATGTGTGTTGTAGAAAAGAACCCTGTTGCTATCACCTCTATAACCACTTCACATCAAACCACTCTGAGTAAGTTTCTGAAAAATCAGGCGGAGTTTCCCTTTAATAGTAGTTTATGGTCCACTGTGGGTCAATTTTAAAGAACCCTGCTGATACTAAATGAGAAAAGAAGAAAGAACATGAAGAAAATAAACAGAAAATCATCTAAACAGGTTAAAACAAAGAGGAACAAAGAAGCAGTGGTCCGATCTCAGCACAAATCCCCAAGCACAGCACCGTTATATCTCCATGAGGGAGCGAATCTCGTCTATTCTCGCTCGCTTCCTCTCCTCAGCGCTCTTCCCTCCAAAAACCTTCTCCACCAGCTCCTGCTTCCTCTTCTGAATCTTCACCATGTTCTCCTCTACAGAGTCTTTCACCACAAACTGGAATGCACAACATCAAAACAGAGACCTGCAATTCACTCAGCATCACACCAAACACCGCAGACATATGATCATAGCGTAACTATATCAATACTAGAAGACAATTACTTTGAGTATATAGTCAGTATCAGTCAAATTCAGAGTTAAATGTATTTTAGACTAATGAGTGATGTGTTCACTCATTCCCGAGGAGCAGAATGCTCAGGTGACACTGGGCTACTATAATAAAATATTTATTTTATTATTTATTTAGTAAAATTAATTTGTACCACATTTGTTATCCATGTAGATTAGACACACACACCCTTATAATAATAAAAATAATAATAATAAAATGTGTGTATATACGTATGTGTGTGTGTGTGTGTGTGTGTATATATATATATATATATATATATACACACACACACATACACACACACACATATGTATATGTATATACACACACATTTTATTGAAGTCAACTAATTAGTGTCACAGATAAAAACCACATGAGAAGCGAATGCTTTGCAACAAGCTACAAGCAAAATTCAACAAGTAGAGTGTGACATGCCCTTTACAAGTCCTAACACTTCCTGGATTGATACAGGAATCTTGCAAATGTGCGACTGACGAACCCTTGCTGAGGGAGAGGCCCAGAAAGACATTTCAAGTGCCACAATTTGACAGAAATAAGAGGAACCGACGTCAATCTTTAAAAGCCTATAGGGCGCCATGCTGCCTTTCCAATGTCCTAGACTTGTTATTGTAGTTTTTAAGAAACTGGAGAAAACTGTTCACTGATCTGATCCCTCATCTCATTGCTAGCCTTAAAAACCCCAGAGATATGGACCCTGAAAGCACTAAGCTTTCTCACTTGTTATCCTCTCTGAGGCGTCCACGTGGTTAGTGTCATAATCACGTAAGCAGCAACTAGCTGACAGATTAAAGCACCATCGCCAAGCAGTAGTCGATCAGTCAAGTCCACAGGTTGAAAAGTAAAGTCCTGACCTACAGAGTCACTAGACAGCATCAC
Source organism: Megaleporinus macrocephalus (assembly GCA_021613375.1). Taxonomy (NCBI): domain Eukaryota; kingdom Metazoa; phylum Chordata; class Actinopteri; order Characiformes; family Anostomidae; genus Megaleporinus; species Megaleporinus macrocephalus. The sequence goes on from CM038716.1 coordinate 33,952,230, forward strand.
CCCTGTAGGAGACACTGTGGTGTTTTATCTGACCTTGGTGATGACCACATCTCTGGTCTGTCCGAGTCTATGACAGCGGTCCACACACTGGTCTTCTGCAGCAGGGTTCCACGCCTGCAAATACCGAGAAAGGAACACATTGAGAATATAAATGAGAGTGAGAATCTTAAACCTGAGATCATTTATCATAAAAGTGCAATCAATGCATTTTAAATGTATTCTCAATTATTCATGTGGGCTTAATCTAAATCCACACACTCCTGTACTGTACATCATCGCCACCCAAACAAAAACAAAACAATTATCTCCACAATGGATGAAACCTGTCTGTACTTTCAATGCATCTCAATGGATTCTAAACTGTTTCCAAGCTGTTTTGAGCATTTCAATTGGTGCATGATATCATGATTAACAGCAGCCTCTGTGTTCAAATGAGAAAAATGAAGACTGAGAAGAATGTTTTTCTTTGAACAGAATGGAAAACAGCAAGAGGAAGAAACCTTAACCCTCCTATTATATTATTAGAGTCAAAGCAATAAAAATTACTTAAAATTCTTATAAACTCTCTGAAGATTTAGAAATATAAATTATCAGAATATCTTGTATGTTTACAATTTTAACAGCTATTTAATAAACATTTCTTCTTCAGTTATTCCAAACAATATTTCAAACAGTTCAAAGTGGAGACGGGTCAAATTGACCCATAACATAATAGGGTTAAGAGAAATCTGACTCAAAAAGGAGAACCCATCCTCTTCTGGTTGAGACCAGATAGTCAAACAAGTACAAACATAATAAGAATAAAATCAACTACTAACAGTTGTTCCAAAAAAAAGAAGAAGAAAATCAACTCATTTATGTATCAATGAATATAGAAAATATAAAGATATATACTGTCAGAGTAGAGCTGGAGAAGAAAACATCTGTGATTAAGGATGAAAACGGAATGTTTGGAGGTGCCAGGGTCACACGGGAGTTTTCCACAAGGCATTGGACATGGTGGGTCCAAAACTGGTCCAGAATGCAGGCAAACAGGGGCACCAGGTCACCTCAGACAAAGCAGCAACATCAGATGGCAGGACAGGCAGCCGTTCAGCATACTATACGTTCTATCCTAATGAATGTGTTCCTGTTGTCCAGTCTGGAATACTGCCACGCAGTTTTGGACACAAAATGAATTTCAGTGGACAGTCAGCAGTCTGAGCGCTGCCACCTGCTGTTGGAGCTGTAAATTGTACCCCCGAGCTGAAATGCTGCTAAAGATCACTCACCGGCTCCATAAGGAAGACTCGGGAGGCGGCGGTCAGATTAAGCCCCACCCCTCCGGCTTTGAGCGACAGTAGCATTACAGTGGGGCTTCCTGGAGAAGTGTCCTGTAGCTCGCTCACAGCTTTAACTCTGGCTTTCTGACCCATGGACCCATCCAGCCTGGTGAAGGAGATCCCAGAATCCCTGCACAAAACCCAACAGGAGGAGCTAAACTCACAACAGCGAAACACAAACAAGCAGCCGTGCTCATATAATTCTAATAGCTTACCATCAAAACACGCATTATATTAGCAATAATAGATCATTAGAACTGTGAAGTAATCCTACCGTAAGGGCACCTCTAGAAGGTTCAGAAACTTGGTGAACTGAGAGACCACCAGGCTCTTGATGGTGGGATCTTCACTGCGGAGTTTCAGCAGGTTTCTCATCAGTATGTCCACCTGATGAACAAAGAGTTTCATTCATACAGCAGGAAATCCTAATAAAGGAGCTTTATGCAAAATACTCAAGTTTACATTTAAATGAATGACCCTCATTAATTAGGTATATATTGTAGATACTGTAGATATGTGTAGGGGCGTGCAGAAGCTGTGTTCCAAACATTTGAAACTCTTAATTTCTTCACAGACAAAATGTTTAATGAGGATTATTATGATCATTTTCTATTTACAGATTTACATGCTTTAATTTTCCCAAAACACAACAATCTTCTATCACCTGAAACACTTCGGTGTCTGAAATCGCACCCTATTTAGCGTTTAGTGCTCTATTCAGGGTGTCAGGCATTTTATAGCATTGTTTGAATTCTAAGTGGACAGTTAAGGTTTCCTATACGTTCAAGGAACAATCAACCTACCATTACTGAAAACATTAGTGTTTATATGTTTATATTCACCGTATTTGGCCACACCCACTTTTAAACGTGTGTTTCTTCCGCCTTTGTGTTAGAACTTCCACTCAGCTAACCAAAATGAATACAGTTACATGGGAGGGGAGCAGAGAGGCAGTAAGAAGCTCGAATGGGACAACACTCTCTCATCAGAGGTTAATAACACAGTGGGTGGATGATATGAAAGGGTGGTCTGAGGTTACCTACGGCGACGTTTTTAATTACTCTGTACTCTCGAAAGGTGTAGACGGTTCAGCAATAAAAAACTATAAAAGTACTGAAGCGTATCAGTACCTGTACAGTGGGAAGGTGGGCTGTGTACTCCTACACACAGACGGTGAGTTTATATTTCTGAAAGCCGGTTAAACCCAAGTCCAGCCAGCTGCCCGAGCCACTCTGCGTGGGTGTTAGTTACAGTCCAGATAGCCTAGCGCGGTGGACACTGATCAGAAAACAGTTACTTAACTGATAGACTCACCAGCACCGACGGGTCTGCTTCCTCTGAGCTTCATAATCGAGCCATTTCTCTGGATAAGGAAGCTCTGGTGCTGGTTCTCCTCCACAGAATGGTAAGAGCAGACATACGGAGGTTTGGGTGGATGTTTTAAATTTAGAGCTTCAGTCATAGACGCAGGTCCTCTTCTTTGGAAGGCGGCCCCCCAACACTCTGATCTTTATGTGCTGTGTTTGTAACTCTGTTGTTCAAGCCAAGTTTTCCTCTTCTTCCAATTACTGACTCCCTCTATCTGAACATGTTATGCTAGTCATTTTATATGTTAGTTGTCATTGTGCTTGTAATTAGTATCAACGTATCCGTGGGCGCACCGGAAGTTCTAACACAAAGTAAACAAAGATGGTCTCCCCAGTGTTGTCATGGAAAATAGCGTGAATACAGTCACTATATTGTTACCCAAAATGCACCGTAAAAATAGTGGACAACCGATGTACATTACTTACAGGCTAAAGTATCACAATGCATAGAACTTTGATCTTTCTACACGCCTTTGTTTCTTGTCTGAGGGCTAAAAGCTCTGATAGCAACAGGATGACCAGTTTAACGGACATCTGGACTAACAGAAGTAAGAATATGAAAAATAACGCTCACAGTAAGGTTATATAACCACCAGCTTCAGCAAAATAAGCTCGTGCTCATGAAACAGAGCAATGCATAACGATTGTTCTCTCTTAACTGAAACATAGAAGTAACTAAAGAAACCGGCCTAATTATAGTCATGACAAAAGACATTAGAACATTAAAATAACATTACAGTGATGTAATCTGATGACGCCATTAGCCTCCATTGTTCAGATTGTTTATACAATAAAAGGTTGAGATGATTTGTTTCTGGTGTAAGTAAGCATCATCCTAATTCCCTCTATCGTCTCCCTCACTGCTCTCCTATATAGTGTTCTACACAGAACAGTCTATGTAGTGACCAGTGAACGAGTAAACGAGTGGACCATTTCAGACACACCTGTTAGAGCTCCTGTGTCTTTAAGCTCCACCTCCCAAAGAGCATAGTGTGATCTCATTGGTCAGCTCACCCCCACTGTTCTGGTTGATCTACAGCCAGAGTAGCATACTGCTACAAGTTGTGCCCCATACGCGGTGGCTATTCTTACAAAGAATGGTTCTGCTAAATTAGTTTTTATAAAGTGGGGAGTTTTACTTTTTCCACTCTCTGTGTGTGGTGGGCATGCCAATCTTGCCAATAGGCAGGCAATGAAGATTGTGTTACGAGATGATGTCACATTAACACAGAAAAGGGCTGCAATGCCAACTAGGCGTTTCAGGTAACTGAGAATATTGTTTTTTGTTACATACTGTGTACTTATGTTCTTCTGGCATGTACTGTGGGCTTTATAACTAGAACACAGTTTACACCAGGGGTGCTCAGTCTTATCTGCAAAGGGTTAGTGTGGCTGCAGGTTTTCATTTTAACAAAGCAGAAGATCAGAGCGCAATCTGAGCTCACAACAGAGCTCAATTTGGATAATTTCATATCTTCTTCCTACTTTATCAGTTATGATGCTGTCAAGGCTGATATGATTCACTATGAATTTACTTTGGAGCTGGAACGCCATGTTTTCTTTCCATCCACAGTTCCAGTGTCCTTCTCCTCTCCTGGATACTCCACGAGCTCCGTGGATTTAATATCAGCACGGCACAGGGGACACCTCGCTCCCCCCTAAACATAGAGACATACAAACAGTGCAGCATTTATAGGTTTAAGCATTTTTTCTTCTTAACATACCTTCGTTATGTTTTGCAATTAACAGACAAAAACAAGAAAAACAGAACTACATTAGCCTTACAGCTCTAGTGCTAAAACCAAGAAAGCAAACTTCGCACACCAAACCAAACATGGCTGACAGACTACATTTGGGGTGGGATAGCGTGTATTTGTAAGACTTCAGCAGTGACGAAGCTGAGGACAGTGCTGTTTGGCTGCTGACCTGCTGGGATTGGATGACTTCACAGATGCAGGGTTTACAGAAGACGTGAGCGCAATGTGTGATGACCGGCTGCCGCAGAGAATCCAAACAAACTGAACATTCCTCATCTGACCCCGAGCTCAGCACCAGCCGGACCTTACTGAGTAGGCGCTCACGCAGTTCATCAGGAGAGGCAGAGTCTGCAGGGTGAAACCAGAACAGTAGAATCTCAATATGGAACCTATTTAAGCCTATTTAAAGTTGCTTAACAGCAGCTCTCTCTTTCTCATAGCCAAATGCAGACCACTTATTCAACATGCACAGCCAGGTAAAGAAAAACTGACTACTGACAACCAGCTAGAGCTGACCAGAGCCAACAGGAACCACCTAGAGCTGACCAAAGATAACTACAGCCAAACAGGGCTGAGTCTAGAGTTTACCAGAGCTAACCAAAGCCACCTAGAGCTGACCAAAGATAACTACAGCCAAACAGGGCTGAGTCTAGAGTTTACCAGAGCCAACAGGAACCACCTAGAGCTGACCAAAGATAACTACAGCCAAACAGGGCTGAGTCTAGAGTTTACCAGAGCTAACCAGAGCCACCTAGAGCTGACCAAAGATAACTACAGCCAAACAGGGCTGAGCCTAGAGTTTACCAGAGCTAACCAGAGCCACCTAGAGCTGACCAAAGATAACTACAGCCAAACAGGGCTGAGCCTAGAGTTTACCAGAGCCAACAGGAACCACCTAGAGCTGACCAAAGATAACTACAGCCAAACAGGGCTGAGTCTAGAGTTTACCAGAGCTAACCAGAGCCACCTAGAGCTGACCAAAGATAACTACAGCCAAACAGGGCTGAGTCTAGAGTTTACCAGAGCTAACCAGAGCCACCTAGAGCTGACCAAAGATAACTACAGCCAAACAGGGCTGAGCCTAGAGTTTACCAGAATTAACCAGAGCCACCTAGAGCTGACCAAAGATAACTACAGCCAAACAGGGCTGAGTCTAGAGTTTACCAGAGCTAACCAGAGCCACCTAGAGCTGGCCAAAAGATAACTACAGCCAAACAGGGCTGAGTCTAGAGTTTACCAGAGCTAACCAAAGCCACCTAGAGCTGACCAAAGATAACTACAGCCAAACAGGGCTGAGTCTAGAGTTTACCAGAGCTAACCAAAGCCACCTAGAGCTGACCAAAGATAACTACAGCCAAACAGGGCTGAGCCTAGAGTTTACCAGAGCTAACCAAAGCCACCTAGAGCTGACCAAAGCCAAGCAGATTCTACTACAGCTGACAAAAGCCAACTAAAGAAAACAAAAAAATGATTAGAACTGATCAGTGCTGCCTAGAGCTAACCTGAGCCAACCCAAGCTGACTAGAGCCTCCCAGAGCGGCCTAGAGCTAACCAACGTAGGCCAGTATCAACAAGATGTGACCAGAGCTATCTAGACCTGACCAAAGTTAACTACAGCCAACCAGGGCTAAGCAGATCTGCCTAGAGTTTACCAGAGCCACCTAAAGTTAACTGTCACCAACTGGAGATGCGCAGAGCAGAACATAGCTAGTCGAAGCTATCTAGAACCAAGAAAAGAAATGTAGGGCAACCAAAGCTGACTAGAGCTTACCAGAGCCTATTAAAGGCGATCAGAGTCAACGTGCTGCAGAAACTCTGGCGGCTTGCTGCAGCTGTAGTGTGTGTGTGTGTGTGTGTGTGTGTGTGTGTGTGTGTGTGTGTGAAGTTTGCTCACCTGTTCCAGCTGCTGTTTGTTTCCCCACCAGATCACAGTGACAGCAGTGCAGCCTCAGACGCACCAGAATAGCCAACACGTCAGCGTAGTTCCTCATTACAGTGTCCTCTTTCACATACCTGTAACAGTAACAGCACAGACCTTACTGATACCAACACTTACACTAATTATACTGATACAACATCTCCTCCCCTGTGCATACTCAACACTTACACTAATTATACTGATACAACATCTCTTCCACTGCGCATACTCAACACTTACACTAATTATACTGATACAACATCTCCTCCCCTGCGCATACTCAACACTTACACTAATTATACTGATACAACATCTCCTCCCCTGTGCATACTCAACACTTACACTAATTATACTGATACAACATCTCTTCCACTGCGCATACTCAACACTTACACTAATTATACTGATACAACATCTCCTCCACTGCGCATACTCAACACTTACACTAATTATACTGATACATCTCTTCCACTGCGCATACTCAACACTTACACTAATTATACTGATACATCTCTTCCACTGCGCATACTCAACACTTACACTAATTATACTGATACAACATCTCTTCCACTGCGCATACTCAACACTTACACTAATTATACTGATACAACATCTCCTCCACTGCGCATACTCAACACTTACACTAATTATACTGATACAACATCTCCTCCACTGCGCATACTCAACACTTACACTAATTATACTGATACAACATCTCCTCCCCTGTGCATACTCAACACTTACACTAATTATACTGATACAACATCTCCTCCCCTGTGCATACTCAACACTTACACTAATTATACTGATACAACATCTCTTCCACTGCGCATACTCAACACTTACACTAATTATACTGATACAACATCTCCTCCACTGCGCATACTCAACACTTACACTAATTATACTGATACAACATCTCCTCCACTGCGCATACTCAACACTTACACTAATTATACTGATACATCTCTTCCACTGCGCATACTCAACACTTACACTAATTATACTGATACATCTCCTCCACTGCGCATACTCAACACTTACACTAATTATACTGATACATCTCCTCCACTGCGCATACTCAACACTTACACTAATTATACTGATACATCTCCTCCACTGCGCATACTCAACACTTACACTAATTATACTGATACAACATCTCCTCCACTGCGCATACTCAACACTTACACTAATTATACTGATACAACATCTCCTCCACTGCGCATACTCAACACTTACACTAATTATACTGATACAACATCTCCTCCACTGCGCATACTCAACACTTACACTAATTATACTGATACAACATCTCCTCCACTGCGCATACTCAACACTTACACTAATTATACTGATACAACATCTCCTCCACTGCGCATACTCAACACTTACACTAATTATACTGATACATCTCCTCCACTGCGCATACTCAACACTTACACTAATTATACTGATACATCTCCTCCACTGCGCATACTCAACACTTACACTAATTATACTGATAATACTGATACATCTCTTCCACTGTGCATACTCAACACTTACACTAATTATACTGATACAACATCTCCTCCACTGCGCATACTCAACACTTACACTAATTATACTGATACAACATCTCCTCCCCTGTGCATACTCAACACTTACACTAATTATACTGATACAACATCTCTTCCACTGCGCATACTCAACACTTACACTAATTATACTGATACAACATCTCCTCCACTGCGCATACTCAACACTTACACTAATTATACTGATACAACATCTCTTCCACTGCGCATACTCAACACTTACACTAATTATACTGATACATCTCTTCCACTGCGCATACTCAACACTTACACTAATTATACTGATACATCTCCTCCCCTGTGCATACTCAACACTTACACTAATTATACTGATACAACATCTCTTCCACTGCGCATACTCAACACTTACACTAATTATACTGATAATACTGATACAAACTCTGCACACAGTGGTCACTCAACTACACACTTCTAAACAATCAAATGTGGCCAGCTGTTACGTAACTAAAAGTAAGAATTCTTAGATCATTAACAGGAACATTCAGTTCAGCCTCGTTGGCCCTGAATGTTTGGACACATCAACACTCCTGTAGGCTGAAGCTCAGCTGCAGTGACCTGTATGTTGCCTGATAGAATCTGTGACTGGAGTACTCTTGTTCAAAGTACCTTTTAAATGACTTTTAAAGCAAAACCTTCAGCACCTTTAGCAGACAGACCCCATGGCAGAACTATGGAGAAATCAACCAGCTGCATAGCACGGTGGTGGAGCTTCAGCTACCCTCAAGATCCTCCACAGTAACAAGAAGACACAAGTGGTATAAATAAGACTGAGGGACTACAATCACAGAGCTGAACCAAATGACTGTATACATGACATATACACTTATTGACTATGTATGATATATATGATATGTAAATTCATAGGTTGGACATGCTCTTACTGGACACTGATGATGAAAATAGGGAGACAACACATGGAAGACAATCTAATTCCCATTTTCTCCACTCGTGTAACAAAATGCTCTGCCTTAGTAAATGTAAATAAATCTTTCCTTTAATAAACAAACTAAAATAATGAACACCTCATTATATATATATATATATATATATATATATATATATATATATATATATATATATATATATATATATATATATATATATATAAATAAAAATCTACATTCCAGCAAAACTATCAAAGTTTAACAAAGCATTAACAAATTTTAGGGTAATGTTTTAGACATGATCATTCAATTCAATTACTGCATAATTAATTAATAATTTAATATTTTTTGCCATAAAATCCATTCACGGCAGAGGGATACATGCTGATCAATGTGAAGCAAAACGGTCCCCAAAGGAAATGTATTTTTTTTCAGATTTTCATTATTTCCACATCAGCATTTTATATAAAAACGTAGAATCTACATGTAGGTTCACATGTGGTTTGGGATAGTACATATTCGTTATCATATTCATTACATCAGTATCGTATCTGTTGGTGTTTGTTTGTTGTCGATGTTTATCTGTATGAAGAATGAACTGTGTGAACCTGCTGATGATCCTCCTGCCCTCGGCCTTCTCCCGCTCGTACTCCTCTCTCTCCTCCTGAGACAGAGCCACCTGCTGGACGAGCACCTTCTTCTCCGGCAGCTTTAACAGGGCTTGTCCATTCACTTTGCTGGTCTTAGTGCGGCGCAGTGTGATGACCTTCACAAGAGCCTGCAGGTTCCTCACAAACACAAGCATAATATAATAATTAATCCAGTACATCATGATTAAAACAGTATTTAATGAAACCTTTGTAGATACTATCTGCATCTTACTTCAGAGCCTCTCTGTCCCCCGTCATCACTGGCCTCTGGACGATCCTCGTCCACCACTCCCGAACATCGAATGGCTTCAGCTTCAGGAAGCAGATCAGCATCCACAGATCTTTCAGAGAGTTCTGGATGGGGGTTCCTGAGCAACACGGAGAGAACAGAACCGACATCCAGCGTCAGCTCTAAATTCAGAACTAACATCTGATATGATAGTACTTTATAAAAACAATAAAGCTGTTTTATTTATTCTTAAATAAATATAAATAAATAGACCCTCTATTACATCTGCTGTGATGTCACGACCCGGTTTACACCACAGCTTGTGATATGAATTGTAAATAAATGAAAATTGAGATTTAATTCTTACCACTTAAAATCCACCGACGCTCTGCTTTCAGCTCCACAACTGCTTTGCTCTGCTGAGCGTTTGGGTTCCTGATCACATGACCTTCATCCAGCACCACCCGCAGCCAATTAACTCTATGCAGAGCGCTGCTCTCTTTGTTCTACAGTGAACAGAGGTAGGAGAAAATACAGTTAATAATAAAAGTTAATTTAATGTGTATATACATTACCACAGTTAAGTTTACACATTGCTTTACAAAATTAAATAAGCTAAATATAAAATAAAACATAACAGAAAACAAAAATAAAAAAATATTCAATGTGAAAATACAGAATATGTAAATGAACAGCTTGTAAAGTGACCTCACCCCGTAATCTGAGGACAAAACGTTGTAGGTGGTAAGAACAACATCCTGTTTAGACAGGAAACTGGTGTCACGGCGCCGATCAGGACCGTAATACAAATAAACTTTCAGCTTCACGTCTTCACGCACATGCAGCTCAAACTGATCCTGCAGCAACACAGAAAACTGAGATATTATACATAGTCAATTACTGAGTTAAAGAGCCTATATCACAGAAAACTAGCCTGAGTTAAAGAGCCTATATCACAGAAAACTAACCTGAGTTAAAGAGCTCATATTACAGAAAACTAACCTGAGTTAAAGAGCTCATATCACAGAAAACTAACCTGAGTTAAAGAGCCTATATCACAGAAAACTAGCCTGAGTTAAAGAGCCTATATCACAGAAAACTAACCTGAGTTAAAGAGCTCATATTACAGAAAACTAACCTGAGTTAAAGAGCCTATATCACAGAAAACTAACCTGCGTTAAAGAGCTCATATCACAGAAAACTAACCTGAGTTAAAGAGCTCATATCACAGAAAACTAACCTGAGTTAAAGAGCCTATATCACAGAAAACTAGCCTGAGTTAAAGAGCTCATATCACAGAAAACTAACCTGAGTTAAAGAGCCTATATCACAGAAAACTAACCTGAGTTAAAGAGTCTATATCACAGAAAACTACCCTGAGTTAAAGAGTCTATATCACAGAAAACTAACCTGAGTTAAAGAGCTCATATCACAGAAAACTAGCCTGAGTTAAAGAGCCTATATCACAGAAAACTAACCTGAGTTAAAGAGCCTATATCACAGAAAACTGACCTGAGTTAAAGAGCTCATATCACAGAAAACTGACCTGAGTTAAAGAGCTCATATCACAGAAAACTAACCTGAGTTAAAGAGCCTATATCACAGAAAACTAGCCTGAGTTAAAGAGCTCATATCACAGAAAACTAACCTGAGTTAAAGAGCTCATATCACAGAAAACTAACCTGAGTTAAAGAGCCTATATCACAGAAAACTAGCCTGAGTTAAAGAGCTCATATCACAGAAAACTAACCTGAGTTAAAGAGCCTATATCACAGAAAACTACCCTGAGTTAAAGAGCCTATATCACAGAAAACTAACCTGAGTTAAAGATCTCATATTACAGAAAACTAACCTGAGTTAAAGAGTCTATATCACAGAAAACTAACCTGAGTTAAAGAGCTCATATCACAGAAAACTAACCTGAGTTAAAGAGCCTATATCACAGAAAACTAACCTGAGTTAAAGAGCCTATATCACAGAAAACTAGCCTGAGTTAAAGAGCTCATATCACAGAAAACTAGCCTGAGTTAAAGAGTCTATATCACAGAAAACTAGCCTGAGTTAAAGAGCCTATATCACAGAAAACTAACCTGAGTTAAAGAGTCTATATCACAGAAAACTAACCTGAGTTAAAGAGCTCATATCACAGAAAACTAACCTGAGTTAAAGAGCTCATATCACAGAAAACTAGCCTGAGTTAAAGAGCTCATATCACAGAAAACTAGCCTGAGTTAAAGAGCTCATATCACAGAAAACTAACCTGAGTTAAAGAGCTCATATCACAGAAAACTAGCCTGAGTTAAAGAGCCCATATCACAGAAAACTAACCTGCGTTAAAGATCCTATATCACAGAAAACTGAGTTAAAGAGCCTATATCACAGAAAACTTGGAACTCAGTTACGTTGACACACCAAGTGGTGTACCTTTACCAAGAACAAATGTAAGTGGACAGGAATAAATACAAGAAAAATATACACTATGGGAGCTTTAATGTGTTTGTACATACCATCCAGTTGCTAAGCACAGACAGAGGACACACTATCAGCGTCGGTCTGATTAAATGTTTCTCAGTACCTGCAATAAACATTCTGAATATTACAGTATGATCCAGAAACAAAGCAAGAATTACTCTATATCCATATCTATCTATCTATCCAGCTAAACTGCTATGGGTCAAATAGTTACTGACCTACATATATTACTGCACAAATATTATCAAGAAATGATATCAATTTATTCATTTCCCAGGTGTCTTCCATGACTATACAGTTAGTTTTCTGGATTTTTCAAAATGTATGTGAATTCTGTCAGCAACAACAGCCTGTAAAAGATACGAAGACAGGTTGGAAAATAATGATGTACAAATGAATTATGACTGACAGAGATGATCTGAGTGAAGCTCAATAACGAAACAAAATAAAAGTAAAATGTAGGTTATGGGCTCTTTAATGAAGGTGTGTCTTACCACTGCTCTTATTGGAGACCTTTTTTATGCTGTTCTTTGAAGAAGAAAAACTGCCAGACTCCAGCGCAGAACCAAAATCCACATCGTGCAGAACCACAGCACCACCTACAGGACAGAGAGGATATCTTCTCAGAATGTCTCACTGATCAACCATTGTTCAAAGCTATTTAAAAACTAGAAATAACTATAAAGACAAATCTATAGTATTTAGCAATTCACCCTACATCATAAATGACTATTGAATAACAATTCTTAATATAATAATGATTCCATTTTTAACAGTAGCATGATTACACACTACCGTGCAAGAGCCTTAGTCACATAAGCTCATCATTTAAAAGCCTTTGTCTTATTAATAAGTGTATTTTCTCCAGTAAGAACACCAGATATGATTAGAACAAATGTAAATATTCATAAATACAATATAAAGTAACATGAATATCTTATTGCGTGAGAAGTAGATCATATCTTGAGCTCCAGTTTGAAGAACAAAGTGTAGTTCCAGATTTCTCCTGGACGCCCCAGACATTGTATGAATGTATTCAGTTCCTTCAGCAGCAATCTTGATTTAGCTTAATGAAGAACTGAGCAGTCAAAGCAGGTATTAGATGAGAACTGTAAATAATACTGGGTTGTTTCCACAAGGAAAAGCTTGGAAATGGTTAAATAAACACACTGATGTTTGTAAAAGCAATACTTACTGTATTAGCACTGTTTGAATATTAACAAAATAAAAGCTTCCTTTCTGGAAAATATGTTTTTTTAAATATAATAATGTCCCTGAGTTCCTAAACGTTTGCACAGTTGTGTAAAACCTCAAGTCCAAATGGAACAATTTTCTAAAAAAATAATAAATAATTAATCAGCACTAATTCAGTATTGTTGTTCTAGATGATCTCATCTCTCAGGTTCTTACGTTTCTGTTTGCTGTCTGAGGTCCTCTTTGTCTCCACAGCGTCGCGCTCTGATATACACAACAGAACTAATCAAACTTGAGAAACGCAGATCAAACTATCTGAACATGTTCAACTGAGAGGCATAAACTGAGAAACAAACACATCATCATCTTCTTCACCATCAACAGCTGCACAGCTGGACTTCTCATGAGGCCTACAACAAAAACAAGAAAAATCAGCATCGGTTTCAGTTTCTTTTCTTGTTTTGATTTTTTTTAAAGCACATTTATTCTAGGACTCTGTATTAACTCTATTAACATCCTATAATCTAACTAACCTCTTTAAACTGGACGCCTGAGCTTGTCCCTCTGAATCTGCATTGTGTCCGGACAAGGCTGTAAACACAGAACACAGATTCAGCTCACAGTGCAGTTTTTAGAATGTACACTCATAACAGAGCGCACCTGATCATAAACAAGCAAACACACTAATAAATAAAATAAATAATATTCATGTATAACAACATGCCAATCACCACATGCCTATTTGAGCTGCCACTTAATTTGGTTTCAATTGCAATAAGTTTCTATAAATTAGGGTTTAGACCTGTTTCTCGGCCAATAAGACCAGAACCCTGAATGTGGTCTGCTAGACTGTCAGTAAGCTGTGATGTCACAACACATGGGAGTGTGATTGCCTCTGAGGTCCAAGATTGGGTGTACATTGGTTATTAGGGTTAATTTCCACACTTTACATCTGATCATAAACAAACAAACAAAAAAAGAATATAATGAATATTCATGTATTCGCAAATAAATATGTTACACAAAGTCAAATATGATATGTGTTATTATCTAGAACAGTTTTATTAGAACAGACTTGCTGAAAATCAAACATGGGCATATAATCTGTGAGATTAATACACAGTCATATGCAAATGTTGGGACGCTCCAAGGCAAATTTGGTGCTTGTCATGATTTACTAAGAGAAAATAAATTTAAACTTATCTACTTACATAGCACACGCAGAAATAGGACATTTTCTGATAATGTTAGTGCTCAGATTTCATGCTTTATGTTTTTCATAGCTTTTTTCAAAATAATATATTTTCCCTATTTTCAGAACATTTGCGTCTAGAAAACCTGCACCTTTATTACATTGAAGGAATATTTCTTATAATCTTATTGACAGCTTGATTTATGCATATTTAAGTATATATGGTCTTGTTTCCATATATAAATGCATCCAATATGAGAAACAGTTTAAATAGTTATTACAGTCTTAACCACTACAGAGTCTAACAGAACAAACAGATGAAAAAGTTTTGGAGAACCTTTAGCTTTTGCTTTGGACGTGGATGGCCGTGCATCAGAACGTTCTCCCTAAAACAATGTTCAACAAATTTATAACCAAACATGTTAGTATGTACAGAGCTTTACTCAGTTTACAGATATACATTCTAAAAGACTGTAGTTGAGATGTTCTTTTACTACCAACATATTGTCGCTGTCCAAAGAAAAACAGGTATCTAAAAAATGGCAAAAGAGGCCAAAAATTTACTTAACTTTCAATGCAAGTCAATAGCATTGAAATAAACTAGTCATATAGATTAGTCAATAGACTAATGGACTCATTTCCATTAGTCAATTTATCATCATATTTTCATACAATGTAAAGAGCAGCTGTCTTGTCCAAATGTCGTTGAAATCTTTACAATTTTTAAACAATAAATACAAAACAATACTATATATTACATATTCTGCTATTTTCTTACACATTTTTCCAGATGTAGAGGTCTTCCATTGTGGAAGTTGGAGAGTATCAGTGCGATGGTAGTTAGAGTTTTACCCTGAAATAAAAAACAATTCCAAAATAATACCAACAATACCAAAGTTTTGGCCAAAAAACACACAAATATACAAAACAGTTCATGATTTAACGATGACTGATACTGTTTTTAGCTATGCTAATGTGTTTTAGCCCACAAGCAATCCTACTGAAGAAGCTCAGGTTGGTACAGCAATTATAATCTGGCGCCTCAGATCTATAGGAAGCTCTATTGATCTTCATGTTTGAGTTTATGTGATAATATAGGCATGCAGGTAGAACCATGTTAATTTGTGGGACATTACTTGTTGGCCACGTTAAGTCTTGTAGCTTCAGCTGTAAAACTAGTTCTAATTCTGGTGAAATCTATTTAATGGTCAAACTATTGCTATTGCTAAACATATTGACATATTAGTGTGTTGCCCACCAGGCCCATATCATCAGCCAGAACTCCCCCGAGGACGTTTGCTGGTCTCTCTTTCACAGCAAAGTTGGTCAGAACATTAAAGTACAGTCCACTCCTCTGCTCCCAGAACGGAGGAAGGTCAGTGTTGTTTTCTCTGGAGGCCATCCAATATAGCGCCTGCTTCTGGTGGAGGAGCAGAGGGGTCCGCACTGCCTGCACAAACACAGCGATTGAAAATGTACAACAGTCCTGCCCCATCCATTCAGCATCCAGCAGTTCAGTCTCATCTATTATTCAACCTACAGAAGTTTAGCCCCACTCATTAATTGTACAGCATTTTAGCCCCACACATTCAGCCTACAGCAGTTTAACCCCACACATTTAGCCTACAGCAGTTTAACCCCACACTTTCAGCCTACAGCAGTTTAACCCCACACATTCAGCCTACAGCAGTTTAACCCCACACATTCAGCCTACAGCAGTTTAACCCCACACATTCAGCCTACAGCAGTTTAGCCCCACCCATTCACCCTACTGCAGTTTAGCCCCACCCATTAATTGTACAGCATTTTAGCCCCACACATTCAGTCTACAGCAGTTTAACCCCACCCATTCAGCCTACAGCAGTTTAACCCCACACATTCAGCCTACAGCAGTTTAGCCCCACCCATTCACCCTACTGCAGTTTAGCCCCACCCATTAATTGTACAGCATTTTAGCCCCACCCCTTCAGCCTACAGTAGTTTATCCCCACCCATTCAGCCTACAGCAGTTAAGCCCCATTCATGCAGCCTATAGCAGTTTAGCCCCACCCATGCAGCCTACAGCAGTTTAGCCCCACCGCTTCATCCTACAGCAGGCTCAGAATACAACAACAGCAGTTTAGCCCCACCCATTCAGCCTACAGCAGTTTAGCCCCACCCATGCAGCCTACGGCAGTTTAGCCCCACCCATTCAGCCTTAAGTAGTTTAGCACCGCCCATTTATCCTACAGCATTTTAATGCTGCTGTTATGAGGTGTAGCTAAATTCACTCACTAAGAGGACTGCCCAGATACACTTAGCCAGACAGTGTATATCTGAGTGTCTCAATGGTTCTAAAAGCATACTGACCTCTGCAGCCTCCATCTCTTGAGTTCTGTCCACTAACAGGTCTTCAAAGAGCTTATCAAATGCATTCTTTAGCTGTTAGAAAATGAGAAATGTGGAGAGAGACACTTTCAGGTGATGCTTTAAAGCTGTGGATTATATCTGAGTATTACATCGTCAGTGTCGTAACTGGAAAAAGAAAACTGAAGTCTTAAAGGTTTTAAAAAGAGCTGAATTTCTGTTCAACACATTGCTGGTGCATCTGAGCGTTACCTGTTCTTCTGTGAGGGCGATGGGAGAAATCTCAGAGGACGATCCAGCAAATCCACGCCGTTCCCAAGACATTACTGATGAGCCTCCTATAAAAACCATGCTTAGTGTTTAGTATCAGTAAATCTCTGTCGGCCTACACTACCGCTCAAAAGTTTGGGATCACAGTGAAATGTTCTTGTTTTCAATGGAGTATCTTCCTTCCTTAACACAACAATGGACTGACGGGTCTGTAAAGAAAGTGGTTTCTTTATGGTCATTGTGAGTCGGTCAGCAAGCCAACAACTGCTGATGCTTCAGATACTAAACTAACCTAGAATGTTGTTCCCTTTTATGCTCACTTATTAGTAGAATGTTTTTCAGCTGTGCATCACAATTGAGCAAGAGTGTCCTAACAACCAATTAACCCAATAACATCCTTAACTTGGATTGGTGGCCGTACCAGGAGATTTATACAGAGGACTGAGAATTACTGATAATAGCACTATATGCAAAATAAGCCTCTATACAAAACTAGACTTTAATACAAACATTTGTATTCTTTAAAAATCATCTGATACACTTAAATTAATAGTGAAATGAACAATATTGTTTGTGAATTGCATGAAAATTGCATGAAATGAAATTCTAAAGTGATCCTAAACTTTTGAGCGGTAGTGTATATGTTTTCAGACAGCTAGAGTCTGTACAGGTTTATAAACCAGAGTTCTAATCCGAGCTGCATTTAAAGAAACAGATTACCTTTAACTGAGCTGTTCAGTTTGAAGCCGCGACGTTTCATCTGCGTGTGAACAGCTTCTCGGTTCTCCTCTTTACCCCAGAAGCTCAGGCTAACGGGCATCGAGAATTTGTTATTCTGTCCAAAAGGCACAACCCTACAGAGATACATCATCACAAGAGACAAACAGTGAATAAACAAAGACTTTAGTGGTACTACAGCTAACTGCTCTAACTCAGCTAACTGCTCTAACTCAGCTAACCAGTCACAGCACTCATACATTACCATGTCAGTCAACCAACAGCGTTTATTTTGTTTATTTGTTTACAAGGGCCTGACCAATAGGAATGTTTCTATGGCCAGTACAACACCAATATAAGCAGACAAAGTATAACTAACACTACCAGCAGATATAATTTTAGATTTATGTTAGATTTTAATGTTATAATCCAGTAGCTGGAGTTCTGAAGTGTCCAAACTTCAGACACTCTCTCAACACTCTTCAATAATAGAGATGACATACCAATGGGGCTGGAATTGCCCAGAATGCTTTGCACTACTGGTCTCTTCTCATTTCTCTTAGTTTTAATCAGTTCTCCTAAAAAAAATGTGATCATCTTGCTACGGATCACAGGTAAGATTTAAGGTTTATTTATTTAGAAGCGCATCCTCCTCTGGTCCACACCGAATAGCAAAACAAGTATGTATGTAATAAGAATAAGATTGACTGCTTTGAGCATGAATGAACATAGATCCAGAAAGAAGGAGAAACAAGGACTCATAAGAGCAGGAGAAGAAAACATCTGTGATTAAGTAAGCAGACGGAATCTTTGGAGGTGCCAGGGTCGTGCCGGCGAGTTTTCCACAAGGCACTGGCCAGCAGGAGCTCCATAAAACTGGGAAAACGGGTCCAGAATGCAGGCAAACAGGGGCACCCGGTCAAGACAGAGGAAGCAGCAGTAGGACACTGGCACAGGTTTTCTCTCATTTATCAGCTCAAAGATAAATATTAATGCTCCGGTGTATTTATCATACTCTGTTCTGCTACCAGAGGTTTGCTTAAAAACATGAAACAGAAATAGGAAGATCAGAGCACTCCTCACCACTATAGCTCAGCACTTGTTCAGTCTTGTCAACATCATGTAAATTGAATTTATATTCAAGAAGAAATCGGAGTGGGGATGTGCATGCCCTGAGAAACTCCATTACTGAGCTCAAATCTAGCTCATCTCATTCCTAGAAATCCAGTAACGGCCTTAATGTAATCTCAGGAACTGGATTATGCTCAATTAATAATCAGATCACTGGGGAGATCTGATACTAACCATATCAAGTAAATGTTAAAACAATCAATGCAGGTTTGGCAGCAACATGGCCAATATCATAGAAACACTACTGTTCTGTAGTTTAATTGGAGAGATGTGTGGGTCATATATATTTCTCTCATAGAAAAACAATAAGCAACATGTACTGTGAGCCACAAAACCAGACACCCGAAAAAGAGAGAACAGTGGGATCTCCTACCCTTCCACCTTTGCCAGTTTGTTGTCCATTATGTAGGCCATCGCGGCAGCCAGCTCCTTCTTAATGTGTCCCACCTGACTGCCATACACATTCGTCACCATCACTGCGTTCCGGTCGTATGGGTTCTGTGGCTCTCTCACCAGCGACACCATCTCGCCTTTGTTTACCTGGAGAACAGATACAAGAGAACAGGAGAACCTCACTGGCAAATCTTCACAGACCTCAGACCAGTGTGTGATATTCATACCTTTCCCGAACAAATCACACTGTTCATAATCACCCTCTAAATGCTGTCTTTGGTTGTTTGAGCGTTATTATGTCTGGTGTTCCACAGGGTTCGGTTTTTGGGCTACTTTTATTTACCTGGTTTAATATCTACATTATTACTAGATCAGTTGTTAGCTGAATATATGTGCTTGCAACTTAATTTGTAGCCTCTCATTTGTGTATTTAGCTTGCTTTTGGGGAGGTGTTTATTTTCTTACATTTTTATTACTTTATATGTTTATTTTTGAGCTATTTAAAGGCCATAGTTACATTTTCTTATCACAACTTTCAAAAGTTTTCACTGTCAGGAAGCTTCAAACGCGTTCTTATTCGTCCAAATGTTTACTGTTAGTATTTCATTAAACAATACTTAGCTTTTTTTTTTTGCTTGTTTCCTCACTATAATATGTCATAATTCCTGTTTACTACAAAATGAGTAATTTAGCCAGGGTTATCCAAACTTTCAGATGTCCCTAAAAACACAAATATGTCACGAAAACATTGTAACAACCTATTGTTTGGGTGTCCACAACGTTCTCACAATGCTGAAATGTAATTCCGCGTAAGGATGTGACAATTATATCTGACAATGTTGTGTTAACGTTGTGAGTACATTGTCACAACCTCCTAGAATCCTTCTTTGGTTCCATTAAATATGCATGGAATTTTGCTTAGCTGGCAAGACAATGTTATTTGACAGTGACATTGCCACAACGTTGCGACAACCTTGTTGAGACACCACCTTTTGACAACATTATAAGAAAGTAGACAGTGTTGTGACACTGTTGTGTTTTATTTATGGTTGTAAATGTCATGGATCTCCACACTGCACTTTGTGGAGGGTGATTTAAGTAAGCTATTGAATATGGCAAATGGAATGCATTATTATTATCATTATTATTATCATTATTATTATTAGGTATATGTTTATAGTCAGCAATAAGTCATACCACTCCAGTGTAGTAGCGCAGACCCACTATAGTTCCCTGTATGGATCCAATAAGAATGTTCTCCAGATCCTGGTCCTGGTCTGAAGCTCCTCCAGAGCTGGTGGCCTGAGACAGAGACTCAGACTGATCTGCATCCAGGAAATCAAAGAAAGGCGCTCCACCAAATCTTCTGACACCTGGAGACTGCATGATGGAGCTGAAACATACACACTTGCATTGTGATGCATTATTAGGGGTTACTCAGACTCGCTGGAAAAGCTTAATTGCGTGCTTTCTGAAGTTAGCTTCTTATTGGAATTGCCCGTTCCACCTTAAATGCTGCAGCAGTTCAGCATTCTGGCGCCTGTGGGTTCCCATTACTGCAGTACAACAATAGCTTTAGTCTCATCGTGGATGTAAACAATGCAAACCATGCACATTCGGCGAGGTTAAGCATCTTATAATAATAACAAACTCAAGTTACCTTGTACTTCACCACTTTCTTGGTCGAACTTTCCGGTCCACCTTAAATTGTACCATTTATTATTTAATACAAACGAGAAGCTGGTGCAGCTGCACAACCTCGCCGTCCAAACAACAAGAGGTCAGTTTCAGCTTCAGTCAGGTTCCGTATTTTTGTGGCAGATAATTCAAAATCACTTATTATTTGTTTTTATTTCAATGCTTCATATTTTTATTCTACAGCAACTTAGCTTAGCAGGTCTTATGCTGCTGCCGCCTCTATTCGCGGTTACTTTCTGTATGAGCTTCTGCAGCGCCCCCTGCTGCTCGGAGCTGCCCGTAAATACTGTGTTTTAAAGGGGAGCAAATGTAAACAATGTTTGAAACACTTTGTTTCAGAGGAACTTACTCACAGTGGTGGTGAAATATAGGAACCAGACGTCTACACTTTGTGGAGGGTGCTTTAAGTAAGCTATTAAATATGAAAAATGGAATGCATTATTAATATTATGATTATTATGATTAGGTCTACAGTCAGCAGTAAGTCATACCACTCCAGTGTAATAGCGCAGACCTACAGCTCCCTGTATGGATCCAATAACAATGTTCTCCAGATCCTGGTCCTGGTCTGAAGCTCCTCCAGAGCTGATGGCCTGAGACAGAGACTCAGACTGATCTGCATCCAGGAAATCAAAGAAAGACGCTCCACCAAATATTCTAACAGCTGGAGACTGCATGATGGAAGGGGATTAAAGGGGAGCAAATGTAAACAATGTAAACAGAGTAATTTAGAGTGGTTTGGTGTGAAAAGCTCTGTTTTAGAGAAACTTACAAAGTCAGAACTGCTCACAGTGGTGGTGAAATATAGGAACCAGACGTCCACCTCTAGTTTTTACATATAAAGTTTTGGTCTGAAATGTATTTTAATCGATTTTTAATCCATTCATAGTGAAGCAATGCATAAAAAGTGTTGTTTGTTTGTTTGTTTTTAAATTTATCACTATTTTACTATCATCAGCACTATACGTTTTCACTGTCCAAAGAAAAATTATCTCCTGAATAGTAACTTTACAGGAGATGGCAAAAACATTATTTACTTTAAATGCGTGCTAATGATTTTGGAGTGTTTTGTTGGTCCGTTCACAATAAAACACTTGCTGTAAGGGTTGGGCCTGGCCGGGTGCTGGCCACCAGAGGGCAACGCCGAGCCACTAATCAGATCCAACGCTCTGCACCTGGTGGTGGGGCTATATAAAGATATAAAGGCCAGCAAGGAAAAAAAGGAGTTGTCTCACCTTGAGCCTGAGAACACAGGCGGTAATTTCCGTAGAAAGCTATTTTTTTGGGGGGGCACTCCACCCTCCACTCCACTCCAAAAAAGGTTAATGTGCACACGAACACCTCTGCTGGCCAAAACTTTTACTGTCATTTCAACTATTTGCGATGGCCTCTTGCAACGTTGGAACAAATATCCATAAAACGCCTTAATTTCATTTTCTGTGGTTCATTCA
The DNA here is from genome assembly GCA_021613375.1 of Megaleporinus macrocephalus. NCBI lineage: Eukaryota > Metazoa > Chordata > Actinopteri > Characiformes > Anostomidae > Megaleporinus > Megaleporinus macrocephalus. Next base: position 33,974,822 of record CM038716.1, read on the forward strand.
TTTGTTCATCTGATCTGTGTTTGATTGTGTGGGTCTGTTAATAAAAAAAACTTGCCCGTATGATTTCAGTCAGTAAATAAATCCAATAGTATATGAGATACTGATGTTAAAACTGTTGCAGCGGTTTTAAGAGATGGGACAGTGATTGTGGGTGATGGTGACTTTAATTTTTATTAAAAAACAATAAATCACTCCAATACTCGAACCACGTCCTGAGCCAGCAAGGCTTCAGACGTCACCAGTGACGTCACTCGCCCTTAACGAAGTGAGCCTCCACACGCGCTTCATACACGACTTTCTGGATTTCTCCACACAAGCTCCGAAGCCTGGGTATCATTTGACCATCACTACTCCACCTCAATCGTCTTTCTCAGCTCTCGATCCACTTGGGAATCATCTTTGCCTTTTCGAGAAAAAAAATAAATACAGAAATTAAAGCAGAGCTTTTGTTGGAATCCTTGTTTCTTAATATATAAAATTTATTTTCTGCCTTTTGATTTCCATTTCTCCTTATTCTTTTGAGGTGGCCAGTGTTTTTCCCCTGGCATCCTTTGTTGTCAGTTTCCCGCCCAAACTTTTCCCTAAAAGAGGTGTCTTGTTTTTTTCTATCACACCTCTTTTCGGGCATCTTGTTTTATGAACCCAGCTAACTACTGGGCTGGGGAGTAGATTAGAGTAGTGGGAATCCATTAGACTACAGACACTGCAGCATGGGTTCGATTCCCCCTAGGGCTGCTTTTAGTTTATGCTTTTAATCTGCTCCACGGATTTACTGTTTGACATTTGGGTCCTTTGACCTCAGATCGGGTAGCTCAGCTGGTTAAGACTCCTCAGTAAAGGCACAAGAAAGGAGTCTTCAGGTGGGTCACCGTTACACTTGTAAAGTGCAACTGTTGTGTTTAAATGATACAGAAAACAATGGTATATGAACTCAGAGGACACATGTTTTGATAAATAAAATGTTTGCGCATGTGTTGTAGACATGATGACCTCTATTTCCCATCATCACCACTGTAAAGAGTCTGTGGCTCTTTAAAGGAGCGATATGTTTTCTTTTTGTTTGTTTAAGATGTTCCAAAATTATCTAAAATTATTAACAGGTTTTAAAAAAATAACATGGTGCTAGCTCAGGCCTGTCCTATCTCATAAAAGTACCTCAAGAAGTGATACTGAGTCACAATAGCATCGGGTCAAATCAGTCCAATATGAGAAGATGAAGAAGTAGCACTGCTGCCCGGACGGCATATTTTAACCACTTGTCAATCACATTGATGCTTCTGCTCCCAGTTAGATTCTTTAAGGACAGCCAGCCAATGAAAGGAAGAGTAAATACAACGATGGCTGAAGCTCTTGGCAACTGACCGTGGTCCACTCCTGGTGAGTAAAGAGATGAAGTTTGATGCTGAACGTTTCTTTTAGGCTGGTAAATAAACAGCTGTTAATGCTAATATTGGGAGGGAATAACTGTGTTTTTCTATTTTTCTTATGGTGGAGGGAAACACCAAAACAATCTGGCGACATGTTGTCTATTACTGTCTGCAGTATGTATTTGACAGGTAGTGACATCATTGCTCCTTTAAATAATCATTATCAAATTACAGCTATGTTTATATTTTTTGAAGCGGTCCATATAATGCAAAGCACTTTTCCTCATTTCAACACTTACCATACCCTCTCCAGTCCACCCCATAGAGACACTCCCTTTTGATACTTGTGATGTCACAAAAAAACATCACATTTACATATACCCACCCATTTAGCCTACTGCAGTTTAGCCCTGCCCACTATATATGCACAGTTATTATATATTTGTAATAATATATGTAAGCGAGATTTATTCTGATTGGTTGCGCTCACAAAGGCAGCCCAAGTTAAAACGTTTCTTTAATGTAAATGGGCGGGGCTTAACTGGTGAAGCCTGAATGGGTGAAGCTAAACTGCTGCAGGCTGAATGGGCGGGGCTAAACAGCTGTAGGTTGAATGGGCGGGGCTAAACAGCTGTAGGTTGAATGGGCGGGGCTAAGCAAGTAAGAGTGAATATGGTTATAACAATGGTTATAAGCAGTACTTAACAAAAATGTATGCTAATTTAAAATTATAATATAAGGTGTGTTGAGTTTTTCCATCTCTGAACTATTTTATGAGTCTTCATTCATTTTAATAAGATGTTTGCACTATAACCTATGACCTGTGAGACATAGGCTGTATTGACCAGAGCCAGCGGAAACCCTTAAGTTAGAGAGTCACTCCAGCCAGTTTTAAGGGGGCTGAGATTTTATATCTGTGCTTTAAAACAATATTTCATTAACAGGTAACACATGTGATATATATGGATTATTATTTACATAGATAAGTATTATAAGTAATATATAAGCAATAATAATAATTAAATAGTTACTGATAACTATGCTTTGCGTGTAAAAGTAATAAAACAAAATTGATTTAGAAATAACATTAGTTATCCACATTATTTTTGAAGAACCAATCTCTAATCTCTAATTTAATAGTTTAACAATCTATTCATTAGATTAGATCTAAGTCTACCCGGACACCCCTCTGTGAATGTTGTGGACACGTCCCTAATGAGCTTCTAATGGATAATGAACTCCTGATTCAGGAGGAATAATAACACAACTCATAACACGCACACACACATGCTGGAGTGTTTTATTCTGATCAACATCAACACATTTACTAAACTCCTCTACAAAATTAGTTTAACACTTTAAATCAAATAAAACACATTTAAAAACCTTCACTTTATTAAAACTAAAGCAGAATGACTTTATTTCCCAACAGTATCAGCAGAATTTTAATATAATAAATATTCTTTCTTATAATAAACATCTTTTTCCATCAGAATATCTGACTATTAAAACTCTACCTTCAACCTTACAGACTTGTTGACTTGCAGCACTTCAGACTTACAGAAGGTGTACAGACTTGCAGGCATGCAGCCTTGCAGACTTGCAGGTGTACAGGCTTGCAGATCATCAAGTCCGGCACATCTGCACATACAGATGTGCAGCATTACATACTTTCAGATATACAGACTTACACAGTTGCAAACTCACAGCCTTACAGCCTTGAAGTCTTGTAGAGTTGCAGCCTTACAGAGTTTCAGATTTACAGCCTTGCAGATCTGCAGACTTGTAGACATACATACTTGTAGACAGCCAGCCTTTCAGACTTTTGTACAGCTGCTCCATATAATTCTGTATAGTTCTGCATCTTATCTAGAACACAACGTGGTTATTGTTTACTTTTTGTGAACTTCAAGAGTCTCCCGATCAGATTCAGACTTCACTTATAAAGTCATACTGAAACAGATGGATGAGTAAATCCTCCAGTGCAAGTAACAGTACTGTGTATTTACCTTAAAGCACTAAACTGAGTGACCTTAACGTCAGCTCACTGGTGCTTGTGATACACTCGTAGCCCTGCAGACATTGAGCACTTCAGCAAACAGCAAACAATAAAAGTCCAAACCTGGACTGAGCTTGTGGTCCTGCAACACTGTAAAATTGATATAATCTCTGATATAAACTCCATCAAATAATAATAATATTATTATCAATAATAATAATAATAGCTGGTATCTTACTTAAAAACAATAATTAATTCGTTAATTATTATTACTTAATTTGAAGTGGAAAATTCTGATGGAATAAATGAAGATCTTAAATAGCCCAAACCAGCAAAAAAATAAAACCAACAGCAGGGGGCACCCTCTCCTCACTGCAGAAACAAGCAGCAGCTATTCCAGTAAGAATGTTTACAGGTCATTTACTGGTCAAAGGTCAGATGGACAGTTCACATTATTCCTCTGCACACTGGGCAGGTTGAAGCCTGGTTGTTTGGGCTGATAAAGACATTACTTTGTACTTTCAGAGTCATTTTTAACAAAAGAGTCATCTTTGCACTTCATTTCTTTAGTGTAGGTCTACTTCACTGATATGTAAATGAGGCAGGTAAGTAATTCAGTAGTTCAGGTTGAAAAATAATGACCTTAAGGTTGAACAAAATTAATCTCATCTTTAATTTCACAGAACACTGCACTCAATAAACAGGAAGCTACACAAACATCACTTTATCATCAACACAATGCAAATTAAATAAATTATTTTTTTCTGACATTCAAGTTTAAACTCTACTGGAGCTGAATTAGTTTTGCCTGCAGGATGTCTGTAAATTAAGAGTTTACTGTGATTTTGTAATTACTGGGAATTATAGACTGATTTTAATCCGGTATGAATCTGCAGCATGTGTGTAGTTTTTACAGTGACAGTAATAATTACGGAGTGATTTTAATCCAGTATGAATCTACAGTGTGTGTAGGTTTTACAGTCTGTCAGTGATAACTGTGGAGTGATTTTAATCCAGTGTAAATCTGCAGCGTGTGTGTAGTTTTCCCAATGTGACAGCAATAACTGTAGAGTGATTTTAACCCAGTATGAATTTAAGTGTGAGTAAATTTTACTGTCTGTCCGTAATAATTGAGGAGTGATTGTGGATTGAACCGAATCCAGTATGAATCTGCAGCGAGTGTAGGTTTTATAGTCTGATGGTGATAATTGGAGTGAACCGAATCCAGTATGAATCTGCAGCGAGTGTAGGTTTTATAGTTTGATGGTGATAATTGGAGTGAAGTCAATTCAGTATGAACCTGCAGCATGTGTAGGTTTTAAAGTCAGATGGTGATTATTGTGGAGTGAACTGAATCCAGTATGAATCTGCAGCGTTTGTAGGTTTTACAGTCAGATGGTGATTATTGTGGAGTGAACCGAATGCAGTATGAATCTGCAGCGTGTGTAGGTTTTAAAGTCAGATGGTGATTATTGTAAAGTGAACTGAATCCAGTATGAATCTGCAGCCTGTGTAGGTTTTAAAGTCAGATGGTGATTATTGTGGAGTGAACTGAATCCAGTATGAATCTGCAGCGTGTGTAGGTTTTAAAGTCAGATGGTGATTATTGTAAAGTGAACTGAATCCAGTATGAATCTGCAGCGTTTGTAGGTTTTACAGTCAGATGGTGATTATTGTGGAGTGAACCGAATGCAGTATGAATCTGCAGCGTGTGTAGGTTTTAAAGTCAGATGGTGATTATTGTGGAGTGAACTGAATCCAGTATGAATCTGCAGCGTGTGTAGGTTTTAAAGTCAGATTGTGATAATTGTGGAGTGAACTGAATCCAGTATGAATCTGCAACGTGTGTAGGTTTTAGTCTGATGGTGATAATTGTGGAGTGAACTCAATCCAGTATGAATCTCCAGTGTGTGTAGTTTTTACAGTCTAATGGTGATAATTGTAAAGTGAACTGAATCCAGTATGAATCTGCAGCGTGTATAGGTTTGACAGTCTGACAAAAATAAATTTAAAGTAGTTTTATTCCAGTATTAATCTACCGTGTGTGTAGTGTTTACAGTATGACAGTAATAACTATGGAGTGATGTTTATCCAGTATGAATCTGCAGTGTGTGTAGTCTTTTACAATCTGACAGTGATAATTGTGAAGTTAACTAAATCCAGTATGAATCTGTAGCGTGTGTAATTTTTAAAGTTTGGCATTTAAATCCAGTATGAATGTGAGTTTTTTGTGTTTTTCTGTTTTAGAATAATAATTACAAAGTGATTTTAATCCAGTATGAATCCTGAATGTTCTTTATGTACCTGACCAGGTAAATTAATTCAGCTCCAACAGGACTTCAGTCTTTAGTTTACAGCTTGGCATTCTGACAAAGTGGCCTGTAACAATCACTTTATAGGCGAGTCGAGGATTTCCTCATATTCCTGCCTCCGGCTCTTCCCTACCCAGAACAGCTTCACTGCCGCCAGCACAATGACACTAACAATGATAATGAAGCCTCCAATGACATCGTAGAGGGATGGTGCCATGTGCAGAACAAGCAGCTGCAGCAAAGCAGCCACTACGATCTCCAGGTGCTGGACTGTGCTGACCAGCGCAGGGTGCAGGCGGTTCAGAGCGTAATAAACGCCGAGAAACGCCACAGTGGAACAGAGGCAGATGCTGAGGAGGTACGCCCAGGTCTCTCCGTCCAGAGGGATTATGGGCTCCTGTAGGATGAACATGGTGCACGCGCCCCACAGCGTCCCCGTCCAGCCAAATGTGAAAAGAGCCGTCCACATGCTAACCTTTTCTTTAATTGACCTGTAGATGATCATGGAGAGAGCAGCGGTCAAACCGGCCATGACTGTCATGGTGTAGCCAAAAGCCTCCTTCCAGAATCCGAGTGATCTGTTCTCGCCAACAATGTTGGGTACCATGACCAAGCAAAGTCCGAAAACACTGCTAACCACAGTGGCCATATCGATCAGGCCCAGCCGCTCCTCTATTAGCAGGAACGCTAGGACGGCGCTGAACACTGTCGTCGTCGCCCGCCACATGATGGTGCCGTTGCTTGGCGGGACGATAGCGAAGGACGTGTAAGCACAGGTGATGGAAATGACATTGCACACACCATAGAAGAAGAGCCGCAGCCGGTAGCCGCTGGGCCCGAATGGCGCCTCCTGGTGGTAGTACACGACGGCCACGGACAGCACCTGTATGACGGAGCGGATGAACAGCAGTTCCAGCGAGGGAACTCTTGAGCGGTCAGCTGCCAGACGGGTCAGCAATGCCACACAGCCGTGTGCTAGCGCCGCTAAGAACAGAGCGCCCCATGTTAGCCGCGAGGAGAACACACATGCCTCGCCAAAACTCTGCAGCTGACTTCCGACCCCTCCGCTGACCTTCTGATCCGCACTGGGTTTGGACTGGCCATCCAGAGAGCCAAAAAATGTCCTGGAGGGTTTACTGTGGACAATAATAACATTATTATTAATAATAATAACAATAGAACATAATAATAGCATAAACTCTGAGTACATTGAGGGTGACCCTCACTTACAATGTAAAATATCTCATTTTAAACCAGTAACACAAAAATAAAAAAATGTTTAAAACAATTCAGAAGAAAAAATGCTGTCATTTACACAATAAATTCCAGCACATTATACAACAGTAAGCTCCACCCACACACTCTAATTGGTTGAAACGTGGTCTATCTATGTAGTTATATCTGATAAATTCTAGTTTTTACATCATCACTTATCACATGTTGGTAAACAGCATAATTTTTTTTTGCCAGGAAAACTGCCATATATAAAGCTGCACTATGTAAGATTTGGGGATTTGGAGACCTCTCTGGTGGAAATGTGTATTTGTATGCAGCATGCGGAAGAATATTTTGTAGTGTGGGCTGTTCATCGGCCCCTGAAGCCTCTGTATTTTTAAATTATTATTTCAGGCCTTAGGTGACTCTAAAACTACACTTCTTTCAGTTTTACTTACAGAAGCTTAAGAGTTAGTGTTTTTCAAACAACACTTTGAGATTTTTTTACTGTTTTTTACTCTTTACTGTGTAAGAGTGTTGTTTTAGAGCAGCAGAGCTCTGGAGGAGGTAACAGGTGTTCTTTAATAGAAGAAGCTGTTTAACACATGCTTTTGTACAGCTGCTCCATATAACTCTGTATGGTTCTGCTTCTTATCTAGAACACGACGTGGTTATTGTTTACTTTTTGTGAACTTCAAGAGTCTCCCGATCAGATTCAGACTTCACTTATAAAGTCATACTGAAACAGATGGATGAGTAAATGACGTATGGATTTTTTTACTGTTTTTTACTCTTTACTGTGTAAGAGTGTTGTTTTAGAGCAGCAGAGCTCTGGAGGAGGTAACAGGTGTTCTTTAATAGAAGAAGCTGTTTAACACATGCTGTCCTGCTGCGGACAGATTAATGATGCCAGGAGTCCATTAGATTGTAAAGTGGCTGTTTGATTGGATTAAGACCTGCAGAGTATGAAACACGTTAATTAAAATAAATTGTGCATCATGCTGTTAGTTTTTGGTGCTTTGGTTCTGTTGAACTAATTAGCAAATCTATAGAAAGTGTGCAGTAAAATTGTCACAGTTTAGTAAGTTAACTTATTTACACTTCAATCAACAGCATATGCAACTTCTGCATATGACTGTACAGCACAGTGGAACAGTGAGCGATGGTATGAAGTGCAGTTAAGTGAGAATTATTGTAAACGTTGTGGTACCTGCTGGGTCCACTAGTAGTCAGTCTTTTCCGATCAGAAGTTTCTTCCACAAAGGAGCTAAAATCCTCAAAGCTTGGAGCGTCGTCGTAGCCCTCATCTCCAGGCTGAGGGAAGTGGGTGGCATATTTCACCGTCACCGTGTTAGGATGGATTTTCACTTTTTTCTTGGGTCCTAGCAGGTGTTTAGTCGGAGAATCTTCCATTTTTATATCTCCGGCTGTAGAACCTGTAAAAAAAAAAAAAAAAAAAAAAAAAAAATATATATATATATATATATATATATATATATAAGATAATAATTCTCCACTGTACATTAAACTTAACACTCATTCATCAACAGCACTGATGCACTGGTTTGTGCACTAATAAACTCAAAGGATGCCATGAGAGTAAAGTGGATGTGGTTTATCCATATGGGTGCATCCGTTTAAAGTGGTTGGTAAACGGGTGGGACTTATCTGGGTGCATCATATTAAAAAGTGCGTGGTGAAGGGGGGGGCTTATCTATTCATGTACATCCTTTTTGACTAAAGTGGGTGCTGAGGGGTGGGCCTTAGAGTAAAGTGGATGGTAAAGGGTGGGACTTATTTATATGGGTGCTTCCTTTTACAGTAAAGTGGGTGGTGAGGGGTGGGGCTTATCTATGTGGCTGAATCCTTTAAGAGTACAGTGGGTAATGAGGGGCGGGACTTATCCATTTGGGTGTTTCCATTTAAGGTAAAGTGAGGGGTGGGACTTATTTATCCAGGTGCATCCTTTTACAGTAGAGTGGGTGTTGAGGGGTGGGGTTTATCTATCCAGGTACATCCTTTACAGTAAAGTGGGAGGTGAGCGGTGGGGTTTATCTATCCAGGTGCATCCTTTTACAGTAAAGTGGGAGGTAAGGGGTGGGGTTTATCTATCCAGGTGCATCCTTTTTACAGTACAGTGGGAGGTGAGGGGTGGGGTTTATCTATCCAGGTGCATCCTTTTACAGTACAGTGGGAGGTGAGGGGTGGGGTTTATCTATCCAGGTGCATCCTTTTACAGTAAAGTGGGAGGTGAGCGGTGGGGTTTATCTATCCAGGTGCATCCTTTTACAGTAAAGTGGGGGTTGAGGGGTGTGGTTTATCTATCCAGGTGCATCCTTTTACAGTAAAGTGGGAGGTAAGGGGTGGGGTTTATCTATCCAGGTGCATCCTTTTTACAGTACAGTGGGAGGTGAGGGGTGGGGTTTATCTATCCAGGTGCATCCTTTTACAGTAAAGTGGGAGGTGAGGGGTGGGGTTTATCTATCCAGGTGCATCCTTTTTACAGTACAGTGGGAGGTGAGGGGTGGGGTTTATCTATCCAGGTGCATCCTTTTACAGTAAAGTGGGAGGTAAGGGGTGGGGTTTATCTATCCAGGTGCATCCTTTTACAGTAAAGTGGGAGGTGAGGGGTGGGGTTTATCTATCCAGGTGCATCCTTTTACAGTAAAGTGGGAGGTGAGGGGTGGGGTTTATCTATCCAGGTGCATCATTTTACAGCTAATTCAAACTCAGCACTATATTAAGGTTATTTTTTTTGGGGGGGGGGGGGGCATAGTAGCAAAAGAGGCATCACTTGTGTCCCAGCCTCCCAGTCAGCCAGCTCATTAGTGTTCAGTGCAACAGCCTATAGTAAACCCACTCCATTCACTCTCAGTGATTCACCCTGGGTGATTCAGGCGCGCCCGTGACGTCAGCGCACTCGTAAGGACACGTGACCGCGTGAACAGGTGAGAAACTGCAGGCTGGAGACGATGGAACACGACCACTGCTTGGACAAGTCTAACGCTGATTGGCTCTTTAATGGAAAGCCAGAGCTCAGCTGTGCGCTCTATTGGAAATTGTCTCTCTATTGTGGATCAATTAGTGACCGTTTGTCCTTCAACTGGACAAGAACGGAGTCACGAGACGGTGATACCCTCCACAAACACATCAGAGAACAAGCACACAAACACACATGCCCAAGGAAACATACTGAAACTGACTTATCATTTGAAGGGTCCGTTCCACCTTAAATGGTGCAGCAGGGGCATTAGAGCTCCTCAGGCGCCTGAACGTAACTGCTGCACCATTTAAGGTGGAACGAACAATTCGAATAAGATGCCGAAACGACGAGGCTAAAAAAGCAGATGTTGACTCATCTCTCACCTGCCCTCCGTTCTCTCCTCCACGCTCGAGCTGTGTCTCTCTTTCTCTCTGCCTTAGTTCATCTTTTATAGTCTTTCACTCCTTCTCCTCGGCGCTGTGCTGGTTTACATCTCCCATCATGCAGAGCACACACGATCCCCAAACCCGGAGCGCACGAATAGACGGGTGAGAGAGGAAGAGAACAAGACGATGAGTGAGTGAATAAATGAATAAATGAGAGAGAGAGAGAGAGAGAGAGCGCTGCGCACTGAGGGAGCAGCAGGAGGGGAGGGGCTGCTCCGCGCACGCGCTTTGCGCAATACGCGCTGGATCCTACTGATTATTATTAATAATGTTGATCATTAAAGCTCAGAGGCGCGAATGGGAACACCGCTGTGAGGATTTGATGGTACTCTGACATATAAGTAGGAACGCCTGAACTATGTAGGCTTGTTGAATATACCTTTCTAAAACCATGAGCATTAGTATGGAGTTGGCCCCCCTTTGCAGCAAATACAGTCTCCACTCTTCTGGGATAGTGGTCATAGAGATTTTTGAGTGTGTCTGTGAAAGGAGCATTTGTGAGGTCAGGCACGGATGTTGGACGAGTCCAGCTCCTAATTGAAGTTCCAGTTTATGGGGTTGAGGTCAGGGCCCTATTCCTCCACACCAAATTCATGAAACCATATCTTTGTGGAGTTTCCTTTGTGCACAGTCATGCTGGAAAGGGTCTTCCACCAAACCCAGATTCATCCAGCAAACCACCAGATTACATCCAAAAAACCATGTTCCAGTTCCAGTGTGTAGTGGTGGTGTACTTTATACCACCCCAAACAACTATTGGTACCGTGCATTGTGATATTAGGCTTGTGTGCTCCGCTGTTGGAAACCAATAGAAATATGAAGCTCCAGATACACAGTTCTTGTGCTGATGTTGCTTCCAGAGGCGGTTGTAGTCAGTGATGCCACTTAGACAGGCTCTGCTTCCCACTCTATATGTTAGCTGGGTCCACCGCTTTAAGGCTGAGCTGTTGTTGCACCTAGACATTTCCATTTCATAATATTAGCACTTACAGTTGACTGGGGCAGATCTAGCCGAGCTGAATTGTCCTGACAGTGTCACATTTGAGGTCTACATTCTACTGCTAGTGTTTTTTATGGAGATTACACAGTTATGTGCTTGATTTTATACTCCTGTTAGCAATGGGTATGCCTAAAACAAGTGAATTCAATAATTAGAAGGCATGTCCACATACTTTTGGCTGTGAACTGTATAACAGATATCTGAAATGTGGAGTAAACTGAATCTACATCTGTAATTGCTTTGATGGTGAGAAGCAGAGCTGCTAAGACAGAAGTTTGGATGTGTGTTTCTTTAAAAAAATTGAAAATGAGTCTCCAAGAATGGAAGCTGTATTAAAGGTAAAGAGTGGACATACTAAATGGTGAATCGTCTGATATTATATATTAGATTTATTTATTAAAAATTAAATATTCTAATTTGTCACTACCGAAACAATCACAACATTACCCAAACGACTAAATATTTCAGTAGTGAATGTGTTGGTAATGACAGTATTACCTTATTTTGGCTAGAACACTAACCAGTACAGCAGCTAATACAGCTTTGGACACATAAAATCATAATATTTCCCATTAAAACACAAACTGACTGCAGGAATTGTTTATTAATTGTGTATTTCTGTGACGGAACCCCACCCCCAATAGAAAGAACCCTATAAATGATGATTTTGTATATATTTAGTTCATCATTATTACTATTTCTCTTTCTATTGAGGTTTATTGATCAGTTTAAGTAGATCAGAATTCTTGTAAATATTTAAAATTCACAAACACAAAGGTTTCATATACAATGTGTCTTGTGTGCTTCAGCTCAGAGACTCTTCATTCATAATTGATGATGTTGTGTAGATGCCTGCTGGTTCAGGATTTTGTGGATTTGTGCTCAGCAGATTCACACACATAGATTCACACATTTAAAGCAATACATTTGGACAGAAATCAAATTCCCCGTTTTTCCAAAAGTAGTCAATCAGCTAAGACATATTTGTTGTCTGATGTTTGCTGCTTTGAAGTTATGAGGCTAATAAACCATCACATGCTCATCATGTTAGTGAAGCTGCCCCATTTAAGGTGGAATGGAAAATGTGATGTTTGGAAATTGCTAATAGACTTCTGTATGTATTCATTATGTAGTTTCTGACACTGTATAGAATACTGTTATCTATAAACATTAAGAATAAGCAAAATTATGTACATTTCTTTTTGGGGTAAATGATTAAAATTAAACAGAATTAGAACATACATACATGACCTATTTATAAACCCACTGTGGTTTATTTGCTTACTGCAGATCATCTCTGTAGCACTAATGAGAACACTGATGTATGTTACTGAAATGAGAAGTAATGTTGGATTGTTTCTGTCTGTCTGTTCTTCATGAAGTGTTCACACAGGGTAAAGGTCAGCGGGAGTTCTCAAATATAGAACAAAATATAGAAAGATAGAAAGATAGGAAGGAATGTTGTGACAGGATGCTGTGGGAACTGCATGGCTATGTTTCCATGGTAACCGATCTGCACGCACCCCTCCCCACCGCCCAAGGCAGTGTATTTATATTCTTAATTTAAACTGCAAAAAATATGATTTAAAGTTGATTATACATCTACAATTAAAAGAAAAGTCTAATGTTATAAGTCTACAATATAAAGAAAAGTCTGAGATTAAAGATCTACAGTTTAAAGGAAATTTCAATCGTATAGATCTATAGTTAAAAGAAATGTCTGAGATTCTAGATTCACAATATAAAGGAAAGTCTGATATAGATCTACAATATAAAGAAAAGTTTGAGATCATAGATCTACAATTTAAAGAAAAGTCTGAGATTATAGATCTACAATATAAAGAAAAGTCTGAGATTATAGATCTACAATATAAAGAAAAGGTTGAGATTATACATCTACAGTTTAAAGAAAAGTCTGGGATTATAGATCTACAATATAAAGAAAAGTCTGAGATTATAGATCTACAATATAAAGAAAAGTCTGAGATTATAGATCTACAATATAAAGAAAAGGTTGAGATTATACATCTACAGTTTAAAGAAAAGTCTGGGATTATAGATCTACAATATAAAGAAAAGTCTGAGATCAAGGATCTAAAATTTAAAGGAAAGTCTGAGATTATAGATCTACGGTTTAAAGAAAAGTCTGGGATTATAGATCTACAGTTAAAAGAAAAGTCCGAGATCAAGGATCTAAAGTTTAAAGGAAAGTTTGAGATTATAGATCTACAGTTGAAAGAAAAGTTTGACATTATAGATCTACAATTTAAAGAAAAGTCTGAGATCAAGGATCTAAAATTTAAAGGAAAGTCTGAGATTATAGATCTACAGCTAAAAGAAAAGTCCAAGATCAAGGATCTAAAGTTTAAAGAATAATCTGAGATTATAGATCTACAGTTTAAAGAAAAGTCTGAGATTATAGATCTACAGTTTAAAGGAAAGTCTGAGATCAAAGATCTAAAGTTTAAAGGAAAGTCTGACATTATAGATCTACAGTTAAAAGAAAAGTCTGACATTATAGATCTACAGTTTAAAGAAAAGTCTGAGATTATAGATCTACAGTTTAAAGGAAAGTCTGAGATCAAAGATCTAAAGTTTAAAGGAAAGTCTGAGATTATAGATCTACAGTTTAAAGGAAAGTCTGAGATCAAAGATCTAAAGTTTAAAGAAAAGTCTGAGATTATAGATCTACAGTAAAAAGAAAAGTCTGAGATTATAGATCTACAGTTTAAAGAAAAGTCTGAGATTATAGATCTACAGTTTAAAGGAAAGTCTGAGATCAAAGATCTAAAGTTTAAAGGAAAGTCTGAGATTATAGATCTACAGTTTAAAGAAAAATCTGAGATCAAAGATCTAAAGTTTAAAGGAAAGTCTGACATTATAGATCTACAGTTAAAAGAAAAGTCTGAGATTATAGATCTACAGTTTAAAGAAAAATCTGAGATCAAAGATCTAAAGTTTAAAGGAAAGTCTGAGATTATAGATCTACAGTTTAAAGGAAAGTCTGAGATCAAAGATCTAAAGTTTAAAGAAAAGTCTGAGATTATAGATCTACAGTAAAAAGAAAAGTCTGAGATTATAGATCTACAGTTTAAAGAAAAGTCTGAGATTATAGATCTACAGTTTAAAGGAAAGTCTGAGATCAAAGATCTAAAGTTTAAAGGAAAGTCTGAGATTATAGATCTACAGTTTAAAGAAAAATCTGAGATCAAAGATCTAAAGTTTAAAGGAAAGTCTGACATTATAGATCTACAGTTAAAAGAAAAGTCTGAGATTATAGATCTACAGTTTAAAGAAAAATCTGAGATCAAAGATCTAAAGTTTAAAGGAAAGTCTGAGATTATAGATCTACAGTTTAAAGAAAAGTCTGAGATTATAGATCTACAGTTAAAAGACAAGTCTGAGATTATAGATCTACAGTTAAAAGAAAAGTCTGAGATTATAGAGCTACAGTTAAAAGAAAGGTCTGAGATTATAGATCTACAGTTAAAAGAAAAGTCTGAGATTATAGATCTACAGTTAAAAGACAAGTCTGAGATTATAGATCTACAGTTTAAAGAAAAGTCTGAGATTATAGATCTACAGTTTAAAGAAAAGTCTGAGATTATAGATCTACAGTTAAAAGACAAGTCTGAGATTATAGATCTACAGTTTAAAGAAAAGTCTGAGATTACAGATCTACAGTTTAAAGGAAAGTCTGAGATTATAGATTTACAGTTTAAAGAAAAATCTGAGATTATAGATCTACAGTTTAAGGAAAGTCTAATATTATAGATCTACAATTAAGATGAAAGAGATTATATATCATAGTCTGCAATTAACAGGTTATTGACTCACATATAAGTCTGAGATAATATACGATATTACAGATTATAGTCAGATTAAAGCCTAATGAGTCACATAATCTCTGAGATCTATTATCTATGATCTACTCCAGTCTATTAAATTCAGCAAACAAATGGCATCATGTAAATAGTTTAATGTACAAAGTCATGCATGTAGTTTGTGTCCAGTGTTTGATGTTTTGCACACGTCTGTACAGAAATCATCTTCATCTCTCGCAGCTTCTGGTTTTCATTCCTGTTCTAAATGTGTTCTAATGGTTCCTTCATTTGATCTGTCCAGCATGCACCATGATGTCACTAGCCATAATTAAATCATTCTGGGGCAGGAAATCCACTAACGTACACACACACACACACACAAACACACACGGTTAGTGGTGCTGCCTTAATGTCACACAGAGCTCTGTCTAACGTTGTATGGTGTAAATCAGTGTTGAGCCAATTTACTCACAGAAGAAGACGTAACGTTAACATGACATGAAACTCAAAGTTAATGACTTGGTAAGTAACAATGCATCGCGAGACGGTTACTGATCGATGCAAATCTGTAACGACTGAAATCAATTGAGATGTAAAATGAATTGATAGCCTTTTGAAACAGCAGAGGGCGCTGGCGTGGTCTACCTCGCTTGTTTGATGCCAGTACATCACGTAAATTGATTATATGACGTCACATCAGTGTTAAAATTAGGGTGCACAAAAAGTGAAGTGAAAAATATAAACTAGAGATGGGCGGATCAATCCAAATATCAATAATATCGATACCAACGCTGGTATTGATATTGATCGATACTCGTGTAAAAAGATCGATACTCAAGCCTTTTTTCTCCCACACACACTGACTGCTGCGCACGCTGATTCATCAAAGTCTACACTCTGTCAGTGCTGCGCACGAGTTTTTAGAGGGGGTGGGTTTCACAGTTTGGGGGCGGGGCATGGACCGCTATTGGCTGATGACACCTGGTTTCGTGACTGACGGCTCTCAAACTACAACAAACATGGTGGGAGAGGAAACGACAGGTGAGTTAGATTAAAACTTATTGGTTTATTTACTAATTTATTTCACTTAATAATGATTTAATAGTCTTTTCACTTTTTATAAGCCCGTATTTACTTTCAATTTACTTTGATAAAGATAGGATAAGCTAAATACAGCATTTTGTAGTTTTGTTATAGATAAATAATAAAAGGAAACTTTGTGGGGCATAATTTGTGTTCAGTTTGGAAAAAAAGGCCAGCATTGTGACTCGCACTGCACAGTGAGTAGATTAATGGCACTTCTTTTTTTTTAAGTTACTGTACCTGAAAATATGAGCATACGTCTAGAACACATACTATATTTACATAGTTGGTTTCAGTGCCGCGCTTATGTGCTGACTGAGCTTAAAATGATTCATTACTGAATTGAAATCCAGCTCTTTTAGGTTCTTGAGATCAGAATTCTGAGCCTAAATCTAGTTCCTTGGAAAACTGTGTAGATCTACAGTTTAAATCTACAGTTTAAAGAAAGGTCTGAGATTATAGATCTAAAGTTTAAAGAAAAGTCTGAGATCAAGGATCTAAAGTTGAAAGAAAAGAATGAGATTATAGAGCTACAGTTTAAAGAAAAGAATGAGATTATAGAGCTACAGTTTAAAGGAAAGTCTTAGATTATAGATCTACAGTTTAAAGAAAGATCTGAGATTATAGATCTACAGTTTAAAGAAAGATCTGAGATTATAGATCTAAAGTTTAAAGAAAAGTCTGAGATCAAGGATCTAAAATTTAAACAAAAGAATAAGATTATAGAGCTACAGTTTAAAAGAAAGTCTGAGATTATAGGGCTACATTTAAAAGAAAGGTCTGATATTATAGATCAACAGTTAAAAGAAAAGTCTGAGATCAAGGATCTAAAGTTTAAAGAAAAACCTGAGATTATAGGTCTACAGTTTAAAGAAAAGTCTGAGATTATAGGTCTACAGTTTAAAGAAAAGTCTGAGATTATAGGTCTACAGTTTAAAGAAAAGTCTGAGATTATAGGTCTACAGTTTGAAGGAAAGTCTGAGATTATAGAGCTACATTTAAAAGGAAAGTCTGAGATTATAGAGCTACATTTAAAAGAAAAGTCTGAGATTATAGAACTACAGTTCTACACATCTACACATCTACAGATCTACACATACTATAAATACATTTCTTAACTTGGTCAAGCATGTAGTTGGTTTCAGTGCCACGCTCATGTGCTGACTGAGCCTAAAATGATTTATTACTGAATGGAAATCCAGCTGTTTTAGGTTCTTGAGATCGGAATTCTGGGCCTAAATCTAGTCCCTTGGAAAATGCTGTGATGTAACAGAGCTGTCTGAGAAAATAGGTTGTATTACAGAACCGTCCCAACGTCACAGACCTCAGCTAGGACTGAATTCAGGACAGGTTTAATACAGGTGCACTTTGTAATTCTTCAATTACAGACTGTAATCCATCTGTTTCTCTGTATACTTTGTCAACCCCCTTTCACTCTGTCCTTCAGGACCTCTAAAGGACCACCACAGAGCAGATATTATTTAAATGGTGGGTAATTTTGTTTTAGCACTGCAGTGACACTGGCGTAGTGGTGGTGGTGGTTGTGGTGTGTTAGTGTGTGTTGTGCAAAAGCAGTGTATTAACATTAGCATAGCTAAATAAATACACTCACCACCTAGTATATTTACACAGAGGGTCATTTATTTTCCTGCCTGTTGCTTCTGTGTGATCATCATGGCATCTCGCTATAAACCAGCCAATCAGAGCAGAGCTCACAAATTATGCAGGAGTTCACTAAAAAAGGGAGAACAGCTGGTTTCATTCGAGACCCATATCATAGAATGTAAATGGGCATGTAAACATGTAAATGGGCATGTAAACATGTAAATGGGCATTTTGCATCCTTTTCTTTAGTTGATATATTAGGCTGCACTGTTTTCGCTGTGTTTGGGTGTCCTTGGCATTGAAACCGTTGCTCCAGGCAACAGCATCAGTCCAGCTGCATCCACCAGAGCTCAGTGCTCAGAGTGGACCTGATAATAAGTTCAGCTTAATCAGTCACACTCCGTCACCTTGTAGGCTTGATTTTGTGCCTTTTTGATACTGTATGACGTAAATATCTGTAACTACAGGTCGGTCATACTTACATATACTTACATAATACTTACATAAATTTTAAATTAAATACTTAATTTTTGGTCTATTCATATATTCTGGTATATATTCTTTTTGACTATTGGAGTTCTTTATTCTTCTTTATTTATACTGTGTTATATACCTTATTGTTTTGTGTACTGTGTTTTGTACTTTGTTTTGTACTGTGTAACTGCTACTGGCTGCTAAATTTCCTTAGGGATCAATAAAGTATCTATCTATCTATCTATCTATCTATCTATCTATCTATCTATCTATCTATCTATTTTTCTATCTATCTATCTATCTATCTATCTATCTATCTATCTATAAACAGAATTAGATGTTATTAATTTGCTTTCTTCAAAACAGCAATTAAATACAAATAGATTAGATAGTTGATATATTAGATTAGATTCAACTTTATAGTCATTGTGCAAAGTACAGGTACAAAGCCAATGAAATGCAGTTAGCATCCAACCTCAAGTGCAAAATACATTATTATTTACATAAAATGCAAAACAGAAATGACTAACAATTTGAGGTTATTGTACATGTGGTGGTATATAAATAGATATATAGAATGAAGGTGTACACAGAATGTGAGATAAGGGGGTGGTATATAAAATAGAGTATAAATTAATATACATATATACAGTAAGGAGTGAAAGTAAATGCTTAACTTTCAGAGTCACAACAAAAGCAGAAAACTCGCATTTAACAGAAAGGCACTAAGGCTGCGTTCAGACTGCAGGGAAATCAGATTACCTTCTCAAATCAGATCTTTTGAGATGATTGTCCGCACCGTCACCTGCAAGTAATCAGATCAGGGTTTTGTCACCAGCCCAGCTGTATGGGATGCTGTGGTGATGCCTTAGGCTTCAGTTGCTACGCCGATGACGCAGATTCCAAACGCGGATGCAGGAGAAATGGAGGTGCTTCATTTCGCCCTCCAAATGACTGCAATTGATCTTTTCCATAGTGCCTACGAATAGAAATTCTCTGGCATAAGCACAAATCTTTTCACTATTCTTGAATTCTAGCACTTTCATCTTTCTGGAATTGACAACACTATTGTTTGTTGTGTGGTGAGTGACAAAAAAGACATTTTGGAATCCAATCTGAGCGGTCAGACTGAGTCGCATCTGTAAAAATACAATTGAAATTGGGTTTTAAACCTCCAAACTGGGTTTGGATCCAATTTGCGAAATGGATCCAAACCCAGTTTTCATGTCACTTTATGCTGTCCAGAATTTGAAAGTCAATCTAGATTCTATCTGTATATGAGGAAACCAGACTGACATGGGCTGACGTTGTGAACAAGGCCAAACCTTTATATAAACAGCTACTCACCTATCGGCCTCTCATTAACATCTACAACAACTTAAAGAGATATTTGTGAGAAGATTAGAGGATATGAAAATACATCCTTTCTCTAGATTACGGAAAATTCCAACCACCTGGAAGACCTGGTACACCACCAAAACTGCCCCATCAGCTTTTATCATTGAGAGAAAAGAAGAGCTCCATTCTTGCGTCAGATCTGAAACCAGTCACAGGTGTTTCTATCTATCCCTCCACTGTGAGAAGACACCTCAGTGCTATGGATCTAAAAGGATGTGTAGCTGCTCCTCATTGAGAAAAGCTGCTGATGTTCTAAGAACTATGGGCTGACCACTCCAAAGAGTGGAGTAAAAAGTGGACACACTAAATACTGTAACAACTCAGTTTAAATTGATAAGCCTTAGCAAACTGAATGAATGAAGGATAACAGTATGCTATCTTTACTAACTGGTGGGGTATAAGCTTCAGACACCAAACATGACTCCACTGATCGACCACATGTAGACTAAAAGAAGAGATTAGATTTTGAGCCTGAACAATCACTTTAATCTGCAGTGTGTTCTTGAATAGGTTTATATTATTTGGCTCAGGGCTGACGTCCTAACAAGGCCTGACATTTACATAAACAGCTACCCAAACTCACCTCTCGGCCTCTCTCTAACATCTACAACAACTTAAAGAGATATTTGTGAGAAGATTAGAGGATATGAAAATACATCCTTTCTCTAGATTACGGAAAATTCCAACCACCTGGAAGACCTGGTACACCACCAAAACTGCCCCATCAGCTTTTATCATTGAGAGAAAAGAAGAGCTCCATTCTTGCTTCAGATCTGAAACCAGTCACAGGTGTTTCTATCCATCCTTCCACTGTGAGAAGACACCTTAGCGCTATGGATCTAAAAGGATGTGTAGCTGCTCCTCATTGAGAAAAGCTGCTGATGTTCTAAGAACTATGGGCTGACCACTCCAAAGAGTGGAGTAAAAAGTGGACACACTAAATACTGTAACAACTCAGTTTTAATTGATAAGCCTTAGCAAACTGAATGAATGAAGGATAACAGTATGCTATCTTTACTAACTGGTGAGGTATAAGCTTCAGACATCAAACATGACTCCACTGATCGACCACATGTAGACTTAAGGAAGAGATTAGATTTTGAGCCTGAACAATCACTTTATTCTGCAGTGTGTTCTTGAATAGGTTTATATTATTTGGCTCAGGGCTGACGTCCTAACAAGGCCTGACATTTACATAAACAGCTACCCAAACTCACCTCTCGGCCTCTCTCTAACATCTACAACAACTTAAAGAGATATTTGTGAGAAGATTAGAGGATATGAAAATACATCCTTTCTCTAGATTACGGAAAATTCCAACCACCTGGAAGACCTGGTAGACCACCAAAACTGGCCCAACAAATAACCAGCTTTTATCATTGAGAGAAAAGAAGAGCTCCATTCTTGCTTCAGATCTGAAACCAGTCACAGGTGTTTCTATCTATCCCTCCACTGTGAGAAGACACCTCAGTGCTATGGATCTAAAAGGATGTGTAGCTGCTCCTCATTGAGAAAAGCTGCTGATGTTCTAAGAACGGACCACTCCAGAGAGTAAAAAATGGACACACTGAATACTGTTACTCAATACTGTTACTCAATGAATACTTCTATAAACCAAATGAATGAGGGATAAGAGTGTGCTAACTTTGCTAACTGGTAAGGTATTAGCTTCAGACACTAAACATGACACCACATGTAGATTAAAAGAAGAGATTCGATTCTGAGCCTGAACGATCACTTTAATCTGCAGTGTGTTCTTGAATAGGTTTATATTATTTAGCGCAGAGCTGCTCACGCCATAGTGATGCGTTAATTCTTCATCAGAATGCACCGGCCCCTCCACTGCCAGCAGAACAAGACCTGAGTGATTACCCTCCATCACCTGTTTACGTTTCAGCCTGCCGTCTTTACAGCAGAGAGCAGGTGTTTCAGAGCTGGTGGCCTGCTGAGCTGAGCCTGTTTGCTCAGAGTAAATAATGAAAACCTCTCAGCCTGAATAAACACATCATCCTTCACCTGTGCTTTTAGATGACCCATACCATGGAAAACTGAATCCACCTGTAATATGTAAACACAGTTAAAGATTCCATTTGGTCCGTATATGGAAACTATACTGCCTGTTTGCAATTAATAATAGTGGTGATGTCACTAAAATTAATCCATAGCAGCAGTTTAGCCCCATCCATTCAGCCAACAACAGTTTAGCTCCACCCATTCAGGCTGTAGTGCTGTCTGAGGGCCTGAAGATCACGACCATCCAGCATTGGTTTGGCATACAGAAGGTCCCCTGGATTCTCTGACTGATATTATGTACTGGTAATAAAGATATCTCTGAGTTCTTTACTATTTTAGGTTGAAAAATATTATTCTTGAACTGTTTCGCTACTTGTTTGTGACCCACTTCCTATTTTATTACTGACTGGTTGCCAATTAATCTAATTAGTGGTGAGATGTTCCTCCTGGTGTTTATCACCTTTACTCTTTTGACCCTGTTGTAAGTTTTTTGAAACATGCTGCTGCCATCACGGTTTAAATGGTTACAGGATTACAGTCTTATTTACATCTTGTACAGCGTCCAACTTTTGGATGTAGTTAATTATTTTAGTGTAGCTCTTTAACAGCTGATTGTAAAACTATATCATTAAATATCATTAAATAACTAAAACATAACTGATTTAATTTGAATAACTTTCTCTAACTCACTTTTTCTCTCTCTCACTCTCTGTATCTCTCTCTCTTTCACTCACTCTCTGTATCTCTCTCTCACTCACTGTCTCTCTCACTCACTCTCTGTATCTCTCTCTTACTCACTGTCTCTCTCACTCACTCTCTGTATCTCTCTCACTCTCTGTATCTCTCTCTCTTTCACTCACTCTCTGTATTTCTCTCTCTCACTCTCTGTATCTCTCTCTTTCACTCACTCTCTGTATCTCTCTCTCACTCACTCTCTGTCTCTCTCTCACTCTCTGTATCTCTCTCTCTTTCACTCACTCTCTGTATCTCTCTCAGTCTCTGTATCTCTCTCTCTTTCACTCACTCTGTATTTCTCTCTCTCCTCTCTGTATCTCTCTCTTTCACTCACTCTCTGTATCTCTCTCTCTCACTCACTCTGTCTCTCTCTCACTCTCTGTATCTCTCTCTCTTTCACTCACTCTCTGTATCTCTCTCTCTTTCACTCACTCTCTGTATCTCTCTCTCACTCACTGTCTCTCTCACTCACTCTCTGTATCTCTCTCTTACTCATTGTCTCTCTCACTCACTCTCTGTATCTCTCTCACTCTCTGTATCTCTCTCTCTCTTTCACTCACTCTCTGTATTTCTCTCACTCTCTGTATCTCTCTCTTTCACTCACTCTCTGTATCTCTCTCTCTCACTCACTCTCTGTCTCTCTCTCACTCTCTGTATCTCTCTCTCTTTCACTCACTCTCTGTATCTCTCTCAGTCTCTGTATCTCTCTCTCTTTCACTCACTCTCTGTATTTCTCTCTCTCCTCTCTGTATCTCTCTCTTTCACTCACTCTCTGTATCTCTCTCACTCACTCTCTCTCTCTCTCACTCTCTGTATCTCTCTCTCTTTCACTCACTCCCTGTATCTCTCTTTCACTCACTCTCTGTATCTCTCTCTCTTTCACTCACTCTCTGTATCTCTCTCTCACTCACTGTCTCTCTCACTCACTCTCTGTATCTCTCTCTTACTCACTGTCTCTCTCACCCACTCTCTGTATCTCTCTCACTCTCTGTATCTCTCTCTCTCTTTCACTCACTCTCTGTATTTCTCTTACTCTCTGTATCTCTCTCTTTCACTCACTCTCTGTATCTCTCTCTCTCACTCACTCTCTGTCTCTCTCTCACTCTCTGTATCTCTCTCTCTTTCACTCACTCTCTGTATCTCTCTATCACCCACTTTCTGTCTCTCACTCTGTCTCTCTTTCACTCACTCTCTGTATCTCTCTCTTACTCACTGTCTCTCTAACTCACTCTCTGTATCTCTCGCACTCTCTGTATCTCTCTCACTCTCTGTATCTCTCGCACTCTCTGTATCTCTCGTACTCTCTGTATCTCTCTCTCTTTCACTTACTCTCTGTATCTCTCTCTTACTCACTGTCTCTCTCACTCACTCTCTGTATCTCTCTCTCTGTTTCACTCACTTGCTGTCTCTCTCTCTCACTCTCTGTATCTCTCTCTTTCACTCACTCTCTGTATCTCTCTCTCACTCTCTGTATCTCTCTCTCTTTCACTCACTCTCTGTATATCTCTCTCACTCTCTGTATCTCTCTCTCTCTTTCACTTTCTGTATCTCTCTCACTTACATTCTGTCTCTCACTCACTCTGTATCTCCCTATCACTCTGTATCTCTCTATCACCCACTTTCTGTCTCTCACTCACTCTGTATCTCTCTATCACTCTGTATCTCTCTATCACTCTGTATCTCTCTCACTTACTTTCTGTCTCTCACTCACTCTCCCTGTATATCTCTCATTCACTCTCTGTATCTCTCTCTTACTCACTCTGTCTGTCTTTCAATTACTCTGTCTCTCATTCACTCTCTGTATCTCTCTCTCTCTCTTACTTACTCACTCTCTCTCACTAACTCTTTGTATCTCTCTCTCACTCACTCACTCTCTGTCTCTCTCTCTCTCACTTACTCTCTGTATCTCTCTCTCAGTCTCTGAGTGGATCCCGATCAAAGGTTTTTCTTAACCTTTAGGTATTTTTTCTGCTTTATATAAATGATAATCAAATAAGTACAGCCAGAAGACTCTGAATGGATCTCAGTGACCTTTCAGCTGAATCCCCATCAGCGTCATGGAAACACATTTACGGCCCAGATTTATTTAGGAAATAAAAGGCGGTGAGTAGACGTTATCAGAACGTTTGGTGACTCACCTGCTGCTGACCTTTCAGCAGGACTGAGAGCCTGCAGGCCAGTCAGTGGTCACACCAACTTAAAAATCTGCTCAGACCTGCAGGTCAGCAGTGTCCTGGTCTTCATTCGGCACTGACCACCAGATTAAAGTCACAGACAGAGAACAACATGGCTGGATGCTGCTTACAGTGTCTGCTTTGTCACTGTACAATTATATACTGCTGTTTGACTGTGTATTATATTTGTGTCATTATTATCTCAAATCTTTATGTTAATAATTGGTGGAGCACCCTTTAACAAATGGTGACCAATCAAACAGAGCCTTCTGACCAATCAGATACAGCCTTCTGGCCAATCAGAGACAACTTTCTGACCAATCAGATACAGACTTCTGACCAATCAGGGACAACTTTCTGACCAATCAGACACAGACTTCTGGCCAATCAGGGGCAACTATCTGACTAAACAGACACAGCCAAATAGGGGCAACCATCTGACCAAACAGACACAGACTTCTGACCAATCAGGGGCAACTATCTGACCAAACAGACACAGACTTCTGACCAATCAGGGTCAACTATCTGACCAAACATACACTGCCTTCTGGCCAATCAGGGACAACTTTCTGACCAATCAGACGCAGCCTTCTGGCCAATCAGGAACAACTTGCTGACCAATCAGATACAGACTTCAGCTAATCAGGAACAACTTGCTGACCAATCAGACACAGATTTCTAACCAATCAGGGACAACTTTCTGACCAATCAGACACAACCTTCTGGCCAATCAGGCACAACTTTCTGACCAATCAGATACAGACTTCAGCCAATCAGGAACAACTTTTTGACCAATCAGATACAGACTTCAGCCAATCAGGAATAACTTGCTGACCAATCAGACACAGATTTCTAACCAATCAGGGACAACGTTCTGACTAATCAGACACAGCCTTCTGGCCAATCAGGGACAACTTTCTGACCAATCAGACACAGCCTTCTGGCCAATCAGGGACAATGTTCTGACTAATCAGACACGGCCTTCTGGTCAATCAGGGACCACTTTCTGACCAATCAGACACAGACTTCTGACCAATAAGGGACCACCTTCTGACCCATAAGGGACAACCTTCTGACCAATAAGAGACAACCTTCTAACCAATGAGACACAGACCTCCGACCAATCACAGAGAGCTTTCTGACTAATAGACACAACCTTCTAACAAAACAGACACAGACTTCTGACCAATCGAATACAGACTTCTGACAAATCAAACACAGACTTCTGACCATCAGACACACACCTCTGACAAATCACAGAGAGCTTTCTGACTAATAGGCACAACCTTCTAACAAAACAGACACAGACCTCTGACCAATCGGATACAGACCTCTGAACTATCAGACACACACTTCTGACTAATCAGAGACAGCCTTCTAACTATCAGACACACACCTCTGACTAATCAGAAACATCTTTCTGATCAGTCAGACACAGCCTCCTGATCGACCAGGCACATCCTTCTGTCTAATCAGACACATCTGTCTGATCAGCCAGGGACAGCCTTCTGACTAGTCTGACGTGGCCTTCTGACCTGTCTGTTAATTAGAGGATTAGGTGGATCAGGTGTGCACTAAACTGTCCGGGCAGGGGGTCTTCCAGGACCAGGTGTTCTGGTATGGATGTAAATAAAGGTGTGTGTTTCTCTCTGAATGGTCTCCAGAAGCAGAGCGGAAATGAGCCTGAAGGACATTGTAGGTAATAATAGCATTGTGGGTAATAACAGTGTTTTGGATAATAGTAGCTGTTGAGGCTGGTTGCTATGGCTACACACTCTAAGGCTTTAAGTGTGTGTTTCTGTGGATGGGCAGTGAAGAACGCAGTGACGCAGTGAGGAAGTCCAGACCATCAGAGAGAGACTCAGGACAGAGACCTGGACGTATGACGTACTATACCATAATAATACACTTATAAATAATAAACAAATTAGCTTACCGACCTGTCTTAGTTCTACTCCTCTGACTTTAAAAGTAATTAAAAGGCCAGAAGCTGTTTCTCTGATCTGTCTGCTTTACCTTTATTATACATGATTCTGTATAAAATAAAATGTGTTTATTAATCAGATACTGAATGAGGAGAGCAGTAGATCTTAAGGCTGTCGTGGTTGTGCAGTTATGCTGCAGTTATTAATCTATAACAGTCTGTAATACCTGGCACTAGATACAGGCTCTTCTCCAGAACACTCTACGGCTAAGAATGCTGCACAGGAGCCTTTAATTCAGACACACAGCCTGTGAATGCAGCATCCTTATTAGGAATTCTAAGGTTGTCTACTACTTGCTGTATTGCATGGGATTAATATAATATGTGGTTATTGTCATAGCTTGTTTTACAGCCCAGGATTATCTTTATCTGGGATTATTTCTACTGTTCACTTTATCACATGGGATTAATGTAATCTGTGGTTATTTACATATCTTACTTCATAGCCCAGGATTATCTTTATCTGGGATTATTTCTACTGTTCACTTTATCACATGGGATTGATGTAATCTGTGGTTATTTACATATCTTACTTCATAGCCCAGGATTACTTTATCTGGGATTATTTCTACTGCTCGCTTTATAGCATGGGATTAATGTAATCTGTGGTATTTACATAGCTTGTTTTATAGCACATGATTATCTTTATCTGGGATTATTTCTACTGCTCACTTTATAGCATGGAATTAATGTAATCTATGGCTATTTCCATAGTTTACTTTATAGCCCAGGATTATCTTTATCTGGGATTATTTCTACTGCTCGCGTTATAGCATGGAATTAATGTAATCTATGGCTATTTCCATAGTTTACTTCATAGCCCAGGATTATCTTTATCTGGGATTATTTCTACTGCTCGCGTTATAGCATGGAATTAATGTAATCTATGGCTATTTCCATAGTTTACTTTATAGCCCAGGATTATCTTTATCTGGGATTATTTCTACTGCTCGCGTTATAGCATGGAATTAATGTAATCTATGGCTATTTCCATAGTTTACTTCATAGCCCAGGATTATCTTTATCTGGGATTATTTCTACTGCTCACTTTATAGCATGGAATTAATGTAATCTATGGCTATTTCCATAGTTTACTTTATAGCCCAGGATTATCTTTATCTGGGATTATTTCTACTGCTCGCGTTATAGCATGGAATTAATGTAATCTATGGCTATTTCCATAGTTTACTTCATAGCCCAGGATTATCTTTATCTGGGATTATTTCTACTGCTCGCGTTATAGCATGGAATTAATGTAATCTATGGCTATTTCCATAGTTTACTTCATAGCCCAGGATTATCTTTATCTGGAATTATTTCTACTGCTCGCTTTATAGCATGGAATTAATGTAATCTATGGCTATTTCCATAGTTTACTTTATAGCCCAGGATTATCTTTATCTGGGATTATTTCTACTGCTCGCTTTATAGCATGGAATTAATGTAATCTATGGCTATTTCCATAGTTTACTTCATAGCCCAGGATTATCTTTATCTGGGATTATTTCTACTGCTCGCTTTATAGCATGGAATTAATGTAATCTATGGCTATTTCCATGGTTTACTTCATAGCCCAGGATTATCTTTATCTGGGATTATTTCTACTGCTCGCGTTATAGCATGGAATTAATGTAATCTATGGCTATTTCCATAGTTTACTTCATAGCCCAGGATTATCTTTATCTGGGATTATTTCTACTGCTCGCTTTATAGCATGGAATTAATGTAATCTATGGCTATTTCCATAGTTTACTTCATAGCCCAGGATTATCTTTATCTGGGATTATTTCTACTGCTCGCGTTATAGCATGGAATTAATGTAATCTATGGCTATTTCCATAGTTTACTTCATAGCCCAGGATTATCTTTATCTGGGATTATTTCTACTGCTCGCGTTATAGCATGGAATTAATGTAATCTATGGCTATTTCCATAGTTTACTTCATAGCCCAGGATTATCTTTATCTGGGATTATTTCTACTGCTCGCTTTATAGCATGGAATTAATGTAATCTATGGCTATTTCCATAGTTTACTTCATAGCCCAGGATTATCTTTATCTGGGATTATTTCTACTGCTCGCTTTATAGCATGGAATTAATGTAATATATGGCTATTTCCATAGTTTACTTTATAGCCCAGGATTATCTTTATCTGGGATTATTTCTACTGCTCGCTTTATAGCATGGAATTAATGTAATCTATGGCTATTTCCATAGTTTACTTCATAGCCCAGGATTATCTTTATCTGGGATTATTTCTACTGCTCGCTTTATAGCATGGAATTAATGTAATCTATGGCTATTTCCATAGTTTACTTCATAGCCCAGGATTATCTTTATCTGGGATTATTTCTACTGCTCGCTTTATAGCATGGAATTAATGTAATCTATGGCTATTTCCATAGTTTACTTCATAGCCCAGGATTATCTTTATCTGGGATTATTTCTACTGCTCGCTTTATAGCATGGAATTAATGTAATCTATGGCTATTTCCATAGTTTACTTCATAGCCCAGGATTATCTTTATCTGGGATTATTTCTACTGCTCGCTTTATAGCATGGAATTAATGTAATCTATGGCTATTTCCATAGTTTACTTCATAGCCCAGGATTATCTTTATCTGGAATTATTTCTACTGCTCGCTTTATAGCATGGAATTAATGTAATCTATGGCTATTTCCATAGTTTACTTTATAGCCCAGGATTATCTTTATCTGGGATTATTTCTACTGCTCGCTTTATAGCATGGAATTAATGTAATCTATGGCTATTTCCATAGTTTACTTCATAGCCCAGGATTATCTTTATCTGGGATTATTTCTACTGCTCGCTTTATAGCATGGAATTAATGTAATCTATGGCTATTTCCATAGTTTACTTCATAGCCCAGGATTATCTTTATCTGGGATTATTTCTACTGCTCACTTTATAGCATGGAATTAATGTAATCTATGGCTATTTCCATAGTTTACTTCATAGCCCAGGATTATCTTTATCTGGGATTATTTCTACTGCTCACTTTATAGCATGGAATTAATGTAATCTATGGCTATTTCCATAGTTTACTTCATAGCCCAGGATTATCTTTATCTGGGATTATTTCTACTGCTCGCTTTATAGCATGGAATTAATGTAATCTATGGCTATTTCCATAGTTTACTTCATTGCCCAGGATTATCTTTATCTGGAATTATTTCTACTGTTTGCTTTATAGCATGGAATTAATGTAATATGTGGTTATTTTCATATTTTGTTTTATAGCACAGGATTATTCTTATCCGGGATTATTTTTTTACTGCTCGCTTTATAGCATGGGATTGATGTAATCTGTGGCTATTTCCATATCTTGCTTTATAGCACAGGATTTTTTTTTTTCTAATTATCTCTACTGCTCACATTATAGCATTGGATTAATGTAATCCATAGTCATTTTTATGACTTGTTTTAAAGCAAAAGAATAATATAGTAATATATAATGAGGTTATTTCTACAGCTTGTTTTATAGTGTGGTATTAATATAATCTGGGGTTATTTTACTGCTCATTTAAAAAATATAATCTGGGGTTATTTCTATGATTTGCTTACAGCACTAGGGATATTTCTATGTATTATAGCACAGGATTAGTATAATTCAACATGATTTCTACAGCATGTTTTATAGCATGGGATTCATGTAATCTATGGTTATTTCTATTACTTGTTTTACATCACAGGAATAATATAACCTGATGATATTTCTACATCTTGTTTTACAGTGTGGGATTAATATAATCTGGGGTTATTCTTATTGCTGCTTTTATGGCATGTAATCAATATAATATTTGGCTATTTCTTTGATTCGTTTTATAGCACATAAAGAATATAATCTGGGGAGATTAAATTATAGCATGGGTATTTTATAGCATAAGCATAATCTAATGCTAAACTAGTTATTTCTGCAGCTCGTTTAATAACAGTTGAATAACGTTACCTGGGGTTATTTTTACAGTTTATTTTACAGCATGGGATTAATATAATCTGAAGTTGTTTCAATGGCTTGCTTTGCACTGGGTCATCATATTCTAGGGTGTTATATTTCTACTGCTCATTCGGCATTACTATAATTCCAGGTATTGTTATCATGGTTTGTTGTGCAGAAAGTTAAAGGTGGAGGATACTTTACTGATGCAGGAGCCTGTATTCTGCAAAATGATTGACGACTAACTAACATGGCAGATTAAGGCGGGACTAAAATTACGGAGAAAGGTTAAAATGACATTATACATGTCCCCATGTGAAACCAGTCCAGTCCAAATAGCGCTGTAGTTGAACTTTGGATAGAGAGCTGTGTGATTTGCATCACTGAGCAAATGTGCCACACAGCTCAATGCAGAAGTAAAAGGTTTCTGCTGGATTGGTCAACATCAGTCACACATGAGTGAGACACAGTGAGTGTGTGTTTAAGGCTTTTAGAGGAACCTGGCACGAAACACTGACATTACTGCTCGCATGTTCATTGTGGTCCACAGCAGCTGTTTCTACTTCTGGTCTGTTCATTGAGGAACACAACTGAAAGGAGGCTCTAGTACCCTGTCTTGCCATTTCTAGCCTGGGCATGTAGTCATATAGGTTCCGTAGAGCATCCTGCAGCACATTTGCTAACAGATGTTGCAGCTGGGACCCTCTTATCACTACTAGGGGGACTGCAATGCTCCCCAGATCATCAAACCAGCAGTTGGGTCAGTGTGATGCTCTACAGCAAAGGCAGGATTAAAACTTTTACCACAAGGCCTCCTTACTAAAACCTGACCGTCGTCAGATACCACACAGAACCTGGATTTGGCATTATAGACGATACGATTCCAGTTTGTAGCAGTTCAGGAAACTGTGGGAGCTGCTAGTGCTTGTTGACGGATTAAACAATTCTTTCTACTGGTGGTCTCTCCAGGCTATGCACTGTGTGTGTGTGTGTGGCCGCACGTAACCAACGTTCCCAACACCTCCTAACAGCTTGGTCAGAACAGCCTAGATGTTGACCATCCTGCTTCCCTCAGTCTGATGACGTGTCCCCTTCTCAAAGCCTGCCAGCTAGGCAAAATGCCTTTAAGTGTGTTATACAGGCAGCATGTCTAGCAATTAACAAGAGGTACGTGACCCCAAAGTAGTATCTGTGAGTCTTTTTATAGGGCAGTGTGGTAAGTAATCCATGATTTCTAACTGGGATGATCAGTTTTAGTTTATGAACTTAGCTATTACAACTGCTTCTTCTAAACGCCTAGAAGACACAGCCACAACCCCCTGGGATGGTTCATGGTCTTGCAAGGCCCGTGGAGACCAGCATCTATCTACTTTGTAACAGTCTGTGCAGTCTTATGCTTTATTCTTCTCATAAGACTCATATTAGTCCAGCACACTGTGTAAAACATCATCTTTTCATTGTGAGGCAATAGTAATATAATAATAGTGGGGCCTACGTTCATTTTCTTAAGTGATTTAATGAATTTTGTCATTTATAATGCTAATCACTGATTGGTGATCAGACAGTGTTGGTACAGTTATAATAACCAATGTTCTGACAGCTTATCCCAGCCTTATTTCAATGTTTTCACCCCAAAGACCACCTTTTTTAAAGCATACAAAGCATGAAGGTTCACAAGATTGGGAGACATGTTAAGTATTACTCTGCATAATAGATAACAAGCATCAATGAACATAAGAGATCCATAGATTAGGCTAACATTGGCTTATTCTTAACCAAAACCAGACAGAAAGGTGGAAAACTGAGTGAACTGTTTCTACAACTCTATTTACAACTTACAGTCGCTCTTCAGTGTTCGAGTGAAACATCAGTAGCAGTGTGTCCAGTTTGTTGTTCTTGGCCGTTGTGTGTTGTTGTTGCAGAGCTTGTATTTATATATCTCTTTTTCGTTGTTCAGAGTTTTATGACAAAGTGGCAACAACAGCCAACAGCCAGGACTTCCTGATCCAAAGACCACCAAATTGGGCTTTTGTGACCCTTGTGGCCATGTCTGCCTAGAGCATGTCACACACACACACACAGAGACACACACACACAAGGATAAAGTCACCTTCACACTCACGCAGCATTAACTGTTAGCAGGACTGAAATACAGCAGCCAGAAGCTATAAAACACACAGACTGTCTGAGGTCATTAACTGATCTGAGAGCCAATGTGTTTCTCTCCATCGCATCTCTCTCCTCCAGAGAAAATTAAAGACCACCAGAATCGAGTCCAAGTCAAGACCCGATTACGATTTTTTCAGACGATTAAACTAAAAAGATGAAAGGGTAAAAAACTGAATTTTGTATGTAGTTTGTTGTACATTTCTTATAATGAATTACATGATATAAATCAGGGGTATTTAATTAGAATTCAGTACAGTCCAGTTAGAGGACATTTCCTCCAGCCCAGGTCCGGACCCTCAAAGTTTCTAACTTGTGTAATGATTCAATACCATATCCTGTATACTGGAGTAGCCTAATATCAGCATTTACCACACAAATACCATTTAATATATTTCAATAATATTTATTATGTTAAATGCTGAACTGAAATAATTATTTATAAAACTTTAAATAAATGTTTTTTTTCAATTCAAGTAAAAACAAGGGCTACATTAATAATGCTTTTGAAAAAAAGAGCATCATAACATTTGAGAAAAAGTAAATTAAAACATGGGGTCTTGTTAACTCAATTTCACATCTTTACAGTTTATCTTCTTCTTGTATTCCTCTCTCACACTTTCTCTTGTTCAGTGAGAGGAGTGAGATTTTGGTTGTCCAGCCAGGACCTTAAATCTGGGCTGAAATTTCTCACACTCTCAAACATGAGATATCCGGGCTGTTCTGTGTGGAGTGTGTATGTGTGTGTTTCCTCCGGGTACTCCGGTTTCCTCCCACAGTCTAAACACATGAATGTTAGGTTGATCACTCACTCTAAACTGCCTGTAGATGTGAGTGTGTGTTGGCCATGCTTTATTCTCGCTTTATTCTCCGACTGCGGCTTCTCGCTTTGTACCTTGCATGTGTGCGGCGCACTCCCGAATCTGCACAGATCTGATTGGCTGATGAGAGTGTTTCTCGATTGGTCTGTGAGTTTACTGCGCCACAAAGCCCATATACTGTAAAGACAAGAAACGTTCCACCGCTTAAAATAAACACTTGCAAAATCAATAACTCTAAATAGTTTATCGATTTGGGTCTGGACCCGAACCGCAGTCCGCCTGTTAGTGACCTCTGATATAAATCAATAAATAACATGATATTTTGTAAGATCTAAAATTAAATAATATGTAGCCTAAAACATTAATTCTAATTTTATCTTTCTTCAACTTTGCACTGCAAGTTTTGGTAACAAATGAAGGTGGAGACTGTTTTATAATATGGACCCTTTAATTTTTTATTGACCGCATGTGCTTGTTTATGCAATGTACAGCCCCTAATGCCAGATATCCAGCGAATCTTCCTGATCTGTGTTATTGCCATTCATATCTTTTCACTCGACTGAAACTGCTCACGAATGAGACAGGAGCAAGTCCAAATGATGTGAAGTCTGAAGTAAGTCCCAGTGAAAATTATGTGATGGCTAAGACAAGACCTATTCCAAATTGGTGTGGAGACCAAGATGAGACCAAGTCTTAATGATGTTAAGACCAAGACAAGACATAGTCCAAATGATATTGAGACCAAGATGAGACCCGGCCCATATGATGTTGAGAACAAATCAAAATGATATCCAGACAAGCATGAGGCAGAGACTAAAGGATGTTGAAACAGAGACAAGATCTTTTACAAATGATGTCTAGACCAAGACGAGTCTGAGATAAGACCAAGTTAGAACGAGTTCGCGGCTGGGACAAGACCAAGTCCAAATGATGTCAAGACTGAGATAAGAGCAAGTCCACATGATGTCAAGACTGAGATAAGACAGAGTTCTAATGACGTTGAGACCGAGACAAGACCAAGTCCACATGATGCTAAGAAGGAGTCTAACTGAACACACGACAGAGACCAAAGGAGAACATGCTACCATGACAAGATCAAATTCAAATGATGTAAAAGACTAAAATTAAATTAAAACAAGACTGAGACTAAATTATTTGAAGACCAAGACAAGAATGAATGGAATTGATGTCAAGGTTGAGACAAGACCAAGAGCAAAGGATGTGAAAACGGAGAAAATACTAGGTCAAAATTATATTAAGGTTGAGACAAGATCAAAGTCCAAATGATGTCAAGACCAAGATAAGACTGAGACCAAATAAATTGGAGACCAACGGTGCATCTCAAAATTCGTAGTAAGTCAGTAGGGACTAGATTGGAGTAAGTACATACACAGTGATAGAGTAGTAGGCTGTTTCAGTGTGTGAGTGTTTAGTATCCATGCAATCTCGGACACAAAACAACCATCATCTTACTTACACTAGACCAGCAGTGTAAAAGTTCAACTGTCCATTTAATAGCCCACCATTTCAGATTCTGTTTGTGACACTGACCTGTGTTTTTTGTCTTAAGGCTGTGTAGAGCTGTAGCTTTGAGAAGATGAATCAGGAGGAGCTTGATAATTTTTTACCTCTGATGCAGCTCTAACTTCTGTAGCGGCAGTTCACCAGCAGTAGCTACATACACACAGCTGACCTTATGTTTCCGCCATTTTTTCCCTTCGCTTTAAATTCATATGTGGCTCCAGTTGAATCATGGGATAGCACAGTGTGCTGCGGTCCTTTGGGTAACATTTGCATACAGCTAGATGGCTATAGTATTCTGACTTACTAGCCAAGCTCACCTACTGATTTCACCTACTGAGTGATGTAAAGATCAACACAAAACTGAGATTACAGAATGTTGAGACAGAGACAAGATCAAGTCCAAATAATGCTAAGACCCATACAAGATGAAGACCAAATGATATCGAGACCAAGACAAGATCAAGACTATAGTAGAACCTGGGCCTATTTAGTTTTATTTCCACTACAAATTCATATTTATAAAATTTAAAGCTCTTTATGACTAAATTCCTTCCTAAACTTCCTGATCTGCCATTGTACCAGTCCAGATCACTTCATTCAACTGAGACAGCTCACTGCAAATTCCTAACATCTCCTATAGCTCAGTTTAATCCGATCAACTCATATTTGTTTACACTAGTGTATGACTAGAAGTACTGTCGTTCATTTTCTTATGTTTGTTATTAAGCTTGTAAAATTTGGAAGGAGCAAATGACATTTCTTAATTGATTTATTTTCTTATTTCTCATTTGTAATGCTGATGGCTGTAAGACGGTGCTGGTCTACTTATAGTGATGACTGCACTGCTGCTCGATCATCTGACAGCTTATGCCAAAAATCTGTCTAGGTGGCCTACACACTTTTCAATATGAAAGCTGCTGTTGGACAGTACGTGTTTGTGAACACGATGTTCTCAGTGCTACCAGCGGCTCTAAAACAGTCTCACAAGCAGCCAAGAGAGCTGCTGGAACAGAGCCTGCAGAGAGACACGAGGCATGAAGGACAGATTTAATACCACATTAACTCTAGCACTAGTTCAGAGCCTGGTTTGATACAGTACAGCGTCATTAGAACAGATCAGTATAATAAAGCTGTAATCCAGGACTGGTGGTGCGTTAAGGCCACTCCACACCGAACGAATCACACAGCCAAGGGTGGATTCAGTATTTTTCGGGGGGCCTAATGAGGTCTAATTCAACTGCAAAAATGGTATCCTGGCCAGTTAAATTATCTTTAAAGTAGTTGTTATATCTAAGACTTCTGATCTCACATCGTTATATTACTTAGTTTTAGACATGTACTTTATCCATCCAC
Source organism: Megaleporinus macrocephalus (assembly GCA_021613375.1). Lineage (NCBI taxonomy): Eukaryota > Metazoa > Chordata > Actinopteri > Characiformes > Anostomidae > Megaleporinus > Megaleporinus macrocephalus. The sequence goes on from CM038716.1 coordinate 34,011,259, forward strand.
CTGTTATCTTCCGGTTTATCCCACTAGTTGGGATCACAGGGGGGCTCAAGCCAATCCCAGCACCATCGGGCGAAGGCAGGGTACACCATGGACATGTTGCCAGTCAATCACATGGCCAACACACACTCACACCTACAGCCAATTTAGAGTGAGTGGTCAATTTAACATGCATGTGTTTGGACTGTGGGAGGAAACAGGAGTACCCGGAGGAAACCCACTCAAGCACGGAGAGAACATATTCACTCCACACAGAACCACCCGGACCGGGAATCCAACCCAGATCATCTTACTGTGAGGAGACAGTGCTGACCACTACACCACCATACTGACCACTACACCACCGTACTAACCACTACACTACCATACTGACCACTACACCACCGTACTAACCACTACACCACCGTACTAACCACTACACAACCATACTAACCACTACACCACCGTACTAACCACTACACCACCATACTAATCACTACACCACCGTACTAACCACTACACCACCATACTAACCACTACACCACCATACTAACCACTACACCACCGTACTAACCACACTACACCACCATACTAACCACTACACCACTATACTAACCACTACACCACCATACCATACTAACCACTACACCACCATACTAACCACTACACCACCGTACTAACCACTACACCACCATACTGACCACTACACCACCATACTAACCACTACACCACCATACTAACCACTACACCACCTTACTGACCACTACACCACCGTACTAACCACTACACCACCGTACTAACCACTACACCACCAAACTAACCACACTACACCACCATACTAACCACTACACCACTATACTAACCACTACACCACCATACCATACTAACCACTACACCACCATACTAACCACTACACCACCGTACTAACCACTACACCACCATACTGACCACTACACCACCATACTAACCACTACACCACCATACTAACCACTACACCACCGTACTAACCACTACACCACCGTACTAACCACTACACCACCGTACTAACCACTACACCACCAAACTAACCACACTACACCACCATACTAACCACTACACCACTATACTAACCACTACACCACCATACTAACCACTACACCACCGTACTAACCACTACACCACCGTACCAACCACTACACCACCATACCATACTAACCACTACACCACCATACTAACCACTACACCACCGTACTAACCACTACACCACCATACTAACCACTACACCACCGTACTAACTACTACACCACCATACTGACCACTACACCACCATACTAACCACTACACCACCGTACTAACTACTACACCACCTTACTAACCACTACACCACCGTACTGACCACAACACCACCATACTAACCACTACACCACCATACTAACCACTACACCACCATACTAACCACTACACCACCGTACTGACCACTACACCACCGTACTAACCACTACACCACCATACTAACCACTACACCACCATACTAATCACTACACCACCATACTAACCACTACACCACCATACTAACCACTACACCACCGTACTAACTACTACACCACCATACTGACCATTACACCACCATACTAACCACTACACCACCATACTAACCACTACACCACCATACTAACCGCTACACCACCGTACTGACCACAACACCACCATACTAACCACTACACCACCATACTAACCACTACACCACCATACTAACCACTACACCACCTTACTAACCACTACACCACCATACTAACCACTACACCACCGTACTAACCACTACACCACCGTACTAACCACTACACCACCATACTAACCACTACACCACCTTACTAACCACTACACCACCATACTAACCACTACACCACCTTACTAACCACTACACCACCGTACTAACCACTACACCACCGTACTAACCACTACACCACCGTACTAACCACTACACCACCATACTAACCACTATACCACTCTAAAACACCACTCTAATTGGTTTGTTTTAAGAATATAATGCTTGAAACTATCCAAGTACCAACATAGTAAGTTAATTTGGTGCAGAATATAGTAGGAGTAAAGAATAGTGGGAGTAATGCTGTTTGTACTGGTCAACTTTAGACATTAAGAGTACTACAGGTCAGGGTTAGACACATGGGAGACCATAATTCAGCTATGGGAAGTGCTCTTCTGTTGACACCAGATTCAAAAACATGCATGGTGGATTACCCCTAACACACAAATTACACAAATAACACAAATAACACTTACTACAAACATATTAACTGAATTAAAACAACATTAACAACACAATATGTCCTTTTTTCAGGCATGTGCCTCCCATGATCCTCCTGGCACGGCCAAGCTAATGCCTCATAAGCTTCCAGAGGCGAGCGACAGCTGGGTGACTGAGGGGTTGCATTAAAAATACTGAAATTAATCGCTACCATTGAAATTAGTAGCTGTTTTAAGGTATATACTTTAGTCTCCCATCCTGCTTCTGGATTGCCATGAAAATGCTGGAGGTGTGGCCACGCAGAGCAACGACAGACACAGGGGAGTTGCCGCACTCACAGATAAAGAGATTTGAATCTGTAAATGAGCTCTGCTGCCAGTTTGAAGTGATCCATCATGGATCTGAAGGGAAACAGAGCCTGTATCTCAGACTGAGAAAACCAAGAATAGCCCGTATAAGCTGAACCGAAGAAAATACAGTAGCGAGTTATCACAGTGTGACCAAAACGGGCAGACTATCCTCAGGCAAAGATCTCCTTTACTCCTCAAAAAAAAAGCTGGGGATGACACTGAGTGGGCTTCTCTCTATTCTGTAAAGTAAAAGGCGGGTGGCGAGTTTCACCACCTCATTCAGGAGCCGAAACTTGGATACAGCTCATATGTTTGTAATTCAGTTTCAGCTGAACACCATTCATGAGGATGCAGAGAGAGAGAGAGCCCTGTTACTAGCAAATCCTTACAGAAATCAATCAGAGCATAAATAAAAAAGATGTAAGCAGAATTTTGCTATTTTAAAAATCACGTTTTGGTGTGTTGACCAGCAATACTGCACAAATAAATCTCATTCGATGTGTAAAGACCTTTGTATTTACTGCTCAGTGTTGAACACTCAGAGGTGTGTATATTCAGTTATAAAACCATGCGTCATTGACAGACTACTTTGATTATTTTGTTGTTGCTGCTGTTGGAAAATCTGATGACATCTCTAAAATGTTTTTTCAGGATAAGGAATAATTATACTTTATTTTAATGCAAACCAATGGATTTTGTTCATTCATCACGAAATTCACACATACCATAAAAGGCAACATGTACTTTCAAATTATGCCAAAAGCTTAACACGACAAATTTTGATGTTATATATATATATATATATATATATATATATATATATATATATATATATATATATATATATATATATATATATAAATTTGAAATGATGTGGTCAGTAAAATCTTGTGATTTTACCCAAAGAATTTTTAGAATTTTAGAATTTTAGAATATAGATGTGAAACATACAGACCTCAGGATAGTATATGTAATACAGAATTATTAGAATGTTATATATATATATATATATATATATATATATATATATATATATATATATATATATATATATATATATATATATATATATATTACACACATTTTAAATGATGTGTTCAGTAAAATCATGTCATGGAAGTTACCCAAAGAATTTTTATAATTTTAGAATTCTAAAAATTCTAAAAAAAAATCTAAATTCATGTGGTCAGTGGTGTGGACTTCAAATATATATATATATATATAAAATATATTCCAAAAAAAGTTTATTAGAACTTGTGATTTGATTTTATCTTCATTTCTCCTGCTCTATTTCCCCGTGTCCGCCAGAGGGCGCGCTCCCGCCAGGTGCACTTGCAGGTAAACGCCACCAGATGGCGGTTTAGGACTGCAGCTGCACCACAGAGCGCGCGCGCGGCTCCTGGGTCTAAATTTCAATGAAATAATGTGTAGAAATGTAAAGTTTTATGGAGTTCCGAGCCGCTGGAGAGATGGTGGATGTGAGAGGTGAGTGGCGGTGATGTTTCTGAGTCTGGAGCGGCGGCGAGGGCGCGCGGGGTTCGGGTTTAAAGATGGAGGAGAGAAAGGCGGAGGGGGGAAGGGAGGGAGAGAAAGAGAGTGAGAGAGAGAGAGAGAGTGAGAGAGTGCGCGAGACTGAGCTGGACCAGAGATGGAGATCTTAGAGCAAGCTGACCTCCATCACCGGTGCGCCGCAGAGCACCACTGCACTGCTCCTGACGTCGTGCCTCAGAGAGCTGTAGCGACGAAGCGCATTGCAGAAACGAGCCGTTCCACCTTAAACGGTGCAGCAGTTGCGTTTAAGGTGGAGCGGAGGAGGGAAATGCTTGTGAGTGACCATTGCGCGTCTTCAGTGCTATTAGATCAGTGGCTCCTCACTGCATCCCCACAGCTGGAGGTGCTTCTGCAAGGCTTCTTCATCAAGCCAGTGCTTACCTACACAACTGTGACAACCCTGAATGCACAAATTGCACTTTGCATGCTCAAAATGTTTATTTTCTACAATCCAGAAACGAAATAGAAGCAAAAACACAATTCTAGTAACTTTTATGGATTAATGTTTTATTGTATATATCGTCTCTGTCCAAAGAAAAACATCAATGCCCAAAATCACAACCTTACAGGACATAAACCCTCTTTACTTTCAATGTAAGTCAATGGAACCAGATTTTTTCCAAGCTATCTTGAAGCATTTCTGTTCCTTTACGAAACTCTAATGATGTAGAAACATAAAAATGGACAAATATTTAAATGAAGGCAGTAAAATCTTCTTCTGAATGTAAGTAAGTAAGTATATGAAGCTTTGATGTGCTTCACAGTTAATAAAATACAAAGCATAAAAGCATAAAAAAGAGATAACCTTATAATGAGAAAAAGCATAATAAATCATGTCAGCTTTTTAAAAAAGCTGGAAAACAAAAGTGGTGTTTTTTAAAAAGTAGAAGTGGACGCAGAGAGTCTGATATAGAGGAGAAGGCTATTCTATAGTTAGGTGCATATACAGAAAGCACTTGCTTTAGTTCTAGAAACAACAAGATGCTCTTTATCAGTGCCCTTACACTTTTCTGGGAGACAAACAATTCAAATAAGTATTCAGGTGATAAGTATAGAGCCTTATAAGTGAGCACCAGTACTTTAAAATCAGTTCTACATTTCACTGCCAACCAGTGAAGAGCAGCCAGCACTGGGCCGATGTGATTTCTGTGTCTAGTCTTGGTCGGGTAGCTGCCAAAGAAGTCTTGATGAAGTATATAGGGCGTTGCAGTAGTCCAAATGAGATGAGACCAAATCATTAATGCAATATATATATATATATATATATATATATATATATATATATATATATATATATATATATATATATATATATATATATATAATTTTTTATTATTTATTATTATTATTATTATTATTAGTGATGGGCGTGTAAAGCTATGAAGTCTTTAGCATGCTGCCACAAATTCAGCTATACAGTCCTTTGCAAAACTTGGGAACATTATTATATTTAAAAAGCTATTTTTACAGAAAAAGCAGTAAGTACTTCATTAAGCTAAATCAAAATTGCTGCTGCAGCAACTGAACACATTCATACAATGTCTGGGGCGTCCAGGAGAAATCTGGAACTACACTTTGTTCTTCAAACCGGAGCTCACGATACAATCTACTTAGCATTATAATGCTTATTTACTTCAGTTCTAATGATATCTGGTGTTTGTCCTGGTGAAATACACTTATTAGTCAGATAAAGGATTTTAAACATCAGCTTAGGTGCATCAGACTTTTGCACAGTAGTTTATTTTTTTCATAAAGACACACACACAACACTTTCACTCTAGTTGTGTTGATAGTCAGCTGTCCTAGTAATCAGTAACAGTAATTAATTAAGTATGGGGTGTGAAAAGATCATGAGTCACAATTAATAGAAACAATAATAGAACAGCTTAGGAAATGCACCTGTTATTGTGTAATTATAATTCTGAACAGCTGATCATATCATATAGAGTGGAGGCTGAGAGTGATGCTGAAAACACTCCTGTTTTGCTTTCCTTTCTAAATGAATACGTTAGACTGACAACGTCTGGGAAGTTTGGCTGGAAACACCTTTGAAACACGTCCCTCCTCCTCTTTCTGGGAGAAAAACACACAACTGTAATGTAAAACAATGCAAAACAGCCTAACAGAGAACCGCCATGTCATAACATCAAAACCACCCCCTTATATCTACACACATCCTCTGTTTTATCAGCTCCGCCTCCCACATAGGAGCACTTTGTAGTTCTACACCTACAGACTGTAGTCCATCTGATTCTCTGCATACACTGTTTATCCCCTTTCACTCTGTTCTTTAATGGTCAGGACCCCCACAGGACCTGTTAGGTACTATTAGGGAGGCGAATCATTCTCAGCACTGCAGTTACACTGACATGCTGGTGGTGTGTTAGTGTGTGTTGTGCTGGTGTGAGTGGATCAGACACAGCATTACTGCTGCTGGAGTGTTTAAAGACATCAGTGTCACTGCTGGACTGAGAATAGTCCACCAACCAGCAACATCCAGCCTACAGTGTCCTGTGGGTTGTATGATGGACTAGAGTTGACCAACACAAACTGTGCAGCAACAGATGAGCTGACGTCTCTGACTTTACATCTACTTAATGGACCAGCAAGATAGGAGTGACTAACAGAGTGGACAGTGAGTGGACACAGTGTCCAGTCGAACCAGCAGCACTACACTTACTCACCACCACGTCAGTGTCACTGCAGTGCTGAGAATGATCCACCACCCAAATAATACCTGCTCTGTGATGGTCCTTTGGGGGTCCTGATCGGTGAAGAACAGGGTGACAAAGTGAAAAGAGAACAGAGAAACTGATGGACTACAGTCTGTAAGTGTTGAGCTACTACATGTCCCTGTGTTGTGAATGGAGCTGATACAGTGGACGGGGTGTGTAGATGTAAGGAGGTGGTTTTAATGTTATGGCTGATCAGTGTATGTCCACCATACCTGTCATAGAACACAGTTACATTTTCTCCATCCTGAGTCCCTTCAGTCTCCCAGCTTCTGGTGCAGTTACCACACTGAACTGCTCTCCAAGTAGTAGCATTAACACTGCGCTCTGATAACTGACCAAGCTATCTCACTTAAGCTATTGTTTAGCCTGAGCTTTAACCAGGACAGAGCAAACAAGTCTGAGATCAGTGTTTTTAATTTGTTGTTAGGACAACCAGTCACACAGCAGCTCTTTAGCATAGCGTTATTAATTGATACCAGCCAGAATTACAGAAGCATGTCTCAACTTTCTCTGTGTTTATATTATCGTTATATATTATCGATTGTTGATACGAGCCTCCACTGGATGATGCATGGCTGATCCGATCTGTACCAAGATTATCACTGCAAGTTCTTACAGTCTGAGTGAAAAGTAGAATCTTTAAACTTTTAACATGATTTTTAGAATTTCTTAGTATTTGCTGCTATGTCCTCTTTCTGCTTTAATAACCGTGTGGATCCGAGCTGCATGGACTCCACAAGTTTGTGTAAAATATTCTGATCGGTAGATCAAATCCAATCCAGAGCTGTCGGGACAGAAAGATCTCCAAATTTCATTATTTCTGTTCTTTTCATTTTTTTTAATTCAGAAATTTCCTGTTCTTTATTTCCAGGATAAAGTATTTAAAAAGATTTTCAGTATGTTCTCAGACTTTCGGAAAGTGGTTTGTATAACACACAAACATTGATTTCAGGATTCAGATTCTGGTTAACCAAGTAGTCCAGTATCCAAACACATCCCTAATACGAGCTCTGTGAAATGGTGTTGTGGACAGCACTAAACTGTCTCAGCAGCAGTGTCCTCAGGAGGCTTTCAGGTGGTTCTTGAGTAGTCTTCAGGACAGTCTTAGGTAGGTCCTGACTAGTGTTCAGGTGAATCACGGGTGGTTCTTGAGTAGTCTTCAGGACAGTCTAAGGTAGGTCCTGAGTAGTGTTCAGGTAAATCCGGGGTGGTTCTTGAGTAGTCTTCAGGACAGTCTTAGGTAGGTCCTGACTAGTGTTCAGGTAAATCCGGGGTGGTTCTTGAGTAGTCTTCAGGACAGTCTAAGGTAGGTCCTGAGTAGTGTTCAGGTGAGTCTCAGGTGGTTCTTTAGTAGTTTTCCTGACAGTCCTATGTAGGTCCTGACTAGTGTTCAGGTGAGTCTCAGGTGGTTCTTGAGTAGTCCTCAGGATAGTCAAAGGTAGGTCCTAAGTATTGTTCAGGTGAATCTCAGGTGGTTCTTGAGTAGTCTTCAGGACAGTCCTAGGTAGGTCCTTAGTAGTGTTCAGGTGAGTCTCAGATGGTTCTTGAGTAGTGTTCAGGTGAGTCTCAGGTGGTTTTTGAGTAGTTTTTAGGACAGTTTTAGGTAGGGACTGATTTGTTGTTCAGGTGAGTCTCAGGTGGTTCCTGAGTAGTTTTTTTAAGGAAAGTCTCAGTTAGGTCCTGAGTAGTGTTCAGGTGAGTCTCAGGTGGTTCCTGAGTAGTTTTTTTAAGGACAGTCTCAGTTAGGTCCTGAGTAGTGTTCAGGTGAGTCTCAGGTGGTTCCTGAGTAGTTTTTTAAGGACAGTCTCAGTTAGGTCCTGAGTAGTGTTCAGGTGAGTCTCAGGTGGTTCTTGAGTAGTGTTCAGGTGAGTCTCAGGTGGTTCATGTGTAGTTTTTTTAAGGACAGTCTCAGTTAGGTCCTGAGTAGTGTTCAGGTGAGTCTCAGGTGGTTCCTGAGTAGTTTTTTAAGGACAGTCTCAGTTAGGTCCTGAGTAGTGTTCAGGTGAGTCTCAGGTGGTTCTTGAGTAGTGTTCAGGTGAGTCTCAGGTGGTTCCTGCGTAGTTTTTTTAAGGACAGTCTCAGTTAGGTCCTGAGTAGTGTTCAGGTGAGTCTCAGGTGGTTCTTGAGTAGTGTTCAGGTGAGTCTCAGGTGGTTCCTGCGTAGTTTTTTTAAGGACAGTCTCAGTTAGGTCCTGAGTAGTGTTCAGGTGAGTCTCGGGACGCTCTTATGTGGTTTTTGAGTAGTTTTCAGAATGCATTCTATGTTTGTATTGCTTTATTCATTTTTGAAGACAACAGTGTGAAAAATCATCAATGCATCTGCTTTGATGTCCATGCAAGAAGTATTTTCTAGCCGTACTTTGTTGAATGATGGAAACATTTGAGTTGTTTTCAGTTTTCTACACTTTTTTAACAAAATGACTGTTGTGTAGCTCATGATGAATGGACCAATAGAAATGCTTCAAAGTCTCTTAGAGCAAAATCTTTTCACATTAACTTCCATTTAAAGAGTAACTAGTTTTTATTTGGACAGTAACAAAATGTTTTCTGTCACTGATCATCTTTTAGAATTGACCAAGTTTGAGAATTATTGGCCAGTTGGACCAAACTGGACCAGAACTGTTTGTGATTTTATGCACACATAAACTCTGTAGATGAACAATGAAAATGTAGATAGAACCTATTAGCTCCCATTTCATACATTATAACTTTATACACATCACTGTGTAACAGCACTCCACCATTTACCACAACTTACTATTACTGTGTAGGTGGACCTTGGTTTGAACATGCTTGAAAGATTGGGGGTCTCTAATGTTGTCTTCTCTCACTCAAACAGATTACTGATCGAGCTCCCTAGCTGGAAAATACCTTCAGATTTTGGAGGTTTGTCAGAAAGTGCAAAACAGGGTTAAACTGGTGTTAAACTGCGTGTCTGACTTCAATAGTTATTTTTATATTTCCAATATAAGATTCTTTGTATGGGAGCCTGACAGAGGAGAAAAAAGAATTGCTACTTTTGTCCTCTGTTTCTGGCAACAGTTCATGAAAATACTACTGACTTAATCTTTTTATTATTATAGTAAGTACTACTACTACTAGCGCTGCAGTCTGAAAGTAATAACTTACTATGTACTGTAGGACATTTGTATACTGTAACATATCCCCCCTCACAGAGAGCTCAAACCCTGAAAAACAGCCCTAAAGCATTATATCCCCCCATCAAACTTTACTGTTGGCACTGTGCAGTCCATTAGGCAGCGTTCGCCTGGCATCCACCAAACCTAGATTCATCCATCAGACTGCCAGATAGTGAAGCGTGATTCATCACTCCAGAGAACACGTTTCACTGTTCCAGAGTTCAGTGGTGGCGAGCTTTGCACCAGTACAGCTAATGTTTGGCATCTTAGGCTTGTGTGCAGCTGTTCAGCCATGGAAACCCATTACATGAAGCTTCTGATGCACAGCTCTTACACTGATGTTGCTTCCAGAGGCAGTTTGTAAACTTGTAGTGGGTGGTCCATCAGGGGATAGGCCATTTTTATAAATTGTGGTCTGCAGCACTTGGTGGTCCTGCTCTATGAGTTTGTGTTGTTGAGCTGTTGTTGCTCTATTTTATAATAGTAACACTGCCAATGAATAGGACCCGTCTAGTAGGGCAGAAACGTCATGACTTGTGAAAAAAAGAAAGCATCCTACGAACAGTGCCATGTTTAGGGTTAGGGTTAGTTCTTCAGTACAATCCAATCTACTGCCAGTGTTAGTCTTTGGCACCTGCTTGAGTGGGTATGACTGAATGCCAGTGAATGCAGTAATAAGCATGGTTGTCCACATACTTTTGGCCATATATTGTATTTGGATTTCTCTTTTATAGGTTGCGGTCATGTTACAGTGATGCTCAAATTAGGGTTTCACATTTACATCTAAATGACCTCCATATCACCTATTATGTGTCCAGAAGATGGTGGAACCTTGTTCATTTCACAGTTTTTCTCCAGGCTGTAAAATCCAGAATCTGTAAAACTCTGCTCTGTTAAATTAAGTCAGCTGTGAGGAAGCAGTTTTATCTGCCTGGCCGCATCCGTTTAAACCCCCATTAAACCTCAGTACTCGAAATCCTTTCTCCAATATGCATGGTATATACTCAGCATTGAAGTAACACAAGACAAGACTCCTTTACTATCTAAACACAGAATTACAAAAAACAAAACTCACATAATAAAGAAAAAACATAAAAGTAGTTATTAAAATACAGAAATAACCAAAATGTAGCAATTGAGATTGCATCAGTTGAGTTCTATAGTTTCTCAGAATTCTACAGTTGAATGTATAACTCATGTATAACTGAGTCTACAGTTTCTCATTAGGTTGAATGTATAACTCTAAATGTAGGTATTGTGATATAAACTGAGTCTACAGTTTCTCATTAGGTTGAATGTATAACTCTAAATGTAGGTATTGTGATATAAACTGTGTCTACAGTTTCTCATTAGGTTGAATGTATAACTCTAAATGTAGGTATTGTGATATAAACTGAGTCTACAGTTTCTCATTAGGTTGAATGTATAACTCTAAATGTATGTATTGTGATATAAACTAAGTCTACAGTTTCTCGTTAGGTTGAATGTATAACTCTAAATGTAGGTATTGTGATATAAACTGAGTCTACAGTTTCTCATTAGGTTGAATGTATAACTCTAAATGTAGGTATTGTGATATAAACTGAGTCTACAGTTTCTCATTAGGTTGAATGTATAACTCTAAATGTATGTATTGTGATATAAACTGAGTCTACAGTTTCTCGTTAGGTTGAATGTATAACTCTAAATGTAGGTATTGTGATATAAACTGAGTCTACAGTTTCTCATTAGGTTGAATGTATAACTCTAAATGTAGGTATTGTGATATGAACTGAGTCTACAGTTTCTCATTAGGTTGAATGTATAACTCTAAATGTATGTATTGTGATATAAACTAAGTCTACAGTTTCTCGTTAGGTTGAATGTATAACTCTAAATGTAGGTATTGTGATATAAACTGAGTCTACAGTTTCTCATTAGGTTGAATGTATAACTCTAAATGTAGGTATTGTGATATAAACTGAGTCTACAGTTTCTCATTAGGTTGAATGTATAACTCTAAATGTAGGTATTGTGATATAAACTGAGTCTACAGTTTCTCATTAGGTTGAATGTATAACTCTAAATGTAGGTATTGTGATATAAACTGAGTCTACAGTTTCTCGTTAGGTTGAATGTATAACTCTAAATGTATGTATTGTGATATAAACTGAGTCTACAGTTTCTCGTTAGGTTGAATGTATAACTCTAAATGTAGGTATTGTGATATAAACTGAGTCTACAGTTTCTCATTAGGTTGAATGTATAACTCTAAATGTAGGTATTGTGATATGAACTGAGTCTACAGTTTCTCATTAGGTTGAATGTATAACTCTAAATGTAGGTATTGTGATATGAACTGAGTCTACAGTTTCTCATTAGGTTGAATGTATAACTCTATAACCCTAGATTGTGATTTTGGGGGGTTATTTTAATAGAAGGCAGTTGGGTAGGCCAAAGGTTCTGCTGAATGTGTGACATTTTCTCTGTTTAACTGGTTCATCTATAGAGATGCTGTTGACACAGTGATACAGGCTGAGTGAAGTAGAGAACAGAAAATGTTTTATTGCAAGTGAACAGAACTCTTCTACTGTGTCCCAGTCTTTTCGGTCATGCTAACTTTTACATAGACATTTAACCTCTGTGATCAAAGCAGGACACAGTCTTATCAGGACACAGTGACTGACTGAATGACTGTCGAATAACTTACTGAGTGAAGGACTGGCCGTGTGGACTGGCCGCCTGACTAATGGACTACATGACTACACTGACTGACTGACTGGCTCACTGATCCACTGACTAACTGACTGGCTCACTGATAGACTGAAAGTTACTAATTGACTGAAAACTACCTGACTAAGTCACAGACTGCCCTCGGGACTGAATAACTGAATCACTATATGAATAAATCACTGACTGACTGACTAACGGACTGAAAGGCCGAGTTACTAATCGCCTGACAGATTGAAGTCACTAAATGACAGGCTGGGTACCCGAGTCACAGACTGCCTGATGTACTGAATAACTGAATCACTATATGAATAACTCACTGACTGATTCACTCACTGACTGAATGACTATATGAATAACTTACTGACTAAGTCGCTCACTGACTGACTCTTTGATGGACTGAAAGACTGAGTCACTGATCGACTGAGCGTTTGAATGAGTCAGTGACTAACTAACAGACTGCCTGACGGACTGAATAACTGAATCACTATATGAATAAATCACTGACTGATTTACTCACTGACTGACTGACTGACTAATGGACTGAAAGCCTGAGTTACTAATCAACTGACAGTTTGATTAAGTCTCTGAATGACAGGCTGAGTACCTGAATCACAGACTTAGTCAACTTAATAAATCGCTTACCGACTGACTCACTGACCAAACAACAGACAGACTGATTGATTAGCTGAGTAAATGACTATTACGACCCTGTATGTCTAGGCTTAGACCCCTGTTGTAACAAAATATAACAATTTAATTGTAACAAAAATAAAAAAACGGCCAGCCAGACAAAGTTTTTGATGTCAAAAGTGTATTGAATTCCAAATATAACATGGCAGTCTTTTTTTTTAGTTACAACACAAATAATTAAGGAAAAGAAAAACAATAAATAACTTAAGAGCTAATCACATGAACTGTCAAGGTGAGCCAAGACCAAAATAATAAACCAAAATGACTACTAAACCAAACAACCTAACTAACCTTTCAATAAAAGGAAAAAAAAAGAAAAGACAATGAAAGTCACTATGTATAAACAAGAGAAAACGTGAATAAAATAAATGGGCCGCTCACCCCTACTGTGATTACATAAGCTTAAATTTTAAACTACTAGAGACGAAGAAAATATTCAACATTACAATTTCCACACCTACAATAGGCAAAGTGAAAGCTAAGCTAGGACACCATAAGCTTTGTTGGATCTTATTTGGATTTTATTTTGGGAAAAACACACACGTTTGTTAAAGACAGATGGCCAGGAGAGTGTAAGAACGTCATGTTTTGTTGTCCCCGGCAGTGGGGGGCCTTTATGACAATCTTAGGCTCGAGAACCAGACCCTGCAATGTTGTCTTTAGACCCCCTAGGCTCGAGAACCACTCCGCCCAGGAGATAACAACTTGCCCAGAGACAACCCGGAGCCGAGGAAGTTTGCGCCATGGCTAGGAGTAGCCCATTTGGCCCGATGGCAATGGACGGACGGACCTATAAAGAGACCATACAGCTTAAACCAGGCAGACCAGCTTCTGACCAGCTTCTGACCAGCTTCTGACCAGCTTCTGACCAGGGTGTGAATGTCGGTACCGCAAGCTCTTTGAATAAACAAGCTTGAACCCTGGACTGGTCTCCCTCTTCATTCTGACGGCCAAAAAAACAAAGTTACAACAGCTTTTACATATCTACAGTTTCTCATTAGGTTGAATGTATAAATCTAAATGTAGGTATTGTGATATAAACTGAGTCTACAGTTTCTCATTAGGTTGAATGTATAACTCTAAATGTAGGTATTGTGATATAAACTGAGTCTACAGTTTCTCATTAGGTTGAATGTATAACTCTAAATGTAGGTATTGTGATATAAACTGAGTCTACAGTTTCTCATTAGGTTGAATGTATAAATCTAAATGTAGGTATTGTGATATAAACTGAGTCTACAGTTTCTCATTAGGTTGAATGTATAAATCTAAATGTAGGTATTGTGATATAAACTGAGTCTACAGTTTCTCATTAGGTTGAATGTATAAATCTAAATGTAGGTATTGTGATATAAACTGAGTCTACAGTTTCTCATTAGGTTGAATGTATAACTCTAAATGTAGGTATTGTGATATAAACTGAGTCTACAGTTTCTCATTAGGTTGAATGTATATCTCTAAATGTAGGTATTGTGATATAAACTGAGTCTACAGTTTCTCATTAGGTTGAATGTATAACTCTAAATGTAGGTATTGTGATATGAACTGAGTCTACAGTTTCTCATTAGGTTGAATGTATAACTCTATAACCCTAGATTGTGATTTTGGGGGGTTATTTTAATAGAAGGCAGTTGGGTAGGCCAAAGGTTCTGCTGAATGTGTGACATTTTCTCTGTTTAACTGGTTCATCTATAGAGATGCTGTTGACACAGTGATACAGGCTGAGTGAAGTAGAGAACAGAAAATGTTTTATTGCAAGTGAACAGAACTCTTCTACTGTGTCCCAGTCTTTTCGGTCATGCTAACTTTTACATAGACATTTAACCTCTGTGATCAAAGCAGGACACAGTCTTATCAGGACACAGTGACTGACTGAATGACTGTCGAATAACTTACTGAGTGAATGACTGGCCGTGTGGACTGGCCGTTACAACAGCTTTTACATTCCAGTTCAAAAATTAAGAAAACATCACCATTTTAGATTAACGTCTGGGACGTAACACTGACTGACTGATGGGCTGAGTAACTGACTGTCTGATAAATTGGAATCACTGACCAAAATAATAGGAGGCTGTATCATCATCTTTACTTGCGCTGTATTTTGGAGAAGTTAGCTGCAATGTTACCCACACTGTTTTGTTATGTATCGACGTGCAGCACTAGAATGCGGCAAGTTTAACGTTATCTGATATAATGATGTTGAACTGCAGTGTTCGCTTTTTGACTGCCTACATCTGCACACCCCACTGCCATCCCATTGTCACCAACCACACCAGGTATCTTCATTTCTGATACTACTCAGTGTACAGCGTATCTGATTTTGTTAAGAAATAGTAAAATAAAGCAGAAACACATTAATCAGAACACTGGCTGTGTATTGGCAAGACCCTGGTAATACAATATGTATCATGATACAGCGGCCACGATTCAATATATCACGATATACTGCGATACTGCAAGCAGAGTGATATACTGTGATTTTTTAAATCCTACTATTAAAACACACCACTATATGAACAGGTTTGCCAATTCTTACAATAGCATTGCGCCCTTGTGCTGCGTGTTAATGTTGGAGTTAAGCTGAAAATGGATTACAACACTGCCATCTAGTGGTCAGAGGTTTAAACACAACACACAATGATTCACTGTCTACCAGGAATCTGTGTATCGATACTGTGTTTTTGAGCACCAATACAGTATCACTAAACATAATATCCCAATATTCGATATTTTCAATATTTTCTTACACCCCTACTTGTGATAATGATAACAGAATAAAGGGAGAAATTATTAGAGCTGTCTGACTTCTGTTAGGGTTCAGTTATTCAGTGTGTGTGCAGTGTTTACACCTGTCGTGATGGCGATAGAGTTGAATAGGTCAGCACTAAACAAGGAAGGATAGAAAGCTCACCCAATTACTGGGAAAGAAAAGACAGGAGGTGAAGCACAGTGAGAGAAAAGTAACAGGAGTTATACAGTCAGCCTACGTTTGAATACACATACATTTAACCTCGCTTATCACCTCACGTAAAGTTGTGGGTGACGTTAGACTGTGAATGTAGCCAAACTGGCCGTGCTGCGTGTCTGCCAAGTGTAAAAAGAGCCTCTGTTGTATTAAAACCCTGCGGAGAAGTCTCTGTTCAGGGAGAAGGATCTGCGTTCTCTTACCTTCTTGGAGTTTATTATGAGTGCTGTTAAATCATTTCAGTCCACTGCTGACCATATGGACTGTCTGTCTCTGCCTTATGGTTGAATCTTCAGATTTCTGAATGGCTGGTTCATGATTCCTCTGATCGTCTCCATCCTTCTTGTAGCTGATTGTCCTTCTTACTCTTTTACCTTCATCTGTTCTAAGCACAGCTGTCTTTTACTTATTATCAGAGGTGGCAGAAGTACATGAGTTTCTTACTTAAGTAACAAATTACTCAAGTATAAGTTGAAGTATGACTAATTTTTTTTTACATCAGTAAAAGTATAAAAGTACATGCTCCCAAATGTACTTAAAGTATAAAAGTAAAAGTATTTCTTTAAAAATAATTCTCTTTTAATTTCTTTAACAGGGTATCCTGCCATGAGCTCTTGCTTCTTTGGGAGACACAATAGGCATCTCATTCGCCAAAGAGGTGTCTTGTTTGTTTGTTTTCTTTTCTTTTCCGAGCACATTAAAACACAGATTAAAACAAGGTTTAATCTTCAATAAGGTGTACAGCTGGAAGGTTAGTTATTGTAGGACATAAGCCCAGTCCTAGGCCCAGGTTTTTTAGCATGCAGACCCAAGCCGCCTCCCAGGACGGCAGGACTGGGACCCAACCGGTGGTGGTGGGGCGAAGGGGGGAGCAGTGTATAGAAACGTTCGCACCTGAAGGCAGCAATGTCAATTTAGTGATTCATAGTAGTTTTTTAAATTTAAAAAATAAACTAATATTCAATTGAAGCATATTTTACAAAACAAATAATTGTCGTACGTTCGTCTCTTGGGTCTGTATACACATGTGATTTTATACCTGTATGTCATTTGAGTGTTTCACAGTAGTGATTTTTTTAATTGTAAAAAAATTAACTAAAATTTAACCTGGGGTTGCGTAAGTATCCTTTTAAATAGTGTAGCGCCGATACTGGCACTTACACCCAGTATTGGTATCTGCAATAGAGAGCGCCGATACCATGAAGCTTATTGACGCGCATGTGCACCACTAAATGGCGCTTGATTGAAGCCAATAGCATTTCAATGGGTGGCTCGACCAGCAAAGACTTCAATACATCAAATTAAATTAAGCATTTAAAGCGAAACCACGTCAAAGAATACAGCAAGCTTCATCCAAGCAAGCACAAAGAAGCTAGCTAGCACAAAATACACCATATAAAAAGTGGAACACTATAAATATCAGGATTTATAGCCATATATCGAGCAATTAAGTCAGAGTTGGTATCGATATTGGTACTTGGTATTGGCAGATACCAGAAAAGCTGGTATCGGTATTGGTATCGGTAAGGAAAAAGTGGTTTTGGTGCATCCCTACTTTTAAAGCATTGGAGTCTTACTGGCAGAACCTTCACTAAAGCTTTCGTTTTGGTCATCTGGACTTTGAGAGGTGAGGCGTGATTTGACATAAGATTCATTAGTTTATCTTTTTTCCGTTTAAAAACTCTTCACCAGAAGTTCACCAAGTTCAAAGGCATCATTATTTTTTCTAATCCAGCATTCACATCCACAGAGAAGATCATGGACAATTCTGCTGTCTGTGTAGACACATAGAGGAGGTTCTTCTTATTTGTCCGCTGTAGAGTCCTGAGCATTGAGGGTAACAGTTCAAGTGGCATCTCCACATGGACATTGTTCTACAGGGAATGCTTTAAAACTGGACTCAGTCCAGTTTATCCATGGTCATCTCATTGCACAGCTAATGCTCAGCCAGGTTCAGACCCAAAACCACTTCAATTTATAACCACATTCTCTACAAGAGATTATCATTAAATAGATTAAGCAGCGCACAGTGTCATTATATCTGTATAGCATTACTGAAAGCAGGGCCTCTAAACAGTAAGTGTATACTGTGATCACCGTTTTCTCCCAGGGACAGATGTTCTCCTCTCTTATTCCTGTTTGTGAGTGTTCGTTATCCTACTTCATGCTCAGTAATAGAGCAGCCCAGCACTGTTTCACACTCCATTAATTCTGTGTTAAAGATGTTTTCAGTCCTGGCTGGAACTGCACAGAGTGCTTGGTACTGTAGTTTGGATGTGAGTGAGAGTCACTGGTTGATGTAAATACTAAACAATTAGATTTAAAGTGATAGCATGCTGTAAACAAATCAAATTTGTTAATCATCACTGGCAAAGGTCCGATTCAGAGTAAATTGTAACTGTGAGATAAAAAAAATATAGAAAAGCTCAGCTTCTCCGTTTATTTAAGACTGTGTGGACATTTCAGAGGTGGTGGTGACACTACCTGTGTACAGTTAAACTGTAACACTACCTTCACCTACCTGTGTACAGTTAAACTGTAACACTACCTTCACCTACCTGTGTACAGATAAACTGTAACACTACCTTCACCTACCTGTGTACAGTTAAACTGTAACATTACCTTCACCTACCTGTGTACAGGTAAACTGTAACACTACCTTCACCTACCTGTGTACAGTTAAACTGTAACATTACCTTCACCTACCTGTGTACAGGTAAACTGTAACACTACCTTCACCTACCTGTGTACAGTTAAACTGTAACATTACCTTCACCTACCTGTGTACAGTTAAACTGTAACATTACCTTCACCTACCTGTGTACAGTTAAACTGTAACATTACCTTCACCTACCTGTGTACAGGTAAACTGTAACACTACCTTCACCTACCTGTGTACAGTTAAACTGTAACACTACCTTCACCTACCTGTGTACAGTTAAACTGTAACACTACCTTCACCTACCTGTGTACAGGTAAACTGTAACACTACCTTCACCTACCTGTGTACAGTTAAACTGTAACACTACCTTCACCTACCTGTGTACAGGTAAACTGTAACACTACCTTCACCTACCTGTGTACAGTTAAACTGTAACACTATCTTTACCTACCTGTGTACAGGTAAACTGTAACACTACCTTCACCTACCTGTGTACAGTTAAACTGTAACACTACCTTCACCTACCTGTGTACAGGTAAACTGTAACACTACCTTCACCTACCTGTGTACAGGTACACTGTAACACTACCTTCACCTACCTGTGTACAGTTAAACTGTAACACTACCTTCACCTACCTGTGTACAGATAAACTGTAACACTACCTTCACCTACCTGTGTACAGATAAACTGTAACACTACCTTCACCTACCTGTGTACAGGTAAACTGTAACACTACCTTCACCTACCTGTGTACAGGTAAACTGTAACACTACCTTCACCTACCTGTGTACAGTTAAACTGTAACACTACCTTCACCTACCTGTGTACAGTTAAACTGTAACACTACCTTCACCTACCTGTGTACAGGTAAACTGTAACACTACCTTCACCTACCTGTGTACATGTAAACTGTAACACTACCTTCACCTACCTGTGTACAGGTAAACTGTAACACTACCTTCACCTACCTGTGTACAGGTAAACTGTAACACTACCTTCACCTACCTGTGTACAGTTAAACTGTAACACTATCTTTACCTACCTGTGTACAGGTAAACTGTAACACTAACTTCACCTACCTGTGTACAGTTAAACTGTAACACTACCTTCACCTACCTGTGTACAGGTAAACTGTAACACTACCATCACCTACCTGTGTACAGGTAAACTGTAACACTACCTCACCTACCTGTGTACATGTAAACTGTAACACTACCTTCACCTACCTGTGTACAGGTAAACTGTAACACTACCTTCACCTACCTGTGTTCAGGTAAACTGTAACACTATCTTTACCTACCTGTGTACAGGTAAACTGTAACACTAACTTCACCTACCTGTGTACAGTTAAACTGTAACACTACCTTCACCTACCTGTGTACAGGTAAACTGTAACACTACCTTCACCTACCTGTGTACAGGTAAACTGTAACACTACCTTCACCTACCTGTGTACAGGTAAACTGTAACACTACCTTCACCTACCTGTGTACAGTTAAACTGTAACACTATCTTTACCTACCTGTGTACAGGTAAACTGTAACACTAACTTCACCTACCTGTGTACAGTTAAACTGTAACACTACCTTCACCTACCTGTGTACAGGTAAACTGTAACACTACCATCACCTACCTGTGTACAGGTAAACTGTAACACTACCTCACCTACCTGTGTACATGTAAACTGTAACACTACCTTCACCTACCTGTGTACAGGTAAACTGTAACACTACCTTCACCTACCTGTGTTCAGGTAAACTGTAACACTATCTTTACCTACCTGTGTACAGGTAAACTGTAACACTAACTTCACCTACCTGTGTACAGTTAAACTGTAACACTACCTTCACCTACCTGTGTACAGGTAAACTGTAACACTACCTTCACCTACCTGTGTACAGGTAAACTGTAACACTACCTTCACCTACCTGTGTACAGTTAAACTGTAACACTACCTTCACCTACCTGTGTACAGTTAAACTGTAACACTACCTTCACCTACCTGTGTATAGGTAAACTGTAACACTACCTTCACCTACCTGTGTACAGGTAAACTGTAACACTACCTTCACCTACCTGTGTACAGGTAAACTGTAACACTACCTTCACCTACCAGTGTACAGGTAAACTGTAACACTACCTTCACCTACCTGTGTACAGATAAACTGTAACACTACCTTCACCTACCTGTGTACAGGTAAACTGTAACACTACCTTCACCTACCTGTGTACAGTTAAACTGTAACACTATCTTCACCTACCTGTGTACAGGTAAACTGTAACACTACCTTCACCTACCTGTGTACAGTTAAACTGTAACACTATCTTCACCTACCTGTGTACAGGTAAACTGTAACACTACCTTCACCTACCTGTGTACAGGTAAACTGTAACACTACCTTCACCTACCTGTGTACAGTTAAACTGTAACACTATCTTCACCTACCTGTGTACAGGTAAACTGTAACACTATCTTTACCTACCTGTGTACAGGTAAACTGTAACACTACCTTCACCTACCTGTGTACAGTTAAACTGTAACACTACCTTCACCTACCTGTGTACAGGTAAACTGTAACACTACCTTCACCTACCTGTGTACAGGTACACTGTAACACTACCTTCACCTACCTGTGTACAGTTAAACTGTAACACTACCTTCACCTACCTGTGTACAGATAAACTGTAACACTACCTTCACCTACCTGTGTACAGATAAACTGTAACACTACCTTCACCTACCTGTGTACAGGTAAACTGTAACACTACCTTCACCTACCTGTGTACAGGTAAACTGTAACACTACCTTCACCTACCTGTGTACAGTTAAACTGTAACACTACCTTCACCTACCTGTGTACAGTTAAACTGTAACACTACCTTCACCTACCTGTGTACAGGTAAACTGTAACACTACCTTCACCTACCTGTGTACATGTAAACTGTAACACTACCTTCACCTACCTGTGTACAGGTAAACTGTAACACTACCTTCACCTACCTGTGTACAGGTAAACTGTAACACTACCTTCACCTACCTGTGTACAGTTAAACTGTAACACTACCTTCACCTACCTGTGTACAGTTAAACTGTAACACTACCTTCACCTACCTGTGTACAGGTAAACTGTAACACTACCTTCACCTACCTGTGTACATGTAAACTGTAACACTACCTTCACCTACCTGTGTACAGGTAAACTGTAACACTACCTTCACCTACCTGTGTACAGGTAAACTGTAACACTAACTTCACCTACCTGTGTACAGTTAAACTGTAACACTACCTTCACCTACCTGTGTACAGGTAAACTGTAACACTACCATCACCTACCTGTGTACAGGTAAACTGTAACACTACCTCACCTACCTGTGTACATGTAAACTGTAACACTACCTTCACCTACCTGTGTACAGGTAAACTGTAACACTACCTTCACCTACCTGTGTTCAGGTAAACTGTAACACTATCTTTACCTACCTGTGTACAGGTAAACTGTAACACTAACTTCACCTACCTGTGTACAGTTAAACTGTAACACTACCTTCACCTACCTGTGTACAGGTAAACTGTAACACTACCTTCACCTACCTGTGTACAGGTAAACTGTAACACTACCTTCACCTACCTGTGTACAGTTAAACTGTAACACTACCTTCACCTACCTGTGTACAGTTAAACTGTAACACTACCTTCACCTACCTGTGTATAGGTAAACTGTAACACTACCTTCACCTACCTGTGTACAGGTAAACTGTAACACTACCTTCACCTACCTGTGTACAGGTAAACTGTAACACTACCTTCACCTACCAGTGTACAGGTAAACTGTAACACTACCTTCACCTACCTGTGTACAGATAAACTGTAACACTACCTTCACCTACCTGTGTACAGGTAAACTGTAACACTACCTTCACCTACCTGTGTACAGTTAAACTGTAACACTATCTTCACCTACCTGTGTACAGGTAAACTGTAACACTACCTTCACCTACCTGTGTACAGTTAAACTGTAACACTATCTTCACCTACCTGTGTACAGGTAAACTGTAACACTACCTTCACCTACCTGTGTACAGGTAAACTGTAACACTACCTTCACCTACCTGTGTACAGTTAAACTGTAACACTATCTTCACCTACCTGTGTACAGGTAAACTGTAACACTACCTTCACCTACCTGTGTACAGTTAAACTGTAACACTATCTTCACCTACCTGTGTATAGGTAAACTGTAACACTACCTTCACCTACCTGTGTACAGGTAAACTGTAACACTACCTCAGATTTGATACCTGTAACACTTTCCTACTGTGTTTCATTGCCCTTCATTTTAACAGCTCTTAATAAATATATAAGGATCCTTCCATTAGTTTATTTAGGAACTTCTTGATCTGTTGAATTAGAGAAACAAGACTAATAAAATCCTCTTTCCTTGGTTAAAGAGTTTACAGCCATTTTTAGGGGTTTTCCATCTTCTGATATTACTGGGGGCCCACAGAGCCGGGGGTAAATGTAGGGCTGTTGCAATTACTTAAAACAGTAACTTTTCACATTAGTTAGTGTTAGGTGTGTGTGCTGAGCATATATGCAGAAATAAAGAAAGCAGTAATATGTATCACCGAGATGTCAAACATGCTGACCGGTTTAGAGGGCAGTGTTGAGTCGTCTTGATGAATTAGCTGTGTAGCTACAATAGTGTAGTGTATAACTCTGATTGTATAATGAGTATTAGCTATTCATCAAACACAGCCAGCAAGCAAGATAGCCAGTCAGTTCATTTCACCACTTCTGGCTTGCACTTCAGTAGTTACATGCAATAGTCAATCAAATACTTAATCACAATTATTTAAATAACACTTAATCAGAATCAGAAATACTTAATTGATCCCAGGGGGAAATTGCAGTTTTTACAGTAGCAATTTCCCCCTGGGATCAATAAAGTATTTCTGATTCTGATTCTGATTAAGTGTTATTTAAATAATTGTGATTAAGTATTTAATTGACTATTGCATAATTATCAGCTAATATGTAATAATCGTAAAAGGCTTAGAAAAATAGAAAAATATAATGTTTACACAACGGAGATGTAGCCCTACCACATTTCGTTATACTATGTACCCCTCCGTACATGTATGGCAATAAATAACAATTAAGTTTAATTGAATTGAATTTCAGTAACTTTAGTAGCCAATTACTGATGGTTGCAAAAATGGTTGCAACAACCGTAATTAACATAGATTGTTTGTAAATTCTTGTTGTAATAAAATCATGTTTTATTGTTATATATCTGTTTGTTTAATTAGAATTCTGTAAAACATTAGTTAACAATAGTGGACTACCTGTATTGGCCTTCACCCAGCTTACCTGGCTGTGTTGTTGATTGAGCCGGTCTATCATCCCCTTACTCTGCAATATCTTGAGTAAGTTAGTGAAGATACTGACTCTTTGGGGAGCCGAGTCGTATGTATCGTT
Organism: Megaleporinus macrocephalus; assembly: GCA_021613375.1. Taxonomy (NCBI): domain Eukaryota; kingdom Metazoa; phylum Chordata; class Actinopteri; order Characiformes; family Anostomidae; genus Megaleporinus; species Megaleporinus macrocephalus. Next base: position 34,035,764 of record CM038716.1, read on the forward strand.
GTGCCCAAATTTCACTGCCTGTTGTATCTCCCCTCACACAAAGAAAGTCATAAAATCCATTCTGATTGGTTTAATAAATGATCTTGTAGTGATTTTATTTTTCTTCTATTATTAAGCTCTTGTTTGTCTTCAGAAAGCTATATTACCTGCACCTTGAACTTAAATCTTCCACTGTATGATATTTTTTGCTATTAAGCTTTTACTTTTTATCTGTGAATATAGTGAATATAGCTTTTTGTGCATGTAATTAGTCTGTAAAGCCTGAAGTATTCACTAGGGGGGGTAGAATATCTCTCCCACAGAAACAAGTTTGCTCAGCTGCCTGAAAAGCCTCTCCGGATTCCTCTGTTACAAGGTGACATCATCTCATAACACAGTCCTTATTACCCACCTACCAGTAAAGCTTGGCATATCCTCACCCAACTCAAAGCAACTCGTGTAGGGTGGAACCCCTGTGGCGGTTGACCAAAACAGAGTGGGTGAGCTAACCAGTCGGAGGACACTGGGCTTACTGGGGGGCAGGGCTTAAAGACACAGGAGCTCTAGCAGAGCGTTTCAGATAGAGGGTGAATACAGACGCACAGTACAAGATAAAAACTGTGTTTTGGGAAAATTAAAATATATACATTTATTCTTTGAAACTTAAAAATAAAACATTAGAAATTTGCTGAAATAGATGCTGTGCCTGTGTTTTTGAACTTCAACAATATAGTTTGTGCCATCTACGTCCATACCCTTAAACAGTCATGTACATGACTTGATAAACAACAGCAGGGGTTTAACTCTATATCCCTAAAAATAGCCTTTTCAAATGTCCACCTTCAGAGACTGCAGCACCACTGTGGGAGGAGAGTAAACGTGCTGACGACAGATGAAGCCATAGACACAGTGTTTATTTTAGCTGCACTGTCCCTTTAAACCAGCTCAACCCAGTCCTGTAAAGCTGTGCAGCACTGTTACTTTAATACAGCAATCACACACAAGCAGTAACGTAACACACAATTACCCAACATTACCATCAGTACAGTAGTAGCTCTGCGTCTGGGTGAGATCTCCAGTGTTTAACATGCATGACTTGCACTGCAGACAGCAGGTGTTTCCATGGCAACCTTTGTAGGTCATAATCTGCAGGTTAGATTTAACTGGCTGAGAGGAAGTGACATACACACTCACACATACACACACACACACGTTTGTCTTACTGTATTAGTGAGGTCATCCATAGGTTTCTATTGATCTTTGTTTTACTATAACTAAATAATACTACACCTAAACCTAATCCTAAACCTAACCTTAACCTCCGTACACAAAAGACTAATTTTCTGCTCTATTAGATTTTTTTTTATTGATTTTTGGAGAAAACATAAAATGTCATCACTTTACCAAAAAATATCAGATTGTCCTTTACTAGTGAGGACATGTGATCCTCTCAAATATACCTCTACAAGAACATACACACACCCATATGCACACACACACACACACACACACACATACATACACACATATATTTTTATCTTTATTGAGGTCCTTTATTTAAAATATACTATTAAAAAATCAAGACTTTATCAGATGCATTAAATATTCAATCCTACATACTAACTGACAGCCATAAGTAATTAGTACAGTACAATGTAGTACAGACATTATGGTACAATTAATTACAGTACAACTGTAATACCGACACAGAACAGTAGAACATAGTGCAGTATAGTACAATAAAATACTTTATATTACAGTTTAGTACAATACAGTGCAGTACAATGTAGTACAATGCAGTACTGTACAGTACAATACTTTATATTACAGTTCAGTACAATACAATCCAGTACAATGTAGTACAACACAGTATGTACAGTACAATATAGTGTAATACAGTACAGTACAGTACAATACAATACTTTATATTACAGTTCAGTACAATACAGTCCAGTACAATGTAGTACAACACAGTATGTACAGTACAATATAGTGTAATACAGTAAAGTACAGTACAATACAATACTTTATATTACAGTTCAGTACAATACAGTGCAGTACAATGTAGTACAACACAGTATGTACAGTACAATATAGTGTAATACAGTACAGTACAGTACAATACAATACTTTATATTACAGTTCAGTACAATACAATGCAGTACAATGTAGTACAACACAGTATGTACAGTACAATATAGTGTAATACAGTACAGTACAGTACAATACAATACTTTATATTACAGTTCAGTACAATACAGTGCAGTACAATGTAGTACAACGCAGTACTGTACGGTACAATATAGTGTAATACAGTACAGTACAGTACAATACAATACTTTATATTACAGTTCAGTACAATACAGTGCAGTACAGTGTAGTACAACACAGTATGTACAGTACAATATAGTGTAATACAGTACAGTACAGTACAATACAATACTTTATATTACAGTTCAGTACAATACAATGCAGTACAATGTAGTACAACACAGTATGTACAGTACAATATAGTGTAATACAGTACAGTACAGTACAATACAATACTTTATATTACAGTTCAGTACAATACAGTGCAGTACAATGTAGTACAACGCAGTACTGTACGGTACAATATAGTGTAATACAGTACAGTACAGTACAATACAATACTTTATATTACAGTTCAGTACAATACAGTGCAGTACAATGTAGTACAACACAGTATGTACAGTACAATATAGTGTAATACAGTACAGTACAGTACAATACAATACTTTATATTACAGTTCAGTACAATACAGTGCAGTACAATGTAGTACAACGCAGTACTGTACGGTACAATATAGTGTAATACAGTACAATACAGTACAATTCATACAGTCTAGTACAGCACAATACAGTACAGTATAATACAGTGCAGTACAACAGTATTACAGTGCTATAAACACAGTACAGTGTGATATAGTGCGAAAAAGTACAGCACATTACAATACAATAAAATATAGTACAATGCAGTTGAGTACAGTACATTACAATATACTGCAATTCAACACAATACAACACAGATGAGTCCAAAACAATACAGTACAGTATAGTGCAGTACAAAGCACTACAGTACAGTACAATACCTCCTTCTTGAGCTGCCCAATAAAACCTCTTGAGATTTGTTTTTCAATGATCCAATGATGATAGTCATTTTAATATATGTTGTTTGACATGATCATGTGATGTGTTATCTACCCATCGATACACCATCTTTTATTGTCTATTACTCCAGTAAAATCAATAGTTTGAAAGTATGTTGTGTAACACGATGCATTATTTGTTTTGCTTGGATGTTTTATGAAACCTGTCAGGAAGTTGAGCTGCTTGCAACCATTGTGACTGAGTTTAAGCGCAGTTACCCTACCCTAACCCTAGTCTCATGTAGGTTTCAAACACGTACAACATACTCAACTTCAGACCTATTTGTGCAACTGGCTGCTCGTATTTATTTTCTATCCAGACTCCTACAGTTATGACTGTTTTGGTTTCTGTATTTGATCTCGATCCTCTTCAGTTTGAACTTTGGATAAAATCTCCTATTTCTGGTCTTTTTTGGTCTGTTTTTGCGGATCACTGTGTGAACAGTGTGGGAGTGATGAGTGTGAGTCTCAGACTCTCAGAGTGCTCTGTGATGGAGTTATCTCTGCAGAAGGACAGGTTGCAGTTAATGAGCATGTCCAGCTCTGGAGAAAATCGACTTCAAACTGATTAGGCAACAAATCCACCTCCAGCCTCCAACAAACACACCATAAAATAGCCCCCTAACACCTAATCATCTCCACTCAGAGCCGAAAAACACGTCTGACTTCAGCGCTCCAGCATTATTTTGGAGCATAATGATCTTAAATGAAAGAATAAGGCTTGTTATTGTAATTTTCTGTCCCCCCTTAAATTATGCCGCTACTAGATTTTGGCAGCTGAGGTCCCAGGACAGGTAACAGCTGCACCATTTAAGGTGGAACAGAAATTTACAATAAGGAAGCCAGTTTCTGCCTCATAGTGCCTGTGCTGATTGATGCTAGATGTTCTAAGAGGTTTTACTGCAGTTCTTTAAGTTATCCAGCACTTTTAGAGCTGCTACATCTACTCAACTTTTACTGCACTCGTTATTTGGCTGGAGGATGGGTTTGGGCCGCTTTGCACAAGTCAGCTTCCATCACTCACCTCCTTCTCTCCATTACTGTCCTCACCTCAGCATTAGATCAGCAAGGAGCAGAGTGGTGAAAAATTTTCCATGGTCAGAACACGGACCTGTCAGCTCATCCCTAATAGAAATGTGGAGGTCCTCAGATCTGAGGTCTTGACCATGCATCACACTAAACTCTGCCTTCAGAGGAATTTGTTATTGCACCATTTAAACGCTGGGTAATTCATTCATTTTCGTGATTCTTGTTTAATATGAGTGTGTAAAACCAGTGCTCGGGTGTTAATTGTGAGGTGGCTTTATTGGTCAGTAATACTTAGCAGCGGCCACTAAGAGGACAATTATTAAAATAATGGTTTTCCCACTAAAGTACAAATCTGTTTGTTGTTGTTGATGTGTAAACAGAAATCTAATTAGCAAACCATATATATATATATATAACCCCAAGTAACTTCAGATATTAGGATCAGATATTGTTCTGAGAACACCAGCAGCTTCTTTGTTTGCTGTGTCTGTATCTCCTTTTCTTAGTGAGGAGCTTCTGGAACATCTACACATTCTTTCAGACCCACAGTGCTGAGTTGTTTTCTCACAATGAAACACCTGTGGATGTTTTCAGACCTAAAGCTAGAATAAAGCTTGATGTTCTCCTCTCTCTCTCAGAGATGAAGCTTCGAATGCTGTTTATCTGATTTATCTACCAGGTCTTCCAGGTGGTTGTTAGTAGGAGTGTGTTTTAAAAATCAGTTTTTCGATTCAAATCGATCTTTATTTGAATAATCCGATATCGATTCATATAAACCCGAGATCGATCTTTAAAATTAGCATTCCAGCCATTGTTTTCCATGCAACAAGATCTGGCTGGGGGCGCACATCAGTTAAGCAAGGCTGGAGCACCAGAACTTGAAAGCAGATGTCTGGCTACATTTTGGATTCAGAAACCAGGACAGTATATAAACATGTAAACACTAATGTTTTTAGTAATGGTAGGTTGAGTGTTCCTTGTACATTTACCACATTAGTTCTCTGAAAATCTCTTTTCATATTCAAACTAAACATATTATTGTAACTGAAATATCCCTAAATGAATCAATATTGAATTTAATCGAATCGAATCTGAAATCGAATTGAGTTGGGACCTTGTGAATCGGGATCGAATCGATCCGGGAAATCTGTGGCGATACCCAGCCCTAGTTGTTAGGTGTGCTATTTACTCTGTAAAACTCCTGGTTTGACTGGAGATTAATCAGTGAACGCTGGTCTCTGACTTTTGCACTGTACAATATATCCAGGATTGTAACACCAGCTTTAAATGCGGCTCAGACAACTAGATTTCATAACCAGCTCTATTCTTTTCATAATATCAGGTATGGACTCATTTCCATGCTTCAGTGCTAAATGTAGAACGCATGGATGTTTCAATTAGATGACCAGCGTGTTTTTCCTCTGACGTACTGAGTGACGTGATGGACTCTGAGTCAGTCCATAGCCAGTGACATCAGCGAATAATCAATACAACACGCACGCTGCCTGAAATAGAAGCCGCATCTTTATTTAGCTCTTACTGTCAGCAGAGGCCACTCACACTCATACTGTGGGTTTAAATGCTCACCCCCCCCCCACCCCCTTAGCTCCAAATATAGTCAAGATATGTTTAATATCTAAAGTTTGCTTCTTTAGTTTTAGCACTGGAGCCACAAGTGTAATGTAACTAAACTGAAGTACAAATCTGTTTGTTGTTGTTGATGTGTAAACAGTATAATATATATATATATATATATATATATATATATATATATATATATATATATATATATATATATATATATATATATATATATAAAACCCCAAGTAACTTCAGATATTAGGATCAGATATTGTTCTGAGAACACCAGCAGCTTCTTTGTTTGCTGTGTCTGTATCTCCTTTTCTTAGTGAGGAGCTTCTGGAACATCTACACATTCTTTCAGACCCACAGTGCTGAGTTGTTTTCTCACAGTGAAACACCTGTGGATGTTTTCAGACCTAAAGCTAGAATAAAGCTTGATGTTCTCCTCTCTCTCTCAGAGATGAAGCTTCGAATGCTGTTTATCTGATTTATCTACCAGGTCTTCCAGGTGGTTGTTAGTAGGAGTGTGTTTTAAAAGTGTGATCTTCATTTGAATAATCCGATATCGATTCATATAAACCCGAGATCGATCTTTAAAAAGCCATGGAAGCTTATAGCCCACCAATTAACATGTTAATTGGTTAGTTGGCTTCCTACCAGTTTCTTAATCTAATATTCCATTCCACCTTAAATTGAGCTTATGTTACATTGCTGCACAATTTAAGGTGGAATGTTGTTAATAAGCTCAAATAGACTTCACGTTGTTTCACATAGATTAACACTGAGATATACTGTTATATAAAAACATGGACTACAGCCTCTTGAAGACATTCAAACATGAACACCCCTGTTGTGGGAGATTTTATGTTGTCCAGTGGTTTAGACGTGCACTAAGCAGCAGGCTGTTTGATGGGATATAATCTTCCATGTCTTCTTCTCGGACCAATTTTTACTGTTTTTAATAACCAACTAATCAAGGAAGCTGGATCAATGCAGAAGCTGCACTGATTGTTCTCCACCTGCAGTGTAGCGTCATCTACTGGAGGGCAGAAGAGACACAGTCTTTCGGTATATGGAGAGGAATTTTAAGAGTTGATCGAGTTTGGTAGCGGCAGTTCAGAGAACTGTAGTGCTTCAACAATAAAAGCTGAGAAATGAATTATTGGATTATTCAATGTTCTGAACTCTCCTTTATTCCCGTGCTCTGAGTCACTCTCTCTGCAGTTTAAAATAACAGTGTGAGTTTATATTGATTAATGTTGAATACTTTATTATACTGCCCCCTGCTGGTGCTTTATTGCAGCTTTAAAAAACTGCAGTCCCCAGCAGTCAGCCCCGAGTTAAAATATACTGAGATGAGTTAAACTAAAAATGAATCGAACTGCTTAAACTGACTGAACAGAACTAGGATGGGTTGAACTAAACTGAACTGAGATGAGCAGAACTGAACTGATTTGAGCTGAATGAATCTAAACTGAATTTAATTGAATATAATTAAATTAACTTGAACTGAATTGAACTGAACTGAGCGGAACTAGAGAGGCACAGTAAAGCCTGGGTAAATGAATTGAACTGAACTGAACTGAATTGAAATAATGTAAACTAAACTGAACTGAATTAAGTTTAAGCATTTGAACATTTTTGGTCAGATTAGTTGTAATGGTAAAATTTAACTTATTAAACAATTATTAAAGAATTGCTTTGAATTAACCTAAGCTGAACTGAACTTAATTGAACTAATATGAATTTAACTCTTATGACCTACATTTAGCTGAATTTAATTTTGTTGTAATGGTAAAACTTAAGAGAACTAACAAAACAGACTGAGCTAAATTTAACTCATCTAAGTTGAATTCAACGGAGCTGAATTGAATAGAATTTAAATGACCTGAACTAAAATAGCTAAAATATAATATAATTATATTCTGTAATCATTTTGTTGTGATGGTAAAAATAAAATTAACTGAATTGATTAAACTGACTGAACTGAATTGAATTGATCTAAACTAAATTGAACTGAATTAAACTGAACAGAACTGATTTGAACTAATACAACTGAATGATTTGAACTGAATTGAACTGATCTGTGTTGAATTGGGCTAAGTCATACTGAACTGAAGAGAACTGACCAGAATTGAATAGAATTATTCTAAACTGAACCAAATTAAATTGATTAAATTAACAGAACTGAACTGAATTGAATTAATTAAACTGACAGAACTGAACTGAATTGAATTGATTAAATTAACAGAACTGAACTAAATTGAATTGATTAAACTAACAGAATTGAACTAAATTGAATTGATTAAATGAACAGAACTGAACTGAATTGATTAAATGAACAGAACTGAACTGAATTGATTAAATGAACAGAACTGAGCTGAATTGAATTACTTTAACTGACTGAACTGAACTGAATTGAATTGATTAAACTGACAGAACTGAACTGAATTGAATTGATTAAGCTAACAGAATTGAACTAAATTGAATTGATTAAATGAACAGAACTGAGCTGAATTGAATTGATTAAACTGACAGAACTGAATTGAATTGATTAAATTAACTGAACTGAACTGAATTGAATTGATTCAACTGACAGAACTGAACTGAATTGAATTGATTAAATGAACAGAACTGAACTGAATTGATTAAATTAACAGAACTGAACTGAACTGAATTGATTAAATTAACAGAACTGAACTGAATTGATTAAATTAACAGAACTGAACTGAACTGAATTGATTAAATTAACAGAACTGAACTGAACTGAATTGATTAAATTAACAGAACTGAACTGAATTGAATTGATTAAATTAACAGAACTGAACTGAACTGAATTGATTAAATTAACAGAACTGAACTGAATTGATTTGATTAAATTAACAGAACTGTACTGCATTGAATTGATTAAATTAACAGAACTGAACTGAATTGAATTGATTAAATTAACAGAACTGAACTGAATTGATTTGATTAAATTAACAGAACTGTACTGCATTGAATTGATTAAATTAACAGAACTGAACTGAATTGAATTGATTAAATTAACAGAACTGTACTGCATTGAATTGATTAAATTAACAGAACTGTACTGCATTGAATTGATTAAATTAACAGAACTGAACTGAACTTAATTTATTAAATTAACAGAACTGAACTGAATTGAATTGATTAAATTAACAGAACTGAACTGAATTGATTAAATTAACTGAACTGAACTGAATTGAACTAAAATAAACCTAATCTGAACTGAACTCCGCTAACCCTGATTTCTGTCTCTCTCTCTGTTTCAGGCTTGAATCCCCACTGAGCTGTACACTCTCCGCTGTGCTCTGAGAGACTTCATTGGTGCAATCAGTGTAATCAGTGTAATTGGTATTCACCATCACAGTGCTGCTATGATCACGTCCGAGCTGCCCGTCCTGCAGTGAGTTCCATTCTGCTGGTTAATGCTGTGTTTAAGTGCTGATAAACTCAAAATGCCAGATTTACTGAAGCAGCTTCAGCCTTTCACACTCAAAAGAATTTCCTAGTGCATTCTGGGCAATATAATAATATTCAGAATTAAATAAGTAAATAAATTAAACATTTTGAATAAGGATTTAATTAAATGAACATCAAGAATGAAATTCTATTTTTTTTATATTTATAGTTTGTATATAATTGAATAACTTCTTTTTATTCCCAAAAATGTGATTATTGAGTATCATGTTAAATATTTCTGTGTTTAGCTTTTTGGATCTCAGTCTCAGTTGTTATTGAATAAATATTGTGAGATAATTATCCTCAGGATGTAAATTACTATTTATTATTTGTATTTTGTATTTTTATGTGTTTCCTAATAAATTAAGAATTTTAAAATGATTAATAAAATGATGTTTTATTGAAATTTGAACTGTAGCTCTGTATGAAGCTAATGTTAATTTCCTAAAATTTATATGGTTGATGTTTTGAGAGAGTTTTGTGTATTAAATTTTGTTGCTCTTCAGAGAGTCTTGCGCCGAGTCCGGCCAGGCAGAGGCAGTTAGTCTGAGTCTGAATGAACTGGACCAAGACGACAGAAACAGGAAGAAGAGAGCAAAGCCTGGCAGACCACCGGTATCGTAAACACTGTTTACAGCTTTTCCTGCTTTAATACAGTGCAGCAGTGCAGTGACACTGTTACTTTTGTTTTCACTTCTGTTTTGTCTGTGCAGTGACTGTTTGAGGTCTGTTTTGTCTGTGCAGTGACTCTGTTTGAGATGTGTTTTATTTGGTGCAGTGACTCTGTTTGAGGTCTTTTTTTATTTGGTGCAGTGACTCTGTTTGAGGTCTGTTTTGTCTGTGCAGTGACTCTGTTTGAGATATGTTTTATTTGGTGCAGTGACTCTGTTTGAGGTCTTTTTTTATTTGATGCAGTGACTCTGTTTGAGGACTGTTTTGTCTGTGCAGTGACTCTGTTTGAGGTCTGTTTTGTCTGTGCAGTGACTCTGTTTGAGATATGTTTTATTTGGTGCAGTGACTCTGTTTGAGGACTGTTTTGTCTGTGCAGTGACTCTGTTTGAGGTCTGTTTTGTCTGTGCAGTGACTCTGTTTGAGATATGTTTTATTTGGTGCAGTGACTCTGTTTGAGGTCTGTTTTGTCTGTGCAGTGACTCTGTTTGAGATATGTTTTATTTGGTGCAGTGACTCTGTTTGAGATGTGTTTTATTTGGTGCAGTGACTCTGTTTGAGGTCTTTTTTTATTTGATGCAGTGACTCTGTTTGAGGACTGTTCTGTTTGGTGCAGCGACTCTGTTTGAGATCTGTTCTGTTTGGTGCAGTGACTCTTTGAGGACTGTTCTGTTTGGTGCAGTGACTCTGTTTGAGGTCTGTTCTGTTTGGTGCAGTGACTCTGTTTGAGGACTGTTCTGTTTGGTGCAGTGACTCTGTTTGAGATCTGTTCTGTTTGGTGCAGTGACTCTGTTTGAGATCTGGTCTGTTTGGTGCAGTGACTCTGTTTGAGGTCTGTTCTGTTTGGTGCAGTGACTCTGTTTGAGGTCTGTTCTGTTTGGTGCAGTGACTCTGTTTGAGGTCTGTTCTGTTTGGTGCAGTGACTCTGTTTGAGGACTGTTCTGTTTGGTGCAGTGACTCTGTTTGAGATCTGTTCTGTTTGGTGCAGTGACTCTGTTTGAGATCTGTTCTGTTTGGTGCAGTGACTCTGTTTGAGATCTGTTCTGTTTGGTGCAGTGACTCTGTTTGAGGACTGTTCTGTTTGGTGCAGTGACTCTGTTTGAGATCTGTTCTGTTTGGTGCAGTGAATCTGTTTGAGGACTGTTCTGTTTGGTGCAGTGAATCTGTTTGAGGACTGTTCTGTTTGGTGCAGTGACTCTGAGGTCTGTTCTGTTTGGTGCAGTGACTCTGTTTGAGGACTGTTCTGTTTGGTGCAGTGACTGTTTGAGATCTGTTCTGTTTGGTGCAGTGACTCTGTTGAGGTCTGTTCTGTTTGGTGCAGTGACTGTTTGAGATCTGTTCTGTTTGGTGCAGTGACTCTGAGATGTGTTTTATTTGGTGCAGTGACTCTGTTTGAGGACTGTTCTGTTTGGTGCAGTGACTCTGAGATGTGTTTTATTTGGTGCAGTGACTCTGTTTGAGGACTGTTCTGTTTGGTGCAGTGACTGTTCGAGATCTGTTCTGTTTGGTGCAGTGACTCTGTTTGAGGTCTTTTTTATTTGGTGCAGTGACTCTGTTTGAGGTCTGTTTTATTTGGTGCAGTGACTCTGTTTGAGGTCTGTTTTATTTGGTGCAGTGACTCTGTTTGAGGTCTGTTCTGTTTGGTGCAGTGACTCTGTTTGAGGTCTGTTCTGTTTGGTACAGTGACTCTGTTTGAGGACTGTTCTGTTTGGTGCAGTGACTCTGTTTGAGGACTGTTCTGTTTGGTGCAGCGACTCTGTTTGAGATCTGTTCTGTTTGGTGCAGTGACTCTGTTTGAGGTCTGTTCTGTTTGGTGCAGTGACTCTGTTTGAGGTCTGTTCTGTTTGGTGCAGTGACTCTGTTTGAGGTCTGTTCTGTTTGGTGCAGTGACTCTGTTTGAGGTCTGTTCTGTTTGGTGCAGTGACTCTGTTTGAGGTCTGTTCTGTTTGGTGCAGTGACTCTGTTTGAGTTCTGTTTTGTCTGTGCAGTGACTCTGTTTGAGGTCTGCTCTGTTTGGTGCAGTGAGTCTGTTTAAGGTCTGTTTTGTCTGTGCAGTGACTCTGAGGTCTGTTTTGTCTGTGCAGTGACTGTTTGAGGTCTGTTTTGTCTGTGCAGTGACTCTGTTTAAGATCTGTTCTGTTTGGTGCAGTGACTCTGTTTGATGTCTGTTTTGTCTGTGCAGTGACTCTGTTTAAGATCTGTTCTGTTTGGTGCAGTGACTGTTTGAGGTCTGTTTTGTCTGTGCAGTGACTCTGTTTGAGGTCTGGTCTGTTTGGGGCAGCGACTCTGTTTAAGGTCTGGTCTGTTTGGTGCAGTGACTGTTTGAGATCTGTTCTGTTTGGTGCTGTGACTGAGGTCTGTTTTGTCTGTGCAGTGACTCTGTTTGAGGTCTGTTCTGTTTGGTGCTGTGACTGTTTGAGGTCTGTTCTGTCAGTGCAGTGACTCTGTTTGAGATCTGTTCTGTTTGGTGCAGTGACTGTTTGAGATCTGTTCTGTTTGGTGCTGTGACTGTTTGAGGTCTGTTCTGTCAGTGCAGTGACTCTGTTTGAGGTCTGTTCTGTTTGGCGCAGTGACACTGTTTAAGGTCTGGTCTGTTCTGTTTGGTGCAGTGACTCTGTTTGAGGTCTGTTTTGTCTGTGCAGTGACTCTTTTTGAGGTCTGTTCTGTTTGGTGCAGCGACTCTGTTTGAGGTCTGTTTTATTTGGTGCAGTGACTCTGTTTGAGTTCTGTTTTGTCTGTGCAGTGACTCTGAGTTCTGTTCTGGTCTGTTTGGTGCAGTGACTCTGTTTGAGGTCTGGTCTGTTTGGTGCAGTGACTCTGTTTGAGGTCTGTTCTGTTTGGTGCAATGACTCTGTTTGAGGTCTGTTCTGTTTGGTGCAATGACTCTGTTTGAGGTCTGTTTTATTTGGTGCAGTGACTCTGTTTGAGGTCTGTTCTGTTTGGTGCAATGACTCTGTTTGAGGTCTGTTCTGTTTGGTGCAATGACTCTGTTTGAGGTCTGTTTTATTTGGTGCAGTGACTCTGTTTGAGGTCCGTTCTGTTTGGTGCAGCGACTCTGTTTGAGGTCTGTTCTGTTTGGTGCAGTGACTCTGTTTAAGGTCTGTTTTGTCTGTGCAGTGACTCTGTTTGAGATCTGTTCTGTTTGGTGCAGTGACTGTTTGAGGTCTGTTTTGTCTATGCAGTGACTCTGTTTGAGGTCTGTTCTGTTTGGTGCAGTGACTGTTTGAGGTCTGTTCTGTTTGGTGTAGTGACTCTGTTTGAGGTCTGGTCTGTTTGGTGCAGCGACTCTGTTTGAGGTCCGTTCTGTTTGGTGCAGTGACTCTGTTTGAGGTCTGTTCTGTTTGGTGCAGTGACTCTGTTTGAGGTCTGGTCTGTTTGGTGCAGCGACTCTGTTTGAGGTCTGGTCTGTTTGGTGCAGTGACTCTGTTTGAGGTCTGTTCTGTTTGGTGCAGTGACTCTGTTTCAGAGCTGTTTGTCTGTGCAGTGACTCTGTTTGAGGACTGTTCTGTTTGGTGCAGTGACTCTGTTTGAGGTCTGGTCTGTTTGGTGCAGCGACTCTGTTTGAGGTCTGTTCTGTTTGGTGCAGTGACTCTGTTTGAGGACTGTTCTGTTTGGTGCAGTGACTCTGTTTGAGGTCTGTTCTGTTTGGTGCAGTGACTCTGTTTGAGGTCTGTTTTGTCTGTGCAGTGTTCTGTTTTGTTTGGTGCAGTGATTCTGTTTGAGGTCTGGTCTGTTTGGTGCAGTGACTCTGTTTAAGACCTGTTCTGTTTGTTGCAGTGACTCTGTTTGATGTCTGTTCTGTTTGTTGCAGTGACTCTGTTTGAGGTCTGTTCTGTTTGGTGCAGCGACTCTGTTTGATGTCTGTTCTGTTTGTTGCAGTGACTCTGTTTGAGTTCTGATTTGTCTGTGCAGTGACTCTGTTTGATGTCTGTTCTGTTTGGTGACTCTGTTTTGTTTATTCAGTGCAGTGACTGTGTGTTTTGTTTATTCAGTGCAGTGAGTGTGTTTTGTTCATTCAGTGCAGTGTCTCTGTGTTTTGTTTATTCAGTGCAGTGACTGTGTTTTGTTTAGTCAGTGCAGTGACTGTTTTGTTTATTCAATGCAGTGACTCTGTGTTTTGTTTAGTCAGTGCAGTGACTGTGTTTTGTTTATTCAGTGCAGTGACTGTGTTTTGTTTAGTCAGTGCAGTGACTGTTTTGTTTAGTCAGTGCAGTGACTCTGTGTTATGTTTAGTCAGTGCAGTGACTGTGTTTTGTTTAGTCAGTGCAGTGACTCTGTGTTACGTTTAGTCAGTGCAGTGACTGTGTTTTATTTATTCAGTGCAGTGACTCTGTGTTATGTTTAGTCAGTGCAGTGGCTGTATTTTGCTTATTCAGTGCAGTGACTCTGTGTTATGTTTAGTCAGTGCAGTGACTGTGTTTTGTTTATTCAGTGCAGTGACTCTGTGTTTTGTTTATTCAGTGCAGTGACGCTGTATTTTGTTTAGTCAGTGCAGTGACTCTGTGCTTTGTTTATTCACTGCAGTGAGTGTGTTTTGTTCATTCAGTGCAGTGACGCTGTATTTTGTTTAGTCAGTGCAGTGACTCTGTGTTTTGTTTATTCAGTGCAGTGAGTGTGTTTTGTTTACTTAGTGCAGTGACTCTGTGTTTTGTTGATTCAGTGCAGTGACTCTGTGTTATGTTTAGTCAGTGCAGTGACTCTGTGTTTTGTTTATTCAGTGCAGTGACTCTGTGTTATGTTTACTCAGTGACTCTGTGTTTTATTTATTTAGTGCAGTGAGTGTGTTTTGTTTATTCAGTGCAGTGACTCTGTGTTTTGTTGATTCAATGCAGTGACTCTGTGTTATGTTTAGTCAGTGCAGTGACTGTGTTTTGTTTATTCAGTGCAGTGACTCTGTGTTATGTTTACTCAGTGACTCTTTGTTTTGTTTAGTCAGTGCAGTGAGTGTGTTTTGTTTATTCAGTGCAGTGACTCTGTGTTATGTTTACTCAGTGCACTGACTGTGTTTTGTTTATTCAGTGCAGTGACTGTATTTTGTTCAGTCAGTGCAGTGACTGTGTTTTGTTTATTCAGTGCAGTGACTCTGTGCTTTGTTTATTCAGTGCAGTGACTCTGTGTTTTGTTTATTCAGTGCAGTGACTGTGTTTTGTTTAGTCAGTGCAGTGACTGTGTTTTGTTTATTCAGTGCAGTGACTGTGTTTTGTTTAGTCAGTGCAGTGACTCTGTATTTTGTTTAGTCAGTGCAGTGACTCTGTGCTTTGTTTATTCAGTGCAGTGAGTGTGTTTTGTTCATTCAGTGCAGTGACTGTTTTGTTTATTCAGTGCAGTGAGTGTGTTTTGTTCATTCAGTACAGTAACTCTGTGTTTTGTTTATTCAGTGCAGTGACTCTGTATTTTGTTTAGTCAGTGCAGTGACTCTGTGCTTTGTTTATTCAGTGCAGTGAGTGTGTTTTGTTCATTCAGTACAGTAACTGTGTTTTGTTTAGTCAGTGCGGTGACTCTGTGTTATGTTTAGTCAATGCAGTGACTGTGTTTTGTTTAGTCAGTGCAGTGACTCTGTGTTTTGTTTAGTCAGTGCAGTGACTCTGTGTTTTGTTTAGTCAGTGCAGTGACTCTGTGTTTTGTTTAGTCAGTGCAGTGACTCTGTGTTTTGTTTAGTCAGTGCAGAGACTCTGTGTTTTGTTTAGTCAGTGCAGTGACTCTGTGTTTTGTTTAGTCAGTGCAGTGACTCTGTGTTTTGTTTAGTCAGTGCAGTGACTCTGTGTTTTGTTTAGTCAGTGCAGTGACTCTGTGTTTTGTTCAGTCAGTGCAGTGACTCTGTGTTATGTTTACTCAGTGCACTGACTGTGTTTTGTTTATTCAGTGCAGTGACTCTGTGTTTTGTTTATTCAGTGCAGAGACTCTGTATTTTGTTCAGTTAGTGCAGTGACTGTGTTTTGTTTATTCAGTGCAGTGACTCTGTGCTTTGTTTATTCAGTGCAGTGACTCTGTGTTTTGTTTATTCAATGCAGTGACTGTGTTTTGTTTAGTCAGTGCAGTGACTGTGTTTTGTTTATTTAGTGCAGTGACTCTGTATTTTGTTTAGTCAGTGCAGTGACTCTGTATTTTGTTTAGTCAGTGCAGTGACTCTGTGTTTTGTTTAGTCAGTGCAGTGACTGTGTTTTGTTTAGTCAGTGCAGTGACTGTTTTGTTTATTTAGTGCAGTGACTCTGTGTTTTGTTCAGTCAGTGCAGTGACTCTTGTTTTGTTTAGTCAGTGCAGTGAGTGTGTTTTGTTCATTCAGTGCAGTAACTCTTGTTTTGTTTAGTCAGTGCAGTGACTCTGTGTTTTGTTTATTCAGTGCAGTGACTCTGTGTTATGTTTATTCAGTGCAGTGACTGTGTTTTGTTTATTCAGTGCAGTGACTCTGTTTGAGGTCTGTTCTGTCAGTGCAGTGACTCTGTTTTTTGTTAATTCAGTGCAGTGACTGTTTTTTGTTAATTCAGTGCAGTGACTGTTTTTTGTTTATTCAGTGCAGTGACTCTGTATTTTGTTTATTCAATGCAGTGACTCTGTTTGAGGTCTGTTCTGTCAGTGCAGTGACTCTGTGTTTTTTTTATTCAATGCAGTGACTCTGTATTTTGTTTATTCAGTGCAGTGACTGTTTGAGGTCTGTTCTGTCAGTGCAGTGACTCTGTGTTTTTTTTATTCAGTGCAGTGACTCTGTATTTTGTTTATTCAGTGCAGTGACTCTGTTTGAGGTCTGTTCTGTCAGTGCAGTGACTCTGTGTTTTTTTATTCAGTGCAGTGACTGTTTGTGGTCTGTTCTGTCAGTGCAGTGACTCTGTTTTTTGTTTATTCAGTGCAGTGACTCTGTTTGAGGTCTGTTCTGTCAGTGCAGAGACTCTGTATTTTGTTTATTCAATGCAGTGACTCTGTGTTATGTTTAGTCAGTGCAGTGACTCTGTATTTTGTTTTGTCAGTGCAGTGACTCTGTATTTTGTTTATTCAATGCAGTGACTCTGTATTTTGTTTAGTCAGTGCAGTGACTCTGTATTTTGTTTAGTCAGTCCAGTGACTCTGTATTTTGTTTAGTCAGTTCAGTGACTCTGTTTGAGGTCTGTTCTGTCAGTGCAGAGACTCTGTATTTTGTTTATTCAGTGCAGTGACTCTGTTTGAGGTCTGTTCTGTCAGTGCAGAGACTCTGTATTTTGTTTATTCAATGCAGAGACTCTGTATTTTGTTTAGTCAGTGCAGTGACTCTGTATTTTGTTTAGTCAGTGCAGTGACTCTGTATTTTGTTTAGTCAGTTCAGTGAATATGAGGTATTTTTTGTTAGAGTCTTTGTTTGAGGTTTAATTTTTTGCTGCTGTGACGCCGGTATAGTTCTGTGCTCTCCTTTCGGTCACCCTGTTTGTTTTGGTTTAGTTTCGGTACGGACCCTGTTTTAGGTTCTGTTCCGTCACTGCTGTGGTCTTGTTTTGTATTAGTTTTGGAAATTCACAGGACAATAAACCTGTTTATTTTTGTTTGTCCTCAGGCTCCCAGTAAGAAGCCGCGTCAGGAGAAGAGCCAAGTGGGGGCGCCACGGAGCCGAAGGGTAAACGGAGCTCAGCAGAACGGAGGGGAAAACACAGTCACTCTGTTCGAAATGGTCAAACAGGGCAAAAGCGCCATGCAGGTACAGCACACGGGTCAGGGGTCACATATTAAATCTATTTAAATTAGAGAACTGTTACAGATCCCATGATACGATGGCTACGGCTGATACAGAAAATACATTTTAATGGTCAGTTTGTTCTTTATTTTTAAATTCCTCCTTCGTGTTGCAGTAGATACTGAATTCTAGAGATGCTGCAGCAACCTCAGCACCCCTGAGTCCTGCATCACTGTAGCCCTCGTGGCTGAAATGCATTAGAACTGTTCTTGTTTAACATCTCTTATGCCATTTTGGCATGTTTTAGAATGCAGCATTACATGGAAACATACATAGATGTCGATAGCTCATGTTTTATTTGTGTGATTGTGTAACGTAAAGTAACTAAAGATTTATTTTCAGTCAGTTGCAAGGCTGTCTGTCTCTTTCAGTCGGTGGTGGATGACTGGATTGAGTCATATAAGCAGGACAGAGATCTGGCTCTTCTGGACCTCATCAACTTTTTCATCCACTGCTCCGGGTGTAAAGGTGAATGGTGGAGTTCTCCTGGTAGAGATAAAACAGGTTAATGGTGCTGCTGTCTAAGCTGTGAGGAAGTGCTGATAGTGTTCTGTTGTTTCTTGGAAGGTGCGGTGAGAATCGAGATGTTTCGCAACATGCAGAACGCAGAGATAATCCGCAAAATGACTGAGGAGTTCGATGAGGTATTTGTTCACCTCTTAATGCCAGAACCTCTCGAAACTTAACATACGAGGAGAGAAGAACATCTAAGCTGACGCAGTTACCCCATAACAGGGTTTATAGGGTTTATTTATTGATTGATCCAAACATTAATACGTACTTGTGAATGTGTTTGTGGATTTGAGTATTTGGTGTTACCACTGACGCCTCCCTGTTTGTTCAGGACAGTGGTGATTACCCGCTGACCGTTTCTGGCCCCCTGTGGAAGAAATTCCGCTACAGCTACTGTGAGTTCATCACGGTGCTCATAAGGCAGTGTCAGTACAGCATCATCTACGATGAGTACATGATGGACACGGTCATCTCCCTGCTGACCGGCCTGAGCGACTCACAAGTCCGAGCATTCAGACACACCAGTACACTCGCAGGTAACCACTGATCCAGGAAGCGACTAGATTGGGCTTGACTGAGTTAACTGGACTGGACTAAGTGGACCGGATTGGGCTAGTTGGCTGGTTCTGATTGGACTGGGTTTGACTGCTTTATACTGGACTGTGGATTTTAATGGATTTGACTGGAATGCACTGTGTTAGACCAAATAACTGGGTTGGACTAACTGGACTGGACAACTATATTAGACTGGAATGGACTGAATTTGCTTGCTAGACATGATTGTGCTAGGCTGTGTGGATAGACTGACCTGCAGTGACAGGACTGGATGGATAGATGGATGGATAAATTGGACTAAGGACTTTCGTGTTGATCTCCTGTGCTTTCACCTTCTCAGCGATGAAGCTGATGACGGCTCTAGTGAACGTGGCGCTGAATCTCAGCATCCACCAGGACAACACACAGAGACAGTACGAGACTGAACGCAACAAAATGATTGGCAAGAGAGCCAACGAGAAACTGGAACTACTTCTGCAGAAGAGGAAGGAGGTATGCTATGACTATGCCAACAGACTACAGACTATATTGTAACAGATAATATTGTAATCTATATTTGCATTTATGGCATTTAGCAAACGCTGTTATCCAGAGTGACTTACATAAGTACTATGTGTTTAGTCAGAGTATGTATCTCTACCTAGTACAAACAGATTTAAGTCTAAACTACTCTTAAGCTCAAATACTGCCATAAACTAGTGCCAGTGCTGATACCTAGAAAGAAGACAACAAAATAAAAAGTTAGACACAGTGCAATACCTAGCAAGACTGGAGCACCTACAGAGAAGAGAAGAAATACAAGACTCCATACAGTATATGAGCAATACTAGCCAGTGTTCCTAGAAGATCAAGTGCAATTATGGTTTATACCAATGCTTCAGTAGATCAGTGTTTATAAGTGCTTCACAAAGAGACAGTGGTCTTCAGTCTGCGTTTGAAGACCGTGAGAGAGTTCGCTGTTCGGACAGCCAGTGGAAGTTCATTCCACCATCTGGGTGCAGGACAGAGAAGTGTCTAGTCGCGTGTCTTCCATGAATCTTGAGTGATGGTGGCTTAAGCAGATGTCAAGTTGATGACATATATATATGGCATAGTCTCGTACTATAATAATCATTCTGTTACAAATTTTAGCTTGACAGATATGGTGATGGATTATATTATAACAAACCATATGATTAAAGATGGCTGCGTTGGCACAGCACGTAGAAGCGGCCCAAATTCAATTTTCTCACCAACCCAAGAGGTTCATACTAACTTTTAAATATCTAACATCAACTCCTAAACTGTCCTGCATAAGCGAAAGAGCATATGCTTCAGAGGTGAGCAATGACTGCTGACGGCTGCAAGTTCACTCCTGGTTTCGTTTTCATCTTCTCCGGCATCACAGGAGTGATTGATCGGCTGGGCTTACCGCCAGGAACACAAGAACACACTGGAACTCGCTGTAAAAGTGCACAATGTTCACCTACAATTACATCTTTAGTTCACATCCCTGATTTCTTTAAACTTTGTCTTCAGACTTTTTTTGGTGCTGCAGGTAATTTGCGTCATGTTAGATCGTTTTGTTCAAAGTGCTTTGATTTATTTTTTTGTCCAAATACATTATGTACAAATGTTCAGCTAGATTGACGTAAAACTTACATGAATTCAAATATGTGATATGTATCAGATTCCAATACCACATATAAAAGTGTTCTAAATCAGGATGGAATATGTCTGATCTGTCTTAACTGTCACACAGTACTGTATTTTAACAGACCATATTGCACACTGTGACATATGACACTGTAACAGACCAAACTGTTGCAGTTTACAGTGTACCAGATCATACTGTAACAGATTATGCTGTAACAGATCGAAACTGTCACAGATTATATTGTAACATACTTTACTGTAGCAGTTTAAAGTATACCCGACCATACTGTAACAGATTATGCTGTAACAGATCGAAACTGTAACAGATTACATTGTAACAAACCATACTGTAACAGATTACAGTGTACCAGACCATAGAGTTACAGATTATGCTGTAACAGATCGAAACTGTAACAGATTACAGTGTACCAGACCATAGAGTTACAGATTATGCTGTAAAAGATCGAAACTGTAACAGATTACGTTGTAACAAACCATACTGTAGCAGTCTACAGTGTACCAGATCATACTGTAACAGATTATGCTGTAACAGATCAAAACTGTAACAGATTACATTGTAACATACCATGATGTAGCAGTCTACAGTGTACCAGACCATACTGTAACAGATTATGCTGTAACAGATCGAAACTGTAACAGATTACAGTGTACCTGACCATAGAGTTACAGATTATGCTGTAACAGATCGAAACTGTAACAGATTACATTGTAACAAACCAAACTGTAGCAGTTTACAGTGTACCAGACCATACTGTAACAGATTATGCTGTAACAGATCGAAACTGTAACAGATTACATTGTAACAAACCAAACTGTAGCAGTTTAAAGTATACCAGACCATACTGTAACAGATTATGCTGTAACAGATCAAAACTGTAACAGATTACATTGTAACAAACCATACTGTAGCAGTTTACAGTGTACCAGATTATACTGTAACAGATTATGCTGTAACAGATCGAAACTGTCACAGATTATATTGTAACATACTTTACTGTAGCAGTTTAAAGTATACCAGACCATACTGTAACAGATTATGCTGTAACAGATCGAAACTGTAACAGATTACAGTGTACCTGACCATAGAGTTACAGATTATGCTGTAACAGATCGAAACTGTAACAGATTACATTGTAACAAACCAAACTGTAGCAGTTTACAGTGTACCAGACCATACTGTAACAGATTATGCTGTAACAGATCGAAACTGTAACAGATTACATTGTAACAAACCAAACTGTAGCAGTTTAAAGTATACCAGACCATACTGTAACAGATTATGCTGTAACAGATCAAAACTGTAACAGATTACATTGTAACAAACCATACTGTAGCAGTTTACAGTGTACCAGATTATACTGTAACAGATTATGCTGTAACAGATCGAAACTGTCACAGATTATATTGTAACATACTTTACTGTAGCAGTTTAAAGTATACCAGACCATACTGTAACAGATTATGCTGTAACAGATCGAAACTGTAACAGATTACAGTGTACCTGACCATAGAGTTACAGATTATGCTGTAACAGATCGAAACTGTAACAGATTACGTTGTAACAAACCATACTGTAGCAGTTTACAATGTACCAGACCAAACTGTAACAGATTATGCTGTAACAGAGCAAAACTGTAACAGATTACATTGTAACAAATCATACTGTAGCAGTTTACAGTGCATCAGACCATAAAGTTACAGATTATGCTGTAACAGATCATACTGTAACATTATTAATTTTTCTGATGTTATATTTTTAATTAAGAATTCAGTTCCCCATTACTGTGACACAGTAATATTGGGAGATTAATATTGAAATATGTTTTACTTTCTTTTAATAATCTATATACTGTAAATACTGTATATTTGTTTTCAGCTCCAGGAAAACCAGGATGAGATTGAAAACATGATGAACTCGATTTTCAAAGGAATCTTTGTTCATCGTTACAGGTAACTCCACTTCACAGAGTATCGTTAAAAGTGGTATTGTTTCTATGTTAGCAGCCCAGACCTGAATGGTTTGCTTTTATCTGCAGGGATGCGATAGCTGAGATCAGAGCCATCTGCATAGAGGAGATTGGCGTGTGGATGAAAATGTACAGCGACGCCTTCCTGAACGACAGTTACCTAAAGTATGTAGGGTGGACTTTACACGACCGGGTAATGCTCCCTGCAGAACCACTTCACTGCACACCTTCCTCACATCTGTGTTTCTCTCAGGTGAGTGACTCTTACATGTTCTCCTCACAGCAAGGTGAAGTTCGGCTGAAGTGCCTGAAGGCTCTACAGAATCTATACTCACACCGTGAGCTCTTTCAGAAACTGGAGCTGTTCACAAACCGCTTTAAGGTAATAAATAATACTCTGATATAGTCATGAGTCTGTTCTGCAGTTTCTCATTAGGTTGAATGTATAACTGTAAATGTAGGTATTGTGATATAAACTGAGTCTACAGTTTCTCATTAGGTTGAATGTATAATTCTAAATGTAGGTATTGTGATATAAACTGAGTCTACAGTTTCTCATTAGGTTGAATGTATAACTCTAAATGTAGGTATTGTGATATAAACTGAATTCTACAGTTTCTCATTAGGTTGAATGTATAATTCTAAATGTAGGTATTGTGATATAAACTGAGTTCTACAGTTTCTCATTAGGTTGAATGTATAACTCTAAATGTAGGTATTGTGATATAAACTGAGTCTACAGTTTCTCATTAGGTTGAATGTATAACTCTAAATGTAGGTATTGTGGTATAAACTGAGTCTACAGTTTCTCATTAGGTTGAATGTATAACTCTAAATGTAGGTATTGTGATATAAACTGAGTCTACAGTTTCTCATTAGGTTGAATGTATAACTCTAAATGTAGGTATTGTGATATAAACTGAGTCTACAGTTTCTCATTAGGTTGAATGTATAACTCACTCTAAATGTAGGTATTGTGATATAAACTGAGTCTACAGTTTCTCATTAGGTTGAATGTATAACTCTAAATGTAGGTATTGTGATATGAACTGAGTCTATAGGTTCTTATTAGGTTGAATGTTTAACTCACTCTAGATGTAGAGGTTGTGATTATTGGTTTGATGTAACAGTGATTTCTCCTACAGGACCGTATAGTGTCTATGACTCTGGATAAAGAATATGACGTGGCAGTGGAAGCCATCAGATTAATCACATTAATTCTGCAGTGAGTAACATCACAGTGAGTGTGTGAGTGTATTTGTGTGTATCCAGTTTAGGACATATTATTTTTTAAAGGTTTCATTAAAATACCTCTTTTGGTCATTTAGTCATTCACACAGAATAGCCTCAAAACATGTCTGTAAGTATGATAATTATCATTTTGTACAGTATTGAGTATGTCAAAATGTCACTGTGATGCTGTACTGGCAATTCAAGTTATTAAATAGAAATAAATTGAACCACAAAAACATAGTCATATGTATAAACACACACCTGTTCAGGCTAAGCAACACTGAACTGACGGTTATCTGTGGAACAGTACAACATGTTCATGTTTACAGAGGCAGTGAGGACGCTCTGTCCGGTGATGACTGTGAGAACGTGTATCACCTGGTATACTCGGCACACAGACCGGTTGCTGTAGCTGCAGGAGATTTTCTCCACCGCAAGTGAGTCTCACTGCATTTACAATGTATCGAGTCCCCCGATACGATCCAGTGGATCAGAAACCATGTGAACCCCACCAAAGCATTGCAAACCAAACCAAAACCCTGCAAACCCCTGTTACCCCTGCTAAGTCCCTTTAAACCCCACCAAAACCCTGCAAACCTGTTACCCCCACTAAGTCCCTTTAAACCCCACCAAAACCCTGTTACCCCACTAAGTCCCTTTAAACCCCACCAAAACCCTGTAAACCCCTGTTACCCCCACTAAATCCCTTTAAACCCCACCAAAACCCTGCAAACCCCTGTTACCCCTACTAAATCCCTTTAAACCCCACCAAAACCCTGCAAACCTGTTACCCCCACTAAGTCCCTTTAAACCCCACCAAAACCCTGTTACCCCACTAAATCCCTTTAAACCCCACCAAAACCCTGCAAACCCCTGTTACCCCTACTAAATCCCTTTAAACCCCACCAAAACCCTGCAGACCCCTGTTACCCCCACTAAGTCCCTTTAAACCCCACCAAAACCCTGCAAACCCGTTACCCCCACTAAGTCCCTTTAAACCCCACCAAAACTCTGCAAACCCCTGTTACCCCCACTAAATCCCTTTAAACCCCACCAAAACCCTGCAGACCCCTTTTACCCCCACTAGGTCCCTTTAAACCCCATCAAAACCCCGCAAACCCTTGTTACCCCTACTAAATCCCTTTAAACCCCACCAGAACCCTGCAAACGCCTGTTACCCCTACTAAATCCCTTTAAACCCACCAAAACCCTGCACACCCCTGTTACCCCATTAAGTCCCTTTAAACCCCACCAAAACCCTGCAAACCCCTGTTACCCCTACTAAATCCCTTTAAACCCCACCAAAATCCTGCAAACCCCTGTTACCCCTACTAAATCCCTTTAAACCCCACCAAAACCCTGCAGACCCCTTTTACCCCCACTAGGTCCCTTTAAACCCCACCAAAACCCCGCAAACCCTTGTTACCCCTACTAAATCCCTTTAAACCCCACCAGAACCCTGCAAACCCGTTACCCCCACTAAGTCCCTTTAAACCCCACCAAAACCCTGCAGACCCCTGTTACCCCCACTAAGTCCCTTTAAACCCCACCAAAACCCTGCAAACCCGTTACCCCCACTAAGTCCCTTTAAACCCCACCAAAACTCTGCAAACCCCTGTTACCCCCACTAAATCCCTTTAAACCCCACCAAAACCCTGCAGACCCCTTTTACCCCCACTAGGTCCCTTTAAACCCCATCAAAACCCCGCAAACCCTTGTTACCCCTACTAAATCCCTTTAAACCCCACCAGAACCCTGCAAACGCCTGTTACCCCTACTAAATCCCTTTAAACCCACCAAAACCCTGCACACCCCTGTTACCCCATTAAGTCCCTTTAAACCCCACCAAAACCCTGCAAACCCCTGTTACCCCTACTAAATCCCTTTAAACCCCACCAAAATCCTGCAAACCCCTGTTACCCCTACTAAATCCCTTTAAACCCCACCAAAACCCTGCAGACCCCTTTTACCCCCACTAGGTCCCTTTAAACCCCACCAAAACCCCGCAAACCCTTGTTACCCCTACTAAATCCCTTTAAACCCCACCAGAACCCTGCAAACCCGTTACCCCCACTAAGTCCCTTTAAACCCCACCAAAACCCTGCAGACCCCTGTTACCCCCACTAAGTCCCTTTAAACCCCACCAAAACCCTGCAAACCCGTTACCCCCACTAAGTCCCTTTAAACCCCACCAAAACTCTGCAAACCCCTGTTACCCCCACTAAATCCCTTTAAACCCCACCAAAACCCTGCAGACCCCTTTTACCCCCACTAGGTCCCTTTAAACCCCATCAAAACCCCGCAAACCCTTGTTACCCCTACTAAATCCCTTTAAACCCCACCAGAACCCTGCAAACGCCTGTTACCCCTACTAAATCCCTTTAAACCCACCAAAACCCTGCACACCCCTGTTACCCCATTAAGTCCCTTTAAACCCCACCAAAACCCTGCAAACCCCTGTTACCCCTACTAAATCCCTTTAAACCCCACCAAAATCCTGCAAACCCCTGTTACCCCTACTAAATCCCTTTAAACCCCACCAAAACCCTGCAGACCCCTTTTACCCCCACTAGGTCCCTTTAAACCCCACCAAAACCCCGCAAACCCTTGTTACCCCTACTAAATCCCTTTAAACCCCACCAGAACCCTGCAAACCCGTTACCCCCACTAAGTCCCTTTAAACCCCACCAAAACCCTGCAAACCCCTGTTACCCCTACTAAATCCCTTTAAACCCCACCAAAACCCTGCAAACCCCTGTTACCCCTACTAAATCCCTTTAAACCCCACCGAAACCCTGCAAACCCCTGTTACCCCACCAAAACCCTGCAAACCCCTGTTACCCCGCTAAGTCCCTTTAAACCCCACCAAAACATCTGCAAACCCCACTTAACCCTTGGGAACCTCTGTAAACCCCATTCAATTTCCCACCAAGCCCTATGTACCCCACCGTACCCCTGTGACCCTCACCAAACTAGTGCAAACCACATCTAACCTCAGCAAACCCCAGTAAACCTAGTCAGGATGTGGTCCTGATGGTGGTGGCTGAGTTTTCATACCGCTGTACTAAACTCAGTGTAAATTTAGTAATGGCACTGTTGCTGTACAGTTTTTCTGTGTTTAACATCAGATTAAAAACATGTAGCTCCTTGTTATGCCATCACTTATTTTTATAAAAACATTTTTTGGATTTTTTTTCCATCTGGATTTATGTGCATTTTTAAGACACCACTAATTGATATGACTGTGTGTGTGTGTGTGTGTGTGTGTGTGTGTGTGTGCTTCTAGGCTGTTCAGCCGGCATGATCCTCAGGCTGAAGAAGCTTTGGCGAAGCGTCGGGGAAGAAGCAGCCCAAACGGGAACCTGATCAGGATGCTGGTGCTGTTCTTTCTGGAAAGTGAGGTACGAATAAGGTAGAATGAGGTAGAGGTTCTCTATCAACCTGAAGAACCGTTTCACCGGGCAGAGAACCACATAAGCATACATACGGTTCTTTGGCTGTTCCTGTTTCTGCATAGATCCATTATCTTTTCTAAAAAACAATTAAGGAATCATGTTTTCTGTCAGTGTAGTCTACAACATGTTTAGTAATGGACCAATCAGAAGAAGAATCAAAATCTCATCATAGACATTACATCTAAAGAGATAATTATTCTCAGATACTTATCTAGCTGCAAAGGTCAGTCTCAGTATCACTCCATATCCGGCCCATATCACTGCAGTCGACCACTAAGAAGCTGGTACATTCAAAGGATAAGAAAAGATGCTCTTAACTATAATGTACTTTAATGTCAGAATGTAAATTTCATTTGTCTTTGCTTTGGTTTGCATGCGGTCAGCTTCATGAGCATGCAGCATATCTGGTGGACAGTCTGTGGGACAGTTCTCAGGATCTGCTGAAGGACTGGGAGTGTATGACTGAGCTACTGCTGGAGGAAGCTGTGCAGGGAGAGGAAGGTCAGTACACTACTGCACTCATCCTAAACACTCATATTACACCTTAGTGCACTCATCCTGAACACTACTCTTTCACTCCCTTTCACTAATTCTCTTCATCTATCTTTATCTACAGTGTTGGCAGACAGACAAGAGAGCGCTCTGATTGAGCTGACCGTTTGCTCCATCCGGCAGGCCGCGGAAGCTCATCCACCTGTAGGCAGAGGAACGGGCAAACGGGTGAGAGTGATTGTTAGTGATTCTTTCCTTTGTGTCCTATGAAAGTTTTCATCTTTTCATTAACTATGACTATAAGATGTGAGGTTCTGTCATTGTTGTGCAGGTGAGGCGCAGGGTACAGTCAGTAGGACGTTGGATTGCGCAGACCAGTAATAGTCTTTTAGTATTATGTACTATTTTATCTCCTGTATATTTATTACTTTTAATTCTAATGTTTAGGTTTTGACTGCGAAAGAAAGGAAGACTCAGATTGATGACAGAAATAAGCTAACAGAACACTTCATCATGGCTCTTCCAATGTTACTATCGAAGGTAAAGCCTGCACACTGTCCGACTGTATAATGAATAAGTTGTAAAATAAAAGGATTTTTGATTTACAATCGATCTTCTCTCCAAAGCAACATGTTCTTACTGAAAGACTTTGTGCTGTCTGAAATCTATTCTCCATCAGCAGACGCTGTAGAGCTGTGTCTTATGTTTTGGTCAGAGGTTTTAATCTGTTAAGTCCAGTTAAGGAAACTGAAAATTTTCTGAAACAGTTTAAAGAAACCACACAGACTACTGCAGTCGGCTAAAGGCTACTGTATACTGGCTAAAGGCTACTGTATACTGGCTAAAGGCTACTGTATACTGGCTAAAGGCTACTGTATACTGGCTAAAGGCTACTGTATACTGGCTAAAGGCTGCTGTATACTGGCTAAAGGCTACTGTATACTGGCTAAAGGCTGTATACTGGCTAAAGGCTACTGTATACTGGCTAAAGGCTGCTGTATTCTGGCTAAAGGCTACTGTATACTGGCTAAAGGCTGTATACTGGCTAAAGGCTACTGTATACTGGCTAAAGGCTACTGTATACTGGCTAAAGGCTACTGTATACTGGCTACTGTATACTGGCTAAAGGCTGCTATATACTGGCTAAAGGCTACTGTATACTGGCTAAAGGCTGCTGTATACTGGCTAAAGGCTACTATATACTGGCTAAAGGCTACTGTATACTGGTTAAAGGCTACTGTATACTGGCTAAAGGCTTCTGTATACTGGCTAAAGGCTACTATATACTGGCTAAAGGCTACTGTATACTGGCTAAAGGCTACTGTATACTGTCTAAAAGCTTCTTTATACTGTCTAAAGGCTACTGTAGCTGTCTAAAGGCTACTGTATACTGGCTAAAGACTACTATAGTTGTCTAATGGCTTGTGTATACTGGCTAAAGGCTACTGTATACTGGCTAAATGCTACTGTATACTGGCTAAAGGCTACTGTATACTGGCTAAAGGCTACTATAGCTGTCTAATGGCTTCTGTATACTGGCTAAAGGCTACTGTATACTGGCTAAAAGCTACTGTATACTGGCTAAAGGCTACTATAGCTGTCTAATGGCTTCTGTATACTGGCTAAAGGCTACTGTATACTGGCTAAAGGCTACTATTGCTGTCTAATGGCTTCTGTATGCTAGCTAAAGGCTACAGTATACTGGCTAAAGGCTACTGTAGCTGTCTAAAGGCTAATGCACACCATCTAAAAACTAGCAGCCGGTTTAAAGACTACTGCACATCTAAAAACTTTAGCCGACTACTAATGCAGTTGTCTAAAGGCTAACACACAACACCTTAAGCCTACTACAGTCATCTAAAAGCTTTCTAGGGGCCACTGTGGCCGGCTAAAGGTTACCTCACATTGTCTAAAGTCTGCTGCAGTCATTTAAAGGACTACTGCACATTTAAAGAGTACTGCAGTTGTTTACAGGCTACCACACATTAACTGAAATGCCAGTCCTGAGATGGTGTGAGGTTCTGACACTCCTGAGTTTGACTAACGCTTCTGTGTTTGCTGCAGTACCAGGCGGATTCGGAGAAAGTGGCCAACCTTCTGCAGATCCCTCAGTACTTTGATTTGGACGTCTACAGTACAGGACGCATGGAAAAGGTATGAAAACCTTTCAGACAGACTTTGTGGACAGGCTCATAATTGTCTTCCAGCAAAACAATACAACACACAACGATGACTTCTCATCAAATTCAGATCATAATATATTATATAGATCATAATATCTCCTCTTCTATATTCAAACACTCACGTGGTATGCAGTGAGCATTTATATCTGGGCTTCACAGTTTCTTCACTTGTTTTAATGAAATAAAAACGTGTGTGTGTGTGTGTGTGTACAGCACCTGGATGCTCTGCTAAAGCAGATGAGGTTTGTGGTGGAGAAGCACACAGAACCAGAGGTTCTGGAGGCCTGCAGTAAAACCTTTAGCATGCTGTGCAGTGAGGAGCTCAGCATCATGAACCGAGTGGAC
Source organism: Megaleporinus macrocephalus (assembly GCA_021613375.1). Classification (NCBI taxonomy): domain Eukaryota; kingdom Metazoa; phylum Chordata; class Actinopteri; order Characiformes; family Anostomidae; genus Megaleporinus; species Megaleporinus macrocephalus. The sequence goes on from CM038716.1 coordinate 34,065,770, forward strand.
ATTGCCCGGAGCCAGTTAATAGATGAGTTGACTGACAGATTCAGCCACGCAGTGGAGGAGCTTCTGCAGGAGGTGCGTATCTCCTGCAGCAAATAAACTATACGTATAAGATTGTTATTTTCTTCTTAGGCTTATTTATGCTCTATTAAACTTTTCTTATCACTAAATTCCTGTAAAGCTTCAGTTGTTAAAAGTGCTATACAAACAAATTGGATTTGATTTAGATTTGATTATAAGATACAATGACTGAAATATGATGTGTGACCATAAAGTTTGCCTTTTAAACAATAATTATGTCATGAAATGTATTTTAGTCCTTTTTAAATAAATAACCATTGAATATTTAAAGCAAGTGTGTAATGATTTAGGCATGAACTTTGTTTGATGCTAATTGCTAAGGTTTAAACTTCCATTAATTGTTACTTGTATACGTATAGTTGATGAGTTCAGGGTTCAGACTGCACTGTTTGTATGTTACAGGGAGAAGAAGCAGATGATGATGACATTTACAGCGTCCTGTCTACTCTCAAGAGACTCACTGCCTTTCACAAGTGCGTCCCTGCTTCTCTTCATGCTATCCGACTGTTAACCAGAAAAGCTACAATCTTTAAGATTTGAAATCTTGTCTGCTTTGTTTCGCTGCCAGTGCTCACGATCTGACCAAGTGGGACCTGTTTGGGAACTGCTATCGGTTGTTGAGAGTGGGGATAGAGCATGGCTCAATGCCAGAGCAGGTATGATACTTATACTGTATACTGGCTAAAGGCTACTGTAACTGTCTAAAGGCTACTGTATACTCGTTAAATGTTACTGTATACTGGCTAAAGGCTACTATAGCTATATGGCTTCTGTATACTGGCTAAAGGCTGCTGTAACTGTCTAAAGGCTACTTTATACTGGCTAAAAGCTACTGTATACTGGCTAAGGGCCACTGTAACTGTCTAAAGGCTACTGTATACTGGCTAAAGGCTACTGTAACTGTCTATAGGCTACTGTAAACTGGCTAAAGTCTACTGTAACTGTCTAAAGGCTACTGTATACTGGCTAAAGGCTACTGTAACTGTCTAAAGGCTTCTGTATACTGGCTAAAGGCTACTGTATACTTGCTAAAGGCTACTGTTGCTGTCTAAAGGCTTCTGTATACTGGCTAAGGGCTACTGTAACTGTAAAGGCTACTGTATACTGTCTAAAGGCTACTGTATATTGGCTAAAGGCTACTGTAACTGTCTAAAGGCTACTGTATACTGGCTAAAGGCTACTGTTGCTGTCTAAAGGCTTCTGTATACTGGCTAAGGGCCACTGTAACTGTCTAAAGGCTACTGTATACTGGTTAAAGGCCACTGTAACTGTCTATAGGCTGCTGTAAACTGGCTAAAGTCTACTGTAACTGTCTAAAGGCTACTGTATACTGGCTAAAGGCTACTGTAACTGTCTAAAGGCTACTGTATACTGGCTAAGGGCCACTGTATACTGGCTAAAGGCTACTGTATACTGGCTAAAGGCTACTGTTGCTGTCTAAAGGCTTCTGTATACTGGCTAAGGGCTACTGTAACTGTAAAGGCTACTGTATACTGTCTAAAGGCTACTGTATATTGGCTAAAGGCTACTGTAGCTGTCTAAAGGCTACTGTAGCTGTTTAAATGCACACCATCTAAAAACAGCCATTTTAAGACTACTGCACATATAAAATCTACTTTAGCCGTCTACTACTGCAGTTGTCTAAAGGCTGACACACCACACCTTAAGCCTACTACAGTCATCTAAAAGCTTTGTAGGGACCACTGTGGCCGGCTAAAGGTTAGCACATGTCTAAAGTCTGCTGCAGTCATTTAAAGGACTACTGCACATTTAGGTCACATTTAGATCAGTCTTGTTTAAGAAATGACAAACGACAAAGATGACTGGTTTTCACTTTACAGTTTAGGACACAGGTAAATACATTTTGGGTGTTAAATTGGTTATATTTAGATTTCAGACTTATTTAAGCCATTATTACTCATCCCTCATGAAAAGATCTGCCCGCATTGTCTATAGAGGGATATAGCATGTCCGGCCTGATCCTACAGACCTCTTCTGTCTGTTATCTTGTACGTTGTGTCCTGTGTTGTCTGTCATGTGGTATCTGACCTGTTTCTGATTGTGTCCCATGTACTCTGTTTAGTGTGTTGTCCCAGTTTTTATGACCCTTGTTCGAAGTTCTGTGCTGCCAGTGTCCTGTGTTGTTTGTCTGATGTTTTCAGTCCCTTGTTGTCTTGCCGTCTGTCCCACATTGTCTGACATGAGTCTTGTGTTGTCTGTTCCAGCTTGTTTGTGCCTTGTTGCCTGAGACTTGTCTGATCTGGGCTGTCTTTTCTGAACTGTGTTGTCTGAGTCTTCTGTTTTTCTACTTAGCTGTCTGGCCCTTGTTGAGTTGTCTCACCTATATTGTGGTGTCCTGCCTTAGTTGCCTGACTCGTTTTGTGTGTGCTTCATAATCTGTCCTGGGGTGTCTAACCCTCTCTGTCTGACCTATGTTTTCTGTCCCCTACGTATCTGTTGTGTATTGTTGACTGTCCTTCATTGTCTGTTGTCTGTCTAAACCATCTTGTCTGTCCCTTTTTTTGTTTCTTGATGTGTGTGTCCTTTGTTAACTGTCCATCTCCTATAATTTGTCCTATGTTGACTGCCTTGTTTTGTTGTCCTACTGCTGTAATCTGACCCTAGTCTTCATTTCTGTAGATAGCAGTCCAGGCTCTGCAGTGCTCACATTATTCAATCATGTGGCAGCTGGTGAAGATCACCGAAGGTTCTCCATCTAAGGTATAAATATCTTAGATCTTGGAAGTGAATTTAGTTTTTTTTTTATATATATAAGACATATAGGTCCTCTAGCACAGTGTTTCTCAGATTCAGTGGAGACTCTAATATAATTTACTCTAATAAAACTTATTTGTAAGATACTTTAACTTATTTGTTATATAAGTTTGTTGCATACTGTTGTTGTTGTTGCAGAACAGCAGTGAATAGAGGCAACTTTGTGTACATTTAGAGGCATCATTGAACACCTTTTCATCTTTACCCCTTTTAGGATGATCTGATTGCACTAAGAAGAGTGGTCAAATCATTCCTGGCTGTGTGCCAGCAGTGTTTATCCAACGTCAACACGCCAGTCAAAGAGCAGGTGAGCTGCAGACCAGTCCACTCCGACCTTTAACCCTAACCTTTCTGACTTGGGTGTATCTGCCTTCTGCAGGCCTTCATGCTACTGTGTGACCTGCTGATGATCTTCAGTCATCAGCTGCTGGCAGGTGGAAGAGAAGGTCTGCAGCCGCTGGTGTTTAACCCAGATTCTGCGCTGCAGAACGAACTGCTCAACTTTGTCCTGGACCATGTGTTCATCGAGCAGGACGACGAGAACCAGAGTGTCGGTCAGTGTCTCAGTTAGCTGGGCTAGTTTTCATCCTCCCAGCTTGGTGGTAGCATTGTGTAATAAATCAATCTGTAATAATTCAGATTCCTGTTTTGATTCTGATTGAGGGAGACGTAGCTAAGAGGTGAAAGCAATTATGATAAAATTGGATTGCGTTGTTTTTTGTGTTGTTTTTAGACAAACTAATTACAAACTAATCACATTTTGTACACTATTTGCATCATATTGAGTGTTGGGCGGCACTGTGGTGTAGTGGTTAGCACTATCGCCTCACAGCAAGACGATCCGGGCTGTTCTGTGTGAAGTTTGCATGTTCTTCCCGTGCTTGAGTGGGTTTCCTCCAGGTACTGTGTTTCCTCCCACAAGTCCAAAGACTTACACTACAGCTCAAAAGTTTATCATCACTTCAGAATTTCATTTCATGCAATTTTCATGCAATTCACAAACAATATTGTCCATTTCACAATTAATGTAAGTGTATCAGATGATTTTTAAAGAATAAAAATGTTCGTATTAAAGTCTATTTTTGTATAGAGGCTTATTTTGCATATAGTCCTATTATCAGTAATTCTCAGTCCTCGGTCTAAATCTCCTGGTACGGCCGCCAATCCAAGTTAAGGATGTTATTGGACTAATTGGTTGTTAGGACACTCTTGCTCAATTGTGATCACAGCTGAAAAACATTCTACTAATAAATGAGTATAAAAGGGAGAACAACATTCTAGGTTAGTTTAGTATCAGAAGCATCAGCAGTTGATGGCTTGCTGACCGACTCAAAATGACCAGAAAGAAACAACTTTCTTTAGAGACCCGTCAGTCCATTGTTGTGTTAAGGAAGAAGATACTCCATTAAAACAAGAACATTTCACTTTGATCCCAAACTTTTGAGCGGTAGTGTACATAATAGGTTGATTGGTCACTCTAAGTGCGTGAGTGCGTGAGTGAACCTTCGCCCAATGACACTGGGATTGGCTCCAGCCCCCCCGTGACCCGGACTACCGGGATTAAGAGGCAGACAATGGATGGATGAGTGTTTGTGTTAGCTAGCATAACCTAAAAGCTCAGTTAGTTCTGGATTAGGGAATGTTATACCATCATCATGTGAAGAACATCAACAAACATCCTGACATGGTAAGATAATGGTGATGTGTCTTTTGCAGATGGTGATGAGGAAGACGAAGCCAATAAGATCGAAGCCTTACACAAGAGAAGGAACCTGCTGGCTGCTTTCAGCAAACTCATCATCTATGACATAGTGGACATGCCTGCAGCTGCAGACATCTTCAAACACTACATGAAGGTGACTCGCTTAAATACTATTGTACTGAATTAAAGCAACATTACATCAAAAATAGAAATAAAAACATAAGTATTTAAAACTGTGATCACTTGCATAAAACCAATCTTAAGTTAAATGCTCAAGAGATACATTTCAGTTTTGCAGCAATTGGAATCTAAGTACTGAAACATAAATTGGGGTCTAAAACTAAATGCCTACAATTATATTTACCTTTACTCTTTGTTTGAAAACCATAAACCATGCAAACCATAAATGACCCGTATTGACCACTGTGCACACACAGAGAAATTTGACCTGCCTATTTAACACAGCATGCAGTGAAACACACACACTAGTGAACACACACACTGGGGTGCAGTAAATTCACTTGCTTGGAGTGGTGGGCAGCCCTGTCTATGTTGCCTGGGGAGCAGTTGGTGGTTAGTGGTCTTGCTTAAAGGGCACTTCAGGCATGTCTGTGGGTTCAGGAGATTGAACAAACAAACTTCTGGTCACAAAGCTAATTTCAGGCCGAAAGCTGCCCCAGATAGAAGTATTGTTACTGAGAGAAGAGAGTAATAACAGGCTAACATGCAAGCTGATTAAAAAAAAAAAGTTAGTTTGAAGGCCAATAGTGTTGGGTCGGGGTTTTTTTACACCCCCATGTACGTCTCTAAAGAAGGTTCGGCTTGACTTGTAGGTCTCAAATGATCTTAAAATTAACTATTATATTAAATTATATTAAATGATTAATTCATCCACATGTTGAGGGTGCAATTACACCCCTCTAGATCACATATTGTAGCTTTAGGGTGCATGGAGATTTAAGGCCTAAGACGTTTAATGCAAGAGATCACTGGAGCGTTGGGTTTACTCCAACATATGGAGACTAATCATCTTTTCATGTTATGGCCAAAATCTGAAATTTGGTACTTATCTGTTTTTTTTGTACTGTAAAGACACTTACTGCTGTCATACATGTTCCTTCAGTACTATAATGATTATGGAGACATCATTAAGGAAACATTAAGCAAGACCAGACAAACGGACAAGATCCTTTGCGCCAAGACGCTAATCCTGAGTCTACAGCAGGTAAATGTATTTTCTGTTTAAGGTAGTACTTCAGTAAGAGATAGATTAGTGACTTACATTATTAATTTACAGTATTTCACAATATTTTACTGCAGTTGCAGATGATCAGCTGAGATATGTTTGGTGTCTTTAGTTTTGGAGCTACAAATTAGATGTAGGTAACAAAAATAAGAAGCTCAATTTTAGACACCATGTCTTTGCTGATCAACCACTTTTGTGATAAGCAAAGAAATAATTCTCATAACTTTAAAAGTCTGAGAATTATTGATTAACAGTGATTTCATTTTAGATTACAGTACTTCCACTAGTTCAGAAGTACTTTTTTTATTTTATTTTATTTTATTTTATTTTATTTTATTTTATTTTATTTTATTTTATTTTATTTTATTTTATTTTATTTTATTTAAATAAAGAATATTATTTTTCTGTGCTCTAGCTGTTTAATGAGCTGATCCAGGATCAGGGTCCAAATCTGGACCGTACTTCGTCCCATGTGAGTGGGTTAAAGGAGCTGGCTCGGCGTTTCGCTCTGACCTTCGGTCTGGACCAGATCAAAACCAGGGAGGCCGTGGCCACACTGCACAAGTAAGCCTGGACACAGTTAACATTTTTGATGGAACTTCTTATAATATCATTTTGGGCTGTACAGGAAAGAGTACAGCAGGTAGATTAGGTCTTCTTAGAAAAAAAGAAAGATTCATATTGCAGTATGGCCAAGGTTTTTGTGCAGTAATCAATAATGTATGCCTCTTTAAAATCACTATATATATTTATCATGCACCACACTGACCATGAGGCTGCTATATATACAGACTTCTAACACATTCTGGGTTCTGCTGCAGAAACCATAGTAACCCATCATGTTGAGGCAACAGACAGCTTTCCTTAACTCCAGTTGTGAAGCACCACAGCTCAGCTCAGCTCAGTGTTTAGCTAATTAGTGTTATTAAGTCAATTGATGAGTTGAATGAAATTACATAATTCATCATTTATATCAGAATGCATGTAGTTTTTTCAAGATATAAAGATCTCAAGCTATTATCATGCCATAATGCATGTATGTTTCACCTTTTAAGGCATTGTTTGGCATTAATATAGTGAGATCTCAGGAAAACAGCATTTGTTGTGTCATAAAATTATAGATATAACTTAATATCTAAATTTGTAGTGTTCCAATATTTGTAACAAATTTTGCTCAATTTTAAAAACTGCAATGCAGAAACTGGTGGTGAAGGTACAGATATAATAGCCCATGATAATCATTAGGATTACAACCTGTTGGTTTCACTGTCTGATTTGAATAGACTGAGTGGCCACTAGCTTACTGTTGGACATCATTAGATCCTATTAGGAAACCATCACATGCATCTGGGGTCAGTCCCATAACACCTGTTGAACCTTCAGCATACTTTACACTGTGATATCAACCCATCAGGAAAACTCTCACTTTCATTAGTGGCTGCTGGACACAACCAGAACCCAACAGGAACGTGTACTGAGAGTTTTCAGTGGGGAGAGCTGTGACTGGTTATATGGGATCTTGATTTGATTGAAGATCTTAAATGTCCTACCTGACAAAGTCACAGTGTTATATTGTTTGACTCTGAACTGTAGCAGTAGCTCTTTGTTTTTCTGTTCTCAGGGATGGGATTGAGTTTGCATTCAAGTTTCAGAATCCGAAAGGGGCGGACTGCCCCCCTCCGAACCTGGCTTTTCTGGAGGTCCTGTGTGAGTTCTCCTCTAAACTGCTTCGCCAGGACAAGAAAACAGTGTAAGTTTGTTAGCTAGTGTATGTCTGTGTACTTTGTTGAGGTCTGGTTCACATTTGCTGCTAAAAATTAATCAGTGCTAACTGCTAATGCTAACGGTCAATCATGTTGAATTGTTAAAGGGAAATTCCACCAGTTTTTCTGAAATTTTTCCAGAGTAACGTCATTCAGAGTGGGTTGTTGTAATATTTCTGTACAGTGGTAGGGATAGTAACCAGAGGTCATCATGTCTACATCACAAATATATACATTTTATTTAGTATCAAACCTGTCAGTGAACCTACACATAGCTTCTGTGTTTATATATGAAATGTTGATGAAGTGGAAAATGTTTTTCTATTTTGCCCTACAGTGACCTGCATTATTACTCCACCATGAATGATAAATGATTTAAAGGCTGACTTCTTCTCAAAACCATAGTAAAACAACATTTCAGACATTAGGCAGTCTGTTCATAACCATTATATCGTCGCCGTCCAAAGAAAAACAGGTGTATTCAAGAGTATTCAACTGCACAAGAAAGAGCAAAAGCTTTGTTTACCTTTAATGGAGGTTAATAGAAAAGAGGCTTCATTCCAAGGGCTTTTGGATCATTTCTATTAATCATTAGGGGTGTAAGAAAATATCGAAAATATCAAATATCGGGATATTATGTTTCGTGATACTGTATCGATTCTCAAAGACACAGTATCGATACACAGATTCCTGGCAGACAGTGACTCACTGACCACTAGATCAGCTCCACTCCAACATTAACAAGCAGCACAAGGGTGCAATGCTGTTGTAAACATTGGCAAACCTGTTCACGTAGTGGTGTGTTTTAATAGTAGGATTTGAAAATTATGCAATATATTACTTTGCTTGCAACATCGCAATATATCACGATACATTGAATCGTGACCGCTGTATCACAATATGCATTGTATCGCCAGGTTCTTGCCAATACACAGCCCTATTAATCATCATTAAATGTTCAGATTTTGTTTTTGGTTTTCTTTGGACAGCGACGGTACAATTCTGAACAATTCAGACTCAGCAAGTGACAGAGCATTTCTCACCAAACCACTGTGAATGACTCTTGACCATTTGACCATTTAATGGTGCAAAATATCGGAAAGTGTATGAACATCAGTCCTTATAGATTCAGTGTGTTCTATACTTTCCTCTGTAATATACACTGTTTGGCACACTGGATCCCTGCCTGTAGGAAAAGTAGAGATAATAAGACCCAGAGGCACCTTCTGTGACTGTGAATGTGACACTGTCCGACTGTCCCTCAGCCACTCGTACCTGGAGAAGTTCCTGACCGAGCAGATGTGTGAGCGGCGGGAGGACGTGTGGTTGCCCCTCATTTCCTACAGAAATTCGCTGCTGACGGGCGGAGAGGACGACCACGGGTCCATCACCAGCGGCAGCAGCAGCAAGACTGGATCCGTTCGCAGCAGGAAGAGCCGCGCCGCCCACAGGAAACGCGCTGAGGGTGAGGAAGATCAAATCTGTTGGTTGGTCTCAGGCTGAGCGATTTGAGGAACATGATTAATTGATGTTTTTCTGGTGAATATTCTGACTGTGGGATTATTACAATGGGATTATTGTCACTAAATTGAAGACCATTGAAAACTCTTTAGATGACATGGCCTTCTTGGCGACGAATGGGATACCATGCTAGACTGAAACTTGAGAAACTTAAAACTAGAGAAATACCAAAGTAGTCATGGTTAGATGTTTTCTTTCCATACACTTGACCAAAGATCCTCACAACAATATGTTCAGCACTTTACCTCTTGTGACGTAACCAGCGAGCTGATTGGCCCTTGTTCTTGAAGGGCGGGACCTTCTCAGAAAACAGAAGCCATGTTGAACATTACAAGCTTTCCTGCTCACATATCAACCAATGACCAGCCTTCTCATTTATAACATCTCTGACTTGGCACGATGCTTTAGCTGTACAGATCAGTTCTTTACTCGTGGCGTGTCATGTGATGTGAAGTCTACATTCTGGATTTGATGGGCTTTGGTTAGTGAGTATGTGATTTTGAGATTAAAAGTCACGATGGATCTGTCCACATGCAGCGATGGAGAACTGGTTCTGGCTTTGGTTAGGTCACCTCAGATTCAGAAGAAGTCAGGGTGAGAGTGACTGTTGGCAACTTTAAGCGGAAAGAGACAAACAAGTAACACAACCAACAAACAAAAACATAAAATACATCTGGGAGCATATGTTCTGCAGACAGGGCTCTAGAACTGCTGCTCCAGCATGGAAATGCACAGCGGGTGGTCTCTTCAGATCTCCAGTCACGTTATTCAGAAGACGTAAGTGATTTTGGCATCATGATGCAGATGATACAGACTATTAAGTACAAAAACCTGATCGCTTTCTTCTGTGGAGTTTGCAGACAAGTGCTCATTTGTGGAAATACCCTGCCAAGAGAATTTCATATCGTTGCTGTCCAATGAAAAATTTGTATCTTCATTTTTGTCGATTTTGAGTTTTCTAGATCATTTGAAGCCACTAATGGTCGTTTACACTGTGCTTATAATTTCATGATGAATGGACCAATAGAAGTGTTTCAAAGTAGCTTGGAAATTCTGGTTCTATTGACTGACATTGAAAGTAGTGTATGTTTTTGTTCTCTCCTGTAAAGTTGCAATTTTGAAGATACTGGTTTTTCATTGGACATCGACGATATATAAGCCCATAAAACTGGATACATCCCAGAAAAAACAAGATATAGCCTGAAAACAACAGAGAAGAGACAAACATTTCTAATAAATGTAGGTATTTTATGTCAGAAGTTGTTTTCGTTATTCCCTTTATGGTCAATTTCATGGTTTAATGTTTGTTTGTTTTTTCAGTTAAAACTGAAAATAAGCTACTTTTAGTGGCTAATTGTGCTGAATCTGATATAATTTATTTATGGCTGATTTCATGGTGTAATGTTAATGTTTCAGTAAAAACTAAAAATAAGCTACTTTTAGGGGCTCATTGTGCTGAATCTGATATAATTTATTTATGGCTGATTTCATGGTGTAATGTTAATGTTTCAGTAAAAACTAAAAATAAGCTACTTTTAGGGGCTAATTGTGCTGAATCTGATATAATTTATTTATGGCTGATTTCATGGTGTAATGTTAATGTTTCAGTAAAAACTAAAAATAAGCTACTTTTAGGGGCTCATTGTGCTGAATCTGATATAGTTTATTTATGGCTGATTTCATGGTGTAATGTTAATGTTTTAGTAAAAACTAAAAATAAGCTACTTTTAGGGGCTAATTGTGCTGAATCTGATATAATTTATTTATGGCTGATTTCATGGTGTAATGTTAATGTTTCAGTAGCTACTTTTAGGGGCTAATTGTGCTGAATCTGATATAATTTATTTATGGCTGATTTCATGGTGTAATGTTAATGTTTCAGTAAAAACTAAAAATAAGCTACTTTTAGGGGCTCATTGTGCTGAATCTGATATAATTTATTTATGGCTGATTACATGGTGTAATGTTAATGTTTCAGTAGCTACTTTTAGGGGCTAATTGTGCAGATATAAAACATTTATGGCAGGGATTAAAACTGGCAACGTATAAATAAAACTTAATTATTACTTTGCTTGTGTTGTATAGAAGAGAGTGTGGAGGGTCAGTGGGCAATGAAGACTGATCCCCCACCATCTGCCCAACTAACATCAACAGAGCTGGGAGAAAATGCCACACACGTTCCCGACCACGCCCACAGGCACAGTCCTGACCCCGCTCCTGAGCAACAAGCTGAACACGCCCCGGAACCTGACTACGGCCAAAAGTAAGAAAACCGGCAGAACAGCATGTAGTGGTCATTGGGCTCTCTCTCTCAGTTGGTCAGTTTTCTTTGTATGTATCAGCATGGATGGATGGATGGATGTATTTTAGGGCCAAAATCTTTTCAAAACTATCATAAAGCATTGTCTCAAAAACTATTTCATGCAATAACTTTCTGTGAGGGAGTCCCTATCAACACCACTGCAATCAATTCTGACTCACTAGAAGAGGGGTATTCAACTAGAATTCAGTACGGTCCAGTTAGTGGAAATTTCCTCAGACCCAGGTCCGGACCCTCAAAATTTCTAACTTGTGTTATGGTTCAGTCCCATATCCTGTATACTGGAGTAGCCTAGTATCAGCAGTTTGTCATCAGCAACTGAAAGACCAACACACTACAAACAATATTCAGTATATTTCAATAATATTTATTGTTTTAAATTATTTATAAAACTTCAAATAAATGTTTTTTTTCTCACTTCAAGTAAAAAACAAAGGCTACATTAAAAATTCTTTTGAAAAAAAAGTGCATCACAACATGCTTATTTAGAGAAAAAGTAAATTAAAATATGGGGTCTTGTTAACTTAATACAGTTTATCTTCTTCTTGTATTCCTCTCCCACACTTTTTCTTGTTCAGTGAGAAAAGAAAGATTTTGATTGTCCAGCCAGGACTTTAAACCTGGGCTAATAAAATAAACACAGTCAAGTTTAAATCCTTCTCAATAGATTATCGCTTTGCGTCCGCATTGGACAATGTCTGGGTCCGGGACCCGAACCGCGGTCCGTATATTAGTGACCTCTGCGCCAGAACATCAAACCACTCTAAATGACCTTTTAATTATTCAGATATTTTGGTGAAGTTGTCCTTTAAGGTAAGCGTTAGGCTGTGGTTAGGCATGGGGAAAAGGCTTAGTGGATTATCTGAGTTATCTGATTAGTAAGTATGATTTTTCTCTCTCTGCCAGCGCTGAGCTGTTGTGGCAGCAGAAGCCTGAGGATCTGAACAGGAAGGAGAGAACCGCAGCGAGCTACATGAAGGCTCGGAGTGGGGGCGTCCGGCAGACTGTGTATGCACAAAACTTATTTTATTTGTAACCGTTAGCATCCTGGTGAAGTTATTATGTCATTATTATATTTTTATTTTCACATTTTATCATTTGGGATAGGGTGAGGTGTCCACTATATGGCCAAAAGTATGTGGACATGCAGTCTCTATAGCCAAACGCTGGCAGTAATATGGGTTGCACTGAAGAGCTCAGTGACGAAAGGGGGGGCTGCGTGGTACTGAGGTGTTAAGGGTGTAAAGGCTGGCCTGTTCTGTTCTGTATCACTCACTAGAGACTTCTAAACTGCCTCTGCAGTAGCACAAGAACTGTGCACCAGGAGCTTCATGAATGAGCAGCTACACACAAGCATGAGATCACTATGTGCAATACCAGGAGTCAGCTGGGGTGGTGTAAAGTGGGCCGTCACTGGACTCTAAAGCAGTGGAAACGTGTTCTCTGGAGTGATGAACACTTCACGCTGGCAGTCTGATAGACAAAGCTGGGTTTGGTGGAAGCCAAGAGAACACTACCTACCTGAATATGTAGTGCCAGAGTAAAATGATAATGGTCTGGGCTGTATTTTAGGATTGGGACTCCAGAGAGGGGTGATGATACTGTTACAGCACACAAAGACATTTTATACAGTCTATGTTCATGTTCCAGTATGACTGCGTCCCTGGGCAAACCAGTGTGACTTGTTTTGATTATTTTTTTGTGGAACTCCATCAACCCTGTTGAAAGTACCTCCTGGCTTAACTGGGAGGTCTGTTGCAAAGCCGGCCTTCTAATATATATGGTCAGATATCCACATACTTTTGGCCATATAGTCCACGCTGAAACAGAGAGATGCTGATGTAAATGATTTGGTGATTGATAAACAGGGTCAGTAATATTTCTGACATCATTAAGGAAAGTTTTGTTTGGTTTATTCAGTCGAGGGCTGATGGAGGACGATGCCGAACCCATTTTTGAAGATGTGATGATGTCATCTCGCGGTCAGCTGGAGGATATGAATGAGGAATTTGAAGACACTATGGTCATTGATCTGGTCAGTCCGGCTTTGTCTTTCCATGCTGTATGCAATGGCTTAGTAAAATACAGCAAGGCTGAAATTGGGTTCTGGTGTAAAATTTCTTGATGCACCTTAAATACTGTGGCACTTAAATAGCAGAATGTAACTGCTGGTCTGTTTAAGGTGGAACAAAAAATTTTAACAAAAAAATCTGTCAAATAAGAAGCCAAATCATCATTGAGTTCTCCTATATAATGTTTAAAAAACGTTAAAAAGCCTTTAACATGAAATATAATAATACTGTATACAGTTTGTATGTACACTGCGTATACACTTTTACCAGACTTATATGGCTATAGCATTGGGCTCTTAACCTAATGTGTAGCCAATATACAATATTATACAATATAAACCTTATTATTTAAACTATTATAGAAGCCAATAGAAGACTTATACGATATAAAGTGTATGATAAATCCTATATACAAAATTTTGCAATAAAATGTTTCATACAGAAACCAGCAGATGCCTTATGTAATATCAATTATTTAATATAAAACAATATATAATATTAAACAATATAACATTTATTATAGAAGCCGGTGGGTTTATTGTCCATTTCTTAATTCAAAAATTGTTTTTTAAAATCTTTATTTGGGGCAAAGAGAATTTTGTGTAAATCAGATTTTTTGCCAGACAATCACTTTAATATTGTTCCTGTGTGATAATCTGCTCCTCTGCAGCCTCCGTCCCGTAACCGGAGAGAGAGAGCTGAACTGAGGCCGGATTTCTTCGACTCAGCTGCTATGATGGAGGACGAATCGGTGAGATAAACCAAATACTTGACCTCACTGTCTCTGATTAGTTAATACCACTAATAATACTAATAAGGTGCAACTGTGTGTGAAAGAAAATGATTTCAAACTATTTATCTGGAAGAGATGTGTAAACAACAATAGAATAATACAAATTTAAAAATAAAACAGTAATGGGCCAGTATCGTAGAAAACTGGACGCTTGTATGTAGTACATAAGTACTGCTAAAACTTTAACTCCCCTGTACATGCAGTCCATGCATGGAAACTAAATTGCTTTTGTGATGTCATAAAAACCAAGAGATTTACATGCCCTTTTGGTCTATCACAGTTTAGCCCCACGTCTTCACCTTACAGCAGTTTAGCTCCACTTACTTAGCCTACAGCAGTTTAGCCCCACCCATTCAGCCTACAGCAGTTTAGTCCCACCCATTCTGTCTACAGCAATTTAGCTCCACCCACTCAGTCTACAGCAGTTTAGCTCCACCCATTCAGCTTACAGCAGTTTAGCTCCACCCATTCAGCTTACAGCAGTTCAGCCCCACCCATTCAGCCTACAGCAGTTTAGCACCACCCATTCAGCTTACAGCGGTTAAGCCCCACGCATTCAACCTACAGCAGTTTAGCACCACCCATTCAGCTTACAGCGGTTAAGCCCCACGCATTCAGCCTACAGCAGTTTAGCACCACCCATTCAGCTTACAACAGTTTAGCCCCACGCATTCAGCCTACAGCAGTTTAGCACCACCCATTCAGCTTACAGCAGTTTAGCACCACCCATTCAGCCTACAGCAGTTTAGCCCAACCCATTCAGCTTACAGCAGTTTAGCACCACCCATTCAGCCTACAGCAGTTTAGCACCACCCATTCAGCTTACAGCAGTTTAGCACCACCCATTCAGCCTACAGCAGTTTAGCCCAACCCATTCAGCTTACAGCAGTTTAGCACCACCCATTCAGCCTACAGCAGTTTAGCACCACCCATTCAGCTTACAGCAGTTTAGCACCACCCATTCAGCCTACAGCAGTTTAGCCCAACCCATTCAGCTTACAGCAGTTTAGCACCACCCATTCAGCTTACAGCAGTTTAGCACCACCCATTCAGCCTACAGCAGTTTAGCACCACCCATTCAGCCTACAACATTTTAGCCCCACCCATTCAGCTTTACCATGTATTCTAGTACAAAAAAACAAAATCGTTTACAGTTGTGCTCGTAGTGGTTGGGTGAAGCCATTTATTATCAAACAGTTGTGTTTGCCCTTTTAAAGTATAATGACAACAGAAACTGCCCAAATGACCCTGATCAAAAGTTTACATCCCCTGGAAGTTCTGGCATTATAACATACACACAAGTTTTAAGTTTATTTGTCATTTGCATGCATGCATTGAAATGCTTGTGGTGAGGCTCAGATAATCAGTCCACAGCAGGGCAGGATCATATCTATCATCACTGTCCAAAGAAAAACATGCATCTCCGTTTTTGTTGATTTTTTTGTTAATTTTTCTACATCATCTGAGTGCAGCAGCTGCCATTTATACTGTGTGAGAATTTTATGATAATTAGACCAATAGAAATGCTCCAAAATAGCTTAGAAGAAAAATCTGGTTCCATTGACTTACATTGAAAGTGAAGATTTTTTGTCTCTCCTGTAAAGCTGCAGTTTTGGAGCTACTTGTAATAAATAAAATAAAGCTAAATAAAATAATATATATATACATTTACTAAAAAATATAAAAAATATATAATATAAAGGACTATACAGAGAATATACACAAAATACACAGGAGGGACGTATGTACAAATTCTGTAGAAAATTAAAGTGGTTTAGTGATATTGTCCGTAGCGGTGATATATAAATAAATAATTAATACTGCTAAGTGGCTGAGTGAAATGGTATGGGGATCTCGTAGCTTCACAGTTTGTTCAGAAGCCTGACAGCCTGTGGGTAGAAACTGCTCATTGACACACATGGGTTTAAATGGCTA
Organism: Megaleporinus macrocephalus; assembly: GCA_021613375.1. Lineage (NCBI taxonomy): Eukaryota > Metazoa > Chordata > Actinopteri > Characiformes > Anostomidae > Megaleporinus > Megaleporinus macrocephalus. The sequence goes on from CM038716.1 coordinate 34,081,975, forward strand.
CTAACCATCCTCACCTGTGATCTGTTTGCTTGTAATCAGTGTGTGTGTATAAAACAGTAAGTTAGTGGGCTCTTGACAGACCCCAGTTTCATCCAGTGCTGCCGTGGGCTTTGTTGGATAACAAGACATGGGGAAAGCAAAATCATTATCAAAGGATCTGTGGGAGAAGATAGTTGATTTTAAAAAACAGGAAAAGGGTAGAAAAAGTGAAAAGTAGTAATATCATTATAATTCAATATTCTCTAAAATAAAAAATGCCCACAAATAACTTATTCTGTTAGCATATGTGACCTTATGAGCACAATGGTATGATCTCTTCAAGTGTGTGTATTTTATCTTATTTATTTATTTTTTTTACCACTAATGGTCATCAGCCTGCCTGGCCGGACGTACTACAGTAGAGCCACAAACATCTGGGACTGTCTCTTACTTTGACAGAGAACCTATGAGATGCTTCTACATCACAACCTCCTGAACTAGAATATTTATGAAACTATGTGTATAAGCCGAGCGTCTTATCATAAAATCTCATTAGCTTAGTCATTTTCTCTTTTCTGTGAAGATGCTCTGAGAAAACACTGGTTGTAGAAAGTGCTATACAAATAATTGTTGATTGGTTGATTGATGGCGACACAGTGGTATGGTGCTGTGGCCTTACAGCAAGGTGATCCAGGTTGGATTCCTGGTCCGGGCCGTTCTGTGTGTCTCTCCGTGCTTGAGTCGGTTTCCTCCCACAGTCCAAACACATGCATGTTAGGTTAATCGCTCATTCTGAATTGCCCATAGGTGTGAATGTGTGTTGGCCATGCGATGGACTGGTGATCTGTCCATGGTGTACCCTGGTTTCGCCCAATGACCCAGACTAGTGGAAGACAACGGATGGATGGATGATTGATTGAATGATTGATAACGGAAGAACAGAGGAAGTATTTTAACTTTCTTTTACTTTTTGTTTTTCAGGGATTTACGATGCCGATGTTCTGAGGCTAATAAAGGCCGATGTGATCTCCAGCATAAACAAATGAGCTTCACTCGGAGTCAGAGCTGTGGGGTTTTCCCGCACAGTACCCCCGCTGAGCTCCTCCTCAGAGTTTAAAGCAGTGAGTAAAGGTTAAGGTCCAGCCAGCACTGAGCCTTCAAACAAACGACAGTGTTTAAATGGAACCTGTTCAGGTCAGTTCGCTGCAGGTTCGGGCATTTTTATTATAGTATTGCTGTGAACTCAACAGTCTTAACCAGCGTCATTACTTTCACATTAAATTGTTATTGGCTTAATGCACTCTGTGCATATTTAACAATGAGAGAGAAGCTGTGCGCAGGTCAGCTATGAATATAAAGAGAACCCAGCCATGATTAGGAATACCAAATTTTCAGCATACAATAATTTAAGATCTGTAAAAGCTATTTATATGGAGGTTCTCATACATGAAATTCCCCTCAAAGCTCATCACAAAGGTTAAATATAAAATCAAGCATTTTCTCTCTGAATTTAAGACCACCATTCGTCACCGCCAGGTGGCCAAATTCTAAAACACAGATTTGAAGAACGGGGTCAAATAAGGCCTTTAGACTGAAGTTTAATTAGAATAATTATTTTGAAAAAGGTGTAAACTGATGCTCACTCCAGCATCACTGGACCCTGATGATGAAGATTAGATCCTGTGTTGTTTTGGGAATTCTTGGATACTTTTTATTAGTCCGGTCAAATCTGGTCAAATCCCTGCATCATTAAAGAGTTAAGAATAAAGCCATTCAGAGCAGTTTGATGAGAAAAGTCAGGATTATTAACAGTGGTGGTGATATAAACCTGAAATCCACCACTAAACACTCCCTCATTGAAAGTTGTTGCATGAAATGGTTATAAACATATTTCCAAATTTCTTGATTTATATCAGTATCACAAAATAACGGTACAGAAGCTTAATAATGAAAAAAATTATAATTAGTGGCTTGACTTTATATTAAGTGGCAGGAATGGTCTTCTATATAAAAGTGGCTCACATCAGACAGTGTATTCATAACCACTTCATGCAATGACTTTCTGTGAGGGAGCTTTAAAAGGTGGACGTCTGGTTCCATTCACCACCACTGAACAATTCTGACTCTGTAGGTTTCTCTAGAACGTAGCATTTCACGCGAAACCACTCTGAATTGCTTTGTTTTCATCTTAACTGTTTAGGTATTTGTAAATTTTGGGGAAAATGGGTGGAGTTGCCCTATATGCCCATAGAACAGAGCTGTCCTTTCCTGCTCATTGTATTGCTGTGTGGAAGAGGAGCCCAGCTGGGTGGAAGGGTTCAGATGTTATTGTATAAATGTTCATATGAAGATGGTTTTCTGCTTATGATGAAACATATACACATTACTTGTGGTGTAAATAAATGTTTTAATGGTGACGCAAGTAGCTTTAGTACCATTTTTTAAACTCAGTGAGATTGTGTACAGATCTGTGTCTGAAGGTAGATTTTTTTGCAGAATAAAGAATTTTAGTGCTGTTTGGCGTTTTGGAAAAAAAAAATCTGTAATTTTACACCAAACCAACATTCCTTATTTCCCAGGGAAGCTCTGAGCTTCTAACCTCTGTTTGGTTGTGTAAATTGTACATTTTAAAATATTTCTTTTTTTTCTTTTATACAAATTAGAGCTGATCCATCATCTTCCTCTTTTTGTTTACTTCTTTTCCTTTTTTAACTTATGGAAACTGTTTTAAACAAACAAAAATATCAATAAATATTAGATCACATGTTTGGGAGTGTTTATTGTCACTGTGTATCAACGCAGGGGAACCCAGCGATCTCTCCGGGTGTAAGGCACAGGGAAACGTTCATTTGTCTTGTCTGGACAGTCAGAGAATTTAATAAAATCACACGTGAGGAGGTGTTTACAGAGGAATGTTTGCATGTTTCTTCCAGGGGTTGGTCTGTTTTTTGCTGGCCAGAACGTCCAGGTCTCTGCAGATTCTCATTCGGGTGGTGGATGGCTGGATGATGTCATCAACAAAACCTGAAATATATGGAAGCAGACAGTGATCACACTCGAATTCAGTCAAAACAGACAGAAATGTCTGAACACTCTAAAGTGAAGCAGTTTAAAAAAATAAAAAATAATCTGTATAACCTTAAATGGTGCAGCAGATATAGTGGCCCTTATAGTGTCAAATCCAGAGTGAGAGAGATGCTACAGTTTGATATATAGTGATGCCTGTGTAGTTAAAATAATTGGTGATGTCTAAACACACAAATCACTTTCAAATAATAGTGCGAGTTGTCTCTAAAGACCTGGTTCAAGAAACAAAGCCAATTGGCCTAAACAATATAAAACAAAAAAAGAGCTAGTGGCATACACAGCAATAATACAGCGTTTAAATGTCTTTTTTCAGGAAAAACACAATCACAGTATTTTGTCTATCAAAGTTATCGTTTACATGAAATGCATATTTTTCCGTAGGGAGCCAATAGAACGACAGCATTCAGTGGCTCGTGAGCCAATGACTGGGCTCATAAGCAGAGTTTGGGTGCATGGCTTCACCTACTGACCAAACTTTTCAAAATTATTATTATTATTATTATTATTATTATTATTATTATTAATAACAACATTTGAAATAAACAAACTTCTGTTGACAAATTACAGTAGAATACTGTGACTGTGTTTTTCCTGAATTAAGACGTTTAAACAATGTATTATTGCTGTGTATGCCACTAGCTGTGTTTTATATTGTTTGAACTGAAGGCCAATTGGGTTTGTTTCTTGAACCAGATCTTTAGAGACGACTTATCACACTATTATTTGCAAGTGATTTGTGTTTCCAGACATCATCAATCTATCCGCATGGGTCACAGGTTTAACTACACAAGTATCACTATATAGCAAACTGTAGCACTTCTCTCACTCTGGATTTGACAGTGTTGTTTTTCACATTGCTAGTGATTCAGACGACACTCTTAAATTAGATTTGATCATCCAGACTGACTGGAATCCAAAAAATAGGTTTTTTTTGCTGTTCCAACACAAATTTGGACTGGCCATCTGTCCAGCCTGGTCTTGTTCATCAAAGTTATCGTTTACATGAAATGCGTTTTTTTCTGTAGGGAGCCAATAGATTATAATAATAATTATAATAAATAATAATAATAATAATAACAACAACAACAACATTTGAAATAAACAAACATCTGTTGACAAATTGCAGTAGAATACTGTGATTGTGTTTTTCATGAAATAAGACATTTAAACACTGTATTATTGCTGTGTATGCCACTAGCCTTGTTTAGTATTGTTTATTTTGTGGGCGGAGTCAGTAGTATAAAACAAAAGTACAGTATAATATGTAATACATGGAAAAATACTTGCAGCGGTTGCTTACATCATTATACATGTTAAAAAAAGTACTTTTCTACTGGACTCTCCTCTGCACACGTTATTAGTATTACCTTTAATTTCTATTTTTATTCTTATTATTGGTGTTTCGCATGACCGTCATTTTTTCAGGTTGTTAAATTACTACACTTAATGCAGAACGACAAATATGAAATTAATTAATTTCACATTTCATTATCAGATTTGTATGTATACATCACAATGTTACAGTGTATCTGCTGCACATCTGATGCAGATAAATGCAGCAGGTTCCTTAATACTTGTAACTGCGGCACCATTTAAGATGGAACGGAAAACTTAGTTAAGCTGGAAAATATTAGCCCAAATTTAGGCATGTGTAATACTGCTCTAGGTGTAAACCAACATCCCCCCTCTGCTGCCTCGTAGTGAGCCTCAGGCATTTGAGAGGTTATTTTTGGCTCTGAGAGCCTGTACAGTGTTCCTCAGCCTCAATAATGTACAGTGTTCTCCATCATTCAGCCTCTACATACTCATCCTGAAGTGTTTGGGATGTAGTGATGGGAAGTAGAACCGGGAAGTACCTCTGACAGCAGCGGGGAACGGGTTAGCGAACTTCTCCATGTACTCTGTCTCCGCTTCGGCTTGGTTCTCCTTACCGCGGAAGATAATCTGGACGGCACCCTGAGGAGGAACGAGCGTCAGAAACCACACAAGCAAGTCTCATAGAGATTACCTAACAACTCACACTGCACAGTTCAAGGCACTAAGTTAAAACTGGCTTCCTATTCCCCAGCGTCTGTACTGTTGTTTTCATTCCACCTTAAATAATGCAGCAGTAAAAACTGAATAACTTACAAAAATGCACTGAAACTTCTTGGATCCTGAACCTACATTCATTATCCCTTAACAGCAGACATACAAAGCTTATTAAAATTTTTTATTTCACCTTAAAATAGTGCAGTAGTTACATTCCGGTGCCTAATTCAATGGACTACAGCCACTGCATCGTTTAAGGTGGAAGAGAAAAGTAGGAAGCCAACTTCACTAAAACATTTGAGGCTAATGTGTGATGGCCAAGGCATCAATCAATCAATCAACCTTGATTTAAGCTCGGATGTACATTGAGGGCAACCCTCATTTTCAAAGTAGCCGAGCATTTACATGAACAATAAAAACAAATTTTAATCATTAGAAATTAAAACAACTGAGAAGAAAGTAGCTAATACACATTAAACGAAAATTTTTAAATAACAGTGAATATAAAAGTAGAAATAATAATAATAATAATAATAATAATAATAATACTAAAAATAGATAAAAGTTAAGATTTAATTAGTAAGAAATTAAGATAAAAGAGAGGATAAGAGATTACAAATAATAATAATAAAAGTAAAACAGTTCAAAAGAAATTAAGAGGAAAAAAACAAGATATTATAATAAAAAAAATGATGATGATAATAATAATAATAATAATAATAATAATAAAATAATAATAATAATAAAATATTATCAAATAAAATAAGATAATACACAATAATACAGAACTAATGCCGCACTGTTCTGATTCTTGGGGAACAAGCTTCCATTGCTTGGTGTTGTGTTTGTGTGAGAGTGTTCAGTTTTACCTTCGCCCCCATCACCGCCACCTCCGCTGTTGGCCAGGCGTAGTTCACATCTCCTCTCAGATGTTTGGAGCTCATCACATCGTACGCACCTCCATACGCCTGCAAACATAAAGACATTATTAACATTTTTTTTAACTCAACTGTAGAAGTACTGAATAGTCTTTAGATCTCTGATGCTTTATTCTGGCTCATTAACTGCATTAACTATTTTGGGAATTAACTCCAAGACACTGCCACATTTTAAATGTTTTCCCCAAATTCACAGCTGTTTTTACTGTTCAGAATTTAAAAATAGCTGAAAATAGCTTACGCAGTTAACCCCAACTTTGATAAGTCTCCATAAAGAGTTTAACACTGACTGTGATTGGTCCTACCATCTGTTATGAAACCTCCCACTGACTGTGATAAAGTTTAGTTTTGGTTATTATTGTTACTGTATTATGAACCTGGTGTAATATAACAGCGCATCACAGCTTTACCTTCCTGGTGATGATGGTGATTTTGGGTACGGTTGCCTCAGCGAAGGCATACAGTAGTTTGGCTCCGTGTCTGATGATGCCACCGTACTCCTGAGCCGTACCTGCGCACACGCACATTACAGACATTACTTAGTGTGAAAGGACAGACAGGTGCAAAACTGAGAATTATTCACACTGAGCCGTTTTCCCCTCACCTGGTAAAAATCCAGGAACATCCACAAATGTGATGATGGGGATGTTAAAGGCATCACAAAAGCGAACAAAGCGAGCTCCTTTCACGGAGGAGTTGATGTCCAAGCAACCTGTGTGTTTCAATGACAAACAAAGAAGAAATAAATACATTAATATATACAGGAACACTTTTTTACATTGTTAGGACCCCTCTGAATTTTTCTAGGGGTAAGAGGAGTCTATAACATTTGGTTTCAGACACAAGTAGATGGGTGGTGGTGAGGCAGTGAGGGAGAGAACCACAAACGCAAACAGTTTAGACGATACCATTTACTTAAGCCAGCTCTAATATATATATATATATATATACACACAGTGTCACCATAAAGGAAGAGGGAATACAAAAGAAGGTTGATCAAACCATTTAAGAGACAAACAAAAAAAACCCCAAAAACTAAGGACTGGACTACGGACGGCACAAAAGCAAAGAACATAACAAAAAACCAAGCCCTAAACTATATATTGTCTTGAATAATTACAATGGACGAAAAACAATAATAAGAAGACACAGATCAACAACAGTGTTATTTATACAGCACCTCTAAGGTAAGATAATACAATATTAATTCTATTTATTTCAAAGGAAAAGCACATTTGTAAGTAAATAAAAGAGTAAAGCATTGTTACTGAATCAGTTATGGCAAAATACATGATCAGCAATATATGTAGTTAGATAGTTAGTGCACAAATGACATATGGCTCACTGATTCTTTTTTTAAGAACCAGTCAGCCATATGTCATTTGTGCACTAACTATCTTCACTAAAGATATAGTCACTTTCACAAGCCACTTTATTTATTATTTATTATTTATAATTTATTTTATTATATTATGCTGCTAGATGTATATATATATATATATATATATATATATATATATATATATATATAATATATATATATATATATATATACACACACACAGATGTACATTATGTCTTCTATATTTATTTCTTACTGTATACTCAGATACTTTTTTTACTTTTTTTTTTACTTTCTCCTATGTATCTGTGTATTTTTGTTATTTTTTTACTCTGTATATTCTGGGTGACACGTAGTTCATAAATATATATATATATATATATATGTCAGACACTAGGGGGGGCACTAGGGGTGCAAATCTAAAAGAAACGGGTTCACATTAATCTTGTATGTAAAGCTGTAATTGTAATTTAAACTTTTTTTAATATGTTTCTCAAGAAACACACTTTTGATTCTATTCATTTGCTCTACATTTTCCTGCCTTTTCTTAGCTGCTGCATTCTGTAGGCTGTGAGTAGATACTAAATCCACAATGACTGAAATAAAACAAACATGACCTCAAAATAAAAACAGTAACAGAAGTATCAGCTCCACTGTGAACCCTGCAGTATGATATATCCCTACCTGAAGCTACTTTTGGCTGATTTCCCACAATTCCCACTGTGCGACCGTTCATCCTCGCAAACCCCACCACAATGTTCTTGGCGTAGTTGGGCATGATTTCAAAAAAGTCCCTCTCGTCCACTATCTGCAGGACAGAAACAACCAACGATAAACAACACTGTGTTAATACAAGATAACACTTTTTAAGAGAGCTTAACTAAGTGAAAGTCATACATACACCATGTATGATGTCCAGCATGTCATATGCTTTTGTGGTCTCGAAGGGCACCAGTGTGTCCAGCCCAGGAACAAGACGGTCACTAAAGGGACGGGAGGACCAAAAAAAATAAGTAAGTGAATGTTGACACTTTAATCAGCAGAATAAACACTAATCAGTGATTAACCGTTCAAGCATAACAGTCATCATTAATTTCTACATGACCATTTCTAATCTTACAATTAAACAGACTGTATTTCTTTCTACTACAGGGCTGCGCTTTCTTATTAAGCACAAAATGACAAATCCTGAAGCTGTACAGTTCATTATCTTGTGTTTGATTAAAAGCTAATATTCCAAAGTTAAGAGTTTGTTCAGACTTGCCATGTTTGGCTAGAGTTTTAGTGCAACTAGAAAGACAAAGAGCGCGGCCATCCAACCTCTGAAACACCAAACACTAGTTACCATAGCTACCAAACACCAGCGTTTAAAACTATGGAACGCCAAACACCAGCGTCCAAAACTCTGAAACGCTAAACAGCCGCGTCCAAAACTCTGAAACGCCAAACAGCAGCGTCCAAAACTCTGGAACGCCAAACAGCCGCGTCCAAAACTCTGGAACGCCAAACAGCCGCGTCCAAAACTCTGGAACGCCAAACAGCCGCGTCCAAAACTCTGGAACGCCAAACAGCAGCGCCCAAAACTCTGGAACGCCAAACAGCAGCGTCCAAAACTCTGGAACGCCAAACAGCAGCGTCCAAAACTCTGGAACGCCAAACAGCCGCGTCCAAAACTCTGGAACGCCAAACAGCAGCGTCCAAAACTCTGGAACCCCAAATACCAGCGCCCAAAACTCTGGAACGCCAAATACCAGCGCCCAAAACTCTGGAACGCCAAATACCAGCGCCCATGCTATAAAATGCCAAATACCACCATCCATGCAATGGAACACTTCAGAACTTTAGAACTTCTTCTGCTGAAATTCTCTTCATTCAGAGCTATAAATCTGAAACTTTAGAACTGACAGTTCAGATTTTAAAATGAGGCTGAGACATGTTTGAAATCATTATCACATACTCCATGTAGCTGCTGTTGGATAAAATCCTAATATTAAATGGTACAGCGAAAAATCGAACTCCCTCAGTTTCCCTCTCACCCCAGATCCAGTGGATCAGCCAAGGCATGCTTGGTGCTCTAGTTTCAGAGTTTCAGAGTTGTGTTACCATAGCTAACACTAAAAGCCAAAGTTCACCCCAAATCTTTTCTCTAAATGCACCCCTAAAACTTCTCTTGATCCACTTATATGGCTTTTACATCTTCATTAAGGTTGTACACATAAGGTTTAGTTTAACAGCATGTCTCACTGCAAGTTATAAACACAAACAGAGCTGTGGGCGGGCACTGTAGACAGCAGGATCTCTACTCACACACAAACCGACCTAAGCAGTCAAAGTCCTGATCTGGATTCAGTATTTGTGACAATGACTATAATAAATATGGAGCCATTTGTGAATGACAGCTCAGGTGTGGAAAGGCTGCTTGTGGTGGTGAAGGTTCATGTTTGTATCTCACATTAAGTCACAATGTGTCCTAAACTACACCTACCAGGCCTGGATGTGTGATGTGAATTTAAGATGTGTGATTATTGATCTCTAGTGTTTGTAGCAGCGTAAGCAGTTCTAAACTAAGGGAGCCAAATTTCAATTCTGACCAGGTCTTGGCTGCCCTTCACACCTGGAGTGAGTGGAAATTTGATTTTCCATACGAATAAGCAGTGCATTAAAATCCTACCTGGGGTCGTGGCACTCAGTAACAGGAGCTGGATCTTTATTACTCAGAGGGAGGAAGTTGAAGAAATCTCTGAGACTCAGTAACGCATCAATGTCGTTTTCAAAGGCCTTGTGAGCCACACCTGCGGGGGGAGAGAGAGAGAGAGAGAGAGAGAGAGAGAGAGAGAGAGAGACAAAAGCGAGAGAGCATGAGAGAGAGACAGACACAGACAAAAGTGAGAGAGTGAGAGAGAAAGAGAAAAAAGGGAGAAAGTCAGAGAGAGAGAGAGAGAGAGAGAGAGAGAGAGAGAGAGAGAGAGAGAGAGAGAGAGAGAGACAAAAGAGAGAATCAGAGAGAGAAAGAGACAAAAGAGAGAATCAGAGAGAGAGAGAGAGAGAGAGTGAGAGAGAGAGAGAGAGAGAGAGAGAGAGAAAGAGAAAGACAAAAGTGAGAGAGCATGAGAGAGACAGACACGGACAAAAGTGAGAGAGAGAGAGAGAAAAGCGAGAGAGCATGAGAGAGAGACAGACACAGACAAAAGTGAGAGAGTGAGAGAGAAAGAGAAAAAAGTGGGAAAGTCAGAGAGAGAGAGAAAGAGACAAAAGAGAGAATCAGAGAGAGAAAGACCAGTGAGAGAGAGAGAGAGAGAGAGAGAGAGAGAGAGAGAGAAAGACAAAAGTGAGAGAGCATGAGAGAGACAGACACGGACAAAAGTGAGAGAGTGAGAGAGAGAAAGAGACAAGAGAGAATCAGAGAGAGAAAGAGACAAAAGAGAGAATCAGAGCAAGAGAAAGACCAGTGAGAGAGTGAGAGAGAGAAAAGAAGGAGAGAGAAGGAGAGAGTGGAGAGACAGAAGGAGAGAGAGAGAGAAAGAAAGACAAAAGTGAGAGTGTGAGAGAGACAAAAGAGAGAGCATGAGAGAGAGTGAGAGACAAAAGAAAGTGAAAAAAGAAGGGAGAGAGACAAAAGAAAGAGAGAGAAAAAAGAAGGGAGAGCGAGACAAAAGAACGAGAGAGAAGGAGAGAGAAAGAAAGCAACAGAGAGTGGGGAAAGAGAGAAAAACACAAGGAGAGAGAGAGAGAGAGAGAGAGAGAGAAAGAATGAGAAAGAGGGAGAGAGAGAGAGAGAGAGAGAGAGAGAAAGAATGAGAAAGAGGGAGAGAGAGAGAGAGAGAGAGGGAGAGAAAGAGAGAGATGATCAGGATGGATCTTGGTGGGCTCAAGTGAAAAAAACTGGGGGACTTAGATTTTTCAGTAATCTACAGCTTTAAAAGTCACTTGCCAGATACGGAGGTGTGAGTCTTTGCTCCTCCCAGTTCCTCCTGAGTCACGTCCTCGTTAGTGACAGATTTAACCACATCAGGGCCCGTGATGAACAGATAGGAGGTATCCTGACGACACACAAGCAAAATCAATCAATCTGCCTCATGACTAACCGGACCCTCACCCACCACCACCACCACCACCCCTTTCAGCTTTAACTCCTACCTTGACCATAAAGGTGAAGTCGGTCAGTGCAGGTGAATAAACGGCTCCTCCAGCACACGGACCCATGATCAGAGAGATCTGAGGAACCACACCTGAGGCCAGCACGTTCCTCTAAAGAGATCACACATAACTGCATTTACTGGATTGTTAAGTGCAGCGGTCGTGGAGCACCGGGTTCGGGTAACTCAGCTCACCAAAAAAATATCAGCATATCCAGCCAGAGACTCCACCCCCTCCTGTATCCGTGCGCCTCCGGAGTCGTTCAGGCCGATTACAGGAGCGCCAACTGTCATCGCCTGGTCCATTATCTACACACCAAACACAGCCATGTGATTTATATCACACCTGTGCCTCTATATGATCTACAGTACTTAACTCATAGCAAAGCATATCCAGCAGACGACTAACCAGTGATGGGTTTTAGCCCCATCCATTCAGTCTACATCAGTTTACACCCTGATTTAGCCTTCAGCAGTTTAGCCCCGCCTACTCAGCTTCCATCAGTTAACACAAACAACATGGACTGGTTAACACTTCAGATGTGAGCATTTGTTGAGTTAATAACTGAACTGCACTCACCTTACAGATCTTCTGAGCGTGCGCACCAGATAAACTCCCTCCAAAGACGGTGAAGTCCTGAAAACAGAAGCAGGACATGTAGGCGAGCACGCTACAGCTGAAAAGCCTGGAATGACTTCAAACATTAAGAATATAATAAATACACCAAAAACTTAATTGTTTATTTAATTAATTAATAAATATTAACAACAGATGGTATTTTTAGGTGATGATTTTAAAGTTTTTTATGATAACATACCATCAGCTATTGTTCCTCAGGCTGGTTAGGTTAACAGTATTAGAACCTTATTTGGATTATTCATTTCTATCTACTGTTTTAATCTTGTTAATATTTGTTCTGTGTTGTTTAGTCCTGTGACTGTCCTCCAGTCTGTTGAACGCTGCTGGAGGACTGACCATCAGGGCCTCCTCCCCACCAATCACCAGCCAGCTCTCTTGTCCATTTGTGTAACTGCTACACCCTCAGTTACATCACTGTGCCACCCAGATGCACCAGCATTGAGATAGGATGGAAGTGTTTCAGCTCACGCCCACTTTACATAAAGACTCAGTCAGAGACTGCCTCGGTCAGAGACTGCCTCGGTCAGAGACTGCCTCGGTCAGAGACTGCCTCGGTCAGAGACTGCTTCTACCTGTGCAGCTTCTAAAGCTTTACTATCCAGATTTCAAACAGAGACTCTTTTCTTTGGTGTTTAGTTTATTAAACTGTAAATACTGTTTAACCAGAGGAGGACGGGTCTCCCCTTGTGAGTCTTGGTTCCTCCCAAGGTTTCTTTCTTCCACACTGAGGGAGGTGTTCTTGTCACTGTTGCCTCTGGCTTGCTCACTGGAGGATATATGTTGTAACTGTCTGTTTTCAAAACTCTGTAAAGCTGCTTTGATATAACATCATTGTAAAAAGCGCTACACAAATAAACTTGACTCTTTAAATTCAATGTAAATCTTCTTAGTCTTTTCTCATTTCTATAGAACGACTGCAGCGTATGAAAGTCAGTGGACAGATAAACACAGATGTCTGAAAGGAAATCTGGAACGCTCCTACTTGATATTAAAAGCTGGATACAGTCGTGGTAGACACAGCTGCCCCTGTAGCTCCACTGCCAGCTCCACCACTTAATGCTGGCTACCTCAACCACTGTACCTCTCCAGTATGTACACTTGCTCCACCACTTATTTATACTGATTGCTGTCTGCACCGGTTCCAGACACATTCTGATACTCTCAGTGGCGGTTACTGGTATTGCACATGTTGTACTTACTGGTTTTGCTTATACTGTGTTGTCTTCTGTATTTGCACTATTGCTTATTTATCTCTTTTTAACTTTAACCTCTGAAACACGGCACTGGAGAAGCAGTCTGACTGTGTTTCGTTCTACTGTACAGCCTTGTTTTGGTATAATAATAATAATAATAAAAGTTGAGCTGAATTGAACTTGCCTGGCTGAAAACGTAGACCAGCCTGCCGTTAATCCTGCCGTGACCGGTCACCACACTGTCCCCGGGGTACTGCACACACACACACACACACAAAGAGTTTCAGTGACATCCCACCAACAACAGCTGTATAAAAGGCTGGTTAACATCTCCGTTAACATCTCACCTTGTTATGATCCGCCTCCATTCCGAAATCCGAACAGCGGTGTTCCACAAACATGTCCAGCTCAGTGAAGGAGTCTCGGTCCAGCAGTAGGGCCACTCTCTCCCGCGCAGTGAGCTTACCCTAAAGGGGACGGCAGCATTTTTTAATAAATGTTCATTTTGTTTATTTGGCTTGTTTAAAGGTGAATATTTATGTTTATTCTTTTGGAAAACAGTGGTTTGGTGTAAACCTCTGCATTCTAGAGAAACAGGATAAGAACTGTTTACAGTGCAGGTGATGGGAACCAGACGTCCACCTCTAAAAACTTGGCTTTTCAGATTTTCCACTGTTTTACCATCATCAACATTACAAATCAAGACCCTGAAGACATGCACAGGTTCGCTGTTGGTTTAGGATAGTAAATAAAATGTCTATATTTATTCTGTAAACATGGCGACCCCTTGGTTCCTGGTTTCTGAGTCTTCACAATCAACCATCTGACACCAAACCACTGCCAATTACTTTGATTACATCACAACCACTGATTTATGTGGAAATTCTGTACAGATGGTGAAATTCCCCTTTAAGCAGCTCTTTCTCTTTGCTCCAGTTCAGCTCAGTGATGTTATGTACATGATTGCTATGTATTAATAAGAAGACGATTAATAAGAATACAATGCATCAATAAGAAGTTCAGTGTAATAGGCGTTGCTGTAATGACTGAACTGTAAGCTACATTGACAAAGAACAGTAATGTGTCAGGCAATGCTATCACAACACAAGTAAAAATAAATCTGTCTGCTTGTTTTTCTTTATCTAAAATTTTCAGGTCCACCTTAAATGGTGAAGGCGTCAGAGCCGAGCTGTGCTTTAAAATTTGATCAGATTTATCAGATTTGTTTGCAGTTTTCAGGCTTTTCTTGCATTTTCTATGTACAGAGACACGGTGTAGCCTCAGACACCCTATAACACAAACCTTGCACATCAGCTCAGTATCTGTAGCTTCTGTTTATTATACAGATCTAACTTGTTTGCTTAAATTGTGTGTGCATGTAAAATGTTATTTCTGGATTTTCTAGTAGATTAAAACTCTATATTCATCATGACATATATGCATTGTAATCCTAGATGCATGCAGGATGCAGTTACTGAGAGTTAAACCCACCAGAATTCTTTGGAATCTGTAATTTCCTATTTTTGTTGTTGAGATTCTCAATGCATGGGGAGTTAGTCTGTGGGGTTTAACATTAGAGTGAATCAGTTATAGTGTGAGATGTCTCTCTGTTTTATTTGTGTTATTTCCAGTCGCTTGTGGCTCCAACCAGGCTGTTTTTTTCATTATATTAAATTATAATAATAATAATAATAAGTTTCTGCACTGAAATTCCCCTTTAAGCAACTCTTTCTCTCTGTTCCAGCTCAGTGATGTTATGTACATGATTGCTATGTATTAATAAGAAGACGATTAATAAGAATACAATGCATCAATAAGAAGTTCAGTGTAATAGGCGTTGCTGTAATGACTGAACTGTAAACTGTAAGCTACATTGACAGAGAACAGTAATGTGTCAGGCAATGCTATCACAACACAAGTAAACATAAACCTGTCTGCTTGTTTTTCTTTATCTGAAATTTTCAGGTCCACCTTAAATGGCTTCAGAATGGACCATTTAAGGTGGAACAGCAAACTGGAATAAACTTTACTCTGGCATGTTGAGCCTCTGTCCTCTTCTCTCCTCCTCCCTCCAGAGCCTTCCTCCGCTTCAGGTCCACCCGCTGCTGGATGGAACTCGGCGCGCTGGAGGCGCAGCGAAGGCCGGGGACAGTGAGTGTCCGGCCGCGTACCGAGGCGAAGCCCCGGGCCGCCGCAGAGCCGATCAGCGCCCGCACGCACAGCGCCATTACCGCAAACACGGAGCCGGAGGACACAGAGGATCGGTTCGATTAACCCCCTCCACCAATCACAGTCGAGCGCCGCGCCTCAACAGCCAATCATGATCCGTCTTCAGAGGGGTGGTGTCACCGAGAGAGCCAATCGGAGTCAAGCGGAGCGGAGAGGTCATATAACGCCCGTGTGATCTGAATGTCAGCAATGCTGTCAACATAAAAGTCCCTTCTCGCAAATACCATTTAGCACCTTCTTGGGACACAAACGGACAGATTTGTTTGTAAAAACGATTAATTCATTTATAACATTAAAGCCGCTAAATCCCGAAACTCTTCGATCATTTTATTTTAACGAATTAATTTATTTGACTTACCTCTAAAAGAAAAGAGCATCTCAAAATGAGTAATAATCTCTAAAATAACGAGAAAGGATTTAAAAATAGTGACTTATCTCAGAAGAATGAATTATCATTTCAAAATAATGACATAACATCCCTACATAATCACTTAGCATCTAGAAATAACAACAGAATATCGAAAAAGCATGAAAGGGTCTAAAAAATGACTTCAATTCACATTATAATGAAAAAATTACAATGAAGTGCTGGATTTTTGTGTGTGACAGGAATGTAGTCTTAATAAATATTCAGTGAATTAAATTATCACTTTACTATAGAAGACGCTTTCTGACACTGGAAAACATATATAGGCATTTAGTAAGTCATAATATTAAAAATATTTTTTCATAATTTATTAATGATTAGATATTATGCGAGCCCTATCATTGTTTCTGACGTGGGAAAATAAGTTATATAACCACTTAATTACAAGAAAGTTGAAATAAAAAATAGTATTATGATATATGAATTCATATTTATTAGAAACATTCTTATTATTATGAGACATGAATATTATCATGAATGAGACCTTATAATTGCTATGATATACTAAATGGCAATATTTTCTTATATTTCTGTTGTTATACACTTTTCTACAATTGCCTTTTTATTTTTTTGTGTGTGTTACAAATACCACAGAAAAATAGCTAAAATTGTTTTTGTTAACATGTATTACATTTGAGTACATTTAACACTGTGTAATAATAATAATAATAATAATGGACGTCATAGTTTTTTTAAGTGAGGACTTTTACTTTGACAGAGTTACATTCACTACTGCGCTGTATACCGCAATCAGAACACTTCGAAACTGATATCTATGTTTATAAATCTGTGTGATTTCTATCCAGCGCAGACAAACACTCATATCAAGCGTTTGTACAAACTCGTAACTTTTGCGCTAATTTGCGGCGTTGGGTTTATTTTGCAGGTTTTTGGTGCGGGCCTACAGGGGGCGGCAGAGCCGAGAGCGCCGAGCAGCTCTTCTTCTACTCCCCTCTGCTCGATGCTACAGAGCTGCTAACAGCTAATGCGCTAATGCGGGAGAAAAATGACACCAAACGCGGATTTAAACCTTTAAAGCTCACATTTTCCAACCAAACAGGACGTTATTTTGATAAACTGGGAGGAAAAGCAGCAACTGGGATTCAAAAACGCGGAGAGTAGCAGCAACTAACGGAGCTAACGGCACTTTTCCCGCCTTAGCGACAAAAAATATAAACATGAACAAACATGTAAATACGGACACAACTGCGGAGATATAAACCGAGTTTCCGCTCGTTTATGAAGAAACAGACGTTCAGTAAAGCCTCTGTGAACGTGTGTGGTGTGTTAGCTGAGCTGTGCTTTAAAATTTGATCAGATTTATCAGATTTGTTTGCAGTTTTCAGGCTTTTCTTGCATTTTCTATGTACAGAGACACGGTGTAGCCTCAGACACCCTATAACACATACCGAGCTGATGTGCAAGGTTTCTGTAGCTTCTGTTTATTATACAGTTCTGACTTGTTTGCTTAAATTGTGTGTGCATGTAAAATATTTTTTCCGGATTTTCTAGTAGATTAAAACTCTATATTAATCATTACTGAGATGCATTTTAATCCTAGATGCATGCAGGATGCAGTTACTGAACAGTTACTGAGAGTTAAACCCACCAGAATTCTTTGGAATATGTAATTTCTTATTTTTGTTGTTGAGATCCTGAATGCATGGGGAGTTAGTCTGTGGGGTTAACATTAGAGTGAATCAGTTCTAGTGTGAGATGTCTCTGTGTTTTATTTGTGTTATTTCCAGTCGCTTGTGGCTCCAACCAGGCTGATTTTTTTTTATTATATTTTTTAATTATTATTATTGTTATTATTATATGTTTCTGCACTGGAACTCTGTATTTGTCCATCTTTCCCTTTAAAACTGAGTCTGTCCCCTTTAAATGGAGATGAACCCCTCCAGCGCCACCTCGCTGTACCTGTCCACCTGTCGTGCAGCGCTCAGGTGTGACCCTCAACAACCTGAGAGCTTTGCAGAGCTGTATAACCTGCTGCCCTTCTTCAGGGACACTCTGTCCTGCCTGGCATGTGGTATGCTCCTTTATTTAGTGCTAAACAGTTCTAAGTGTGTAAGTGTTTGTAGTTATTCTAGAAAAAATTGTCTGTTTTTGTTTACATTTTTTTTAAATTGCATTTATATTATTTACAAAATTCTTGATAAAGTAGGACTGGCCAACTGCTTATCGGAACATATTTTTAGTTTCTCAAGGTGTCAAAAAAGTAAGCTGTCAGTTGAGTAATTATAAAGCCATCAAATTTAGTTGCATTTAAACTGAATTTGGTACAACACTAAACTAAATAAAATAATTGTGATCAAATGTTTTGGTAGCACTTTTTAAAATTTATCACTATTGATTCTTTTTTATCTACAGTTTCAATTGAAAATCAATATTGTGACACATCGTGCATCATAAAATGTTCTTGAAGTATTGCAATATTAAATCTTTGCCATATCATCCACCTTCGAGGACTGGTCCAGTATAACTTGTCCAGAATGACTTTAAATTAAGTCTTGTTATAATAATGTCTGTTAAAAGTTACAAATGTTTTTTCTGTCTTTTGTAAAAAAAAAAAATTAAAAATGTTTTCCATTTTATTTTTAAAAAATAAACAAAAAGAACACTATGGAGAAAAGCCAGGAATGACACGTATGGCCTATAATAATATAAGCTTATATTTTATAATATAATGTATGAAGTAATATAATGTTTTAAATCATTTGAAATTGTGGTGAAATATCAGATTTTATGACCTTCACATCCCTGTTTATTATTACTGATCAATAGTTCATGCGAAATAACAGATTAATGTTTTGTACAGGGCAAAATTGTGAACATATGTTGTTGTTTATTCTACACAAATCTCACATTGAAAAGTCGTAAGTGCAACAGTTACAGCTCATTTTATATTGTTTTATTTTTTCCAATATGTCAAACTTTTTTCTTTTTCTGCATTTCTCTTATTTAGGTAAATTGCTGCAGGACCCGGTGGGCCCAAGTGCTTCGACCTGCCAGCACTACTTCTGCAGAGGTTGTGAAGGCGAGTCGCAAAAGCTGAAGCCGCCCTGCGGGTGCTGCAGGAATGCTGAGCAGTTTGAAGAGAGCAAACAGCTGCAGGTTCTGGTGGACTGCTACAGGAGCCTGTGTGAGTATGTCTGGGTTGTCATCACGGCAGAGCAGAGCACATCGCAGGTCGGAGGCTATTCTGAGGTCATGAAGATGCTGGAGGAGGTGCTGGAGTTTGTGAAGGAGGAGCAGTTGGAGGAGAAAATCCTAGAAGATCCTCAGGAGGCTATGGGAAGTTCTCAATGCCAGATTCCTTCTGTGAACAAGACTGATTCTAATCTTGTATTCGATGGCCAGAACGTTGAAAGTGTGCCATCTACCAGAGACATCAAAACCGAACTCGAATCATCCAGGCTTGTCACATCTTCTGGTATGGACCATAAACTGGCTTTGCAGCAGTTCAGCACTGATGCTATAACTATAAACATCTCAAACGGCAGCGTCCTCCATGAAGGCTGCGGCAGTCCAATTCTTCTCAGTGTTGAGGAAGTTCTCAACAGCCTTGAGTCTGAATGTTCCACCAAGCAGACCAAGCTAGGTGCTCCACTAAGTGACAGCAGAAGCAGAAACTCTGGTGAGGTCTTTCAAGCCTTTCAGTCTACCCCTAGTAGTGCTCTACCACCTGCCCACCCTCAGCAGCCCCAGACAGGCATCACCTGCCAGGCAGCGGCCCACAGGAAGGTCCACCTAAGCCGGAAACGTTCGCGGTCCGAGAGTGACAGCGAGATGCTCCAGCCTCTGCCCATCACCTGCTTCATCCAGAAACCTTCCGTGGCCGCCACAGTGCCTCCGCAGGCAGCATCCGAACCGAAAGCTCAGAATATACCAGCTGGAGTCCAGAATGGGGCGGTGCTGAAGGTCAGCAGGATGCTGCTGGACTCCTCGAAGAACATTCAGAAGAACGCTGAGGGCCTTGGAGCTAAAAAGGTTCCCTCAAAGACTAAAATTAGTACCCCCAAATCCAAACCCAAGCCCAAGGCATCTGACGGTGCGGTACCAGGGAACCCCACCAAAGTGGTGTATAAAAAGCCCCCGGAGAAGAAGGGCTGCAAGTGTGGGAGAGCCACGCAGAACCCAAGTGTCCTTACCTGCAGGGGGCAGCGATGTCCATGCTATTCAAACCGCAAAGCCTGCCTGGACTGCATCTGCAGGGGCTGCCAGAACTCCTACATGGCCAATGGAGAGAAGAAACTGGAGGCTTTTGCTGTTCCCGAAAAAGCCCTGGAGCAGACACGGCTCACTCTGGGCATCAACCTCACCAGCATCTCAGTCATGAGCTCTGGAAGTAACCCGGGGGTTCTGAGCCTGTCGGCTGGACCCCCAATGGCTTCCTTTCTTAGCGCCAGCCCGGAGAAGGAACCCAGCTTTGAAGACCCACTGGGGATGCATTTTGACTGTTAGTGGCTGTCTGATATGCTTTCTGTCTTACAGGAGAAGTGATGTTTAGGCAGCTACGGTCCTGTCTTTTAGCTTAAAGCGCTACTTTAGCCAGGAATTAAACACGCCATCCTCACCTCAAACGGTTTTCAACAGCCAAGAGCATATTTGGTGCCTTTCTTTTGTTTTTTCAAGCCATCAGTTAGCATCATAGCCAGTTATTGGTGTTCAAAGTACAACACTTGAGTACCAGTGGAAATGCTTTCTGTACAATATTACTTGAGTAATTCGAAGTAAAAAGTACTTTTACAGTATAGGTACGTACAGTTATAAGTATTATTTAGAGGAACAAGTTTTCGAAGGTTCTAGTATTCAAACAATATAATGTACAATAACTTGGTACAGTAAATACTTTTACATTTGACTCATGAGTACTTTCTCAAGCGAGGTCAGAAAGCATGTAAGCTGTTGGCTGGGATGATAATTACTTACTTAATGGCAACATGAACCGCAAAGCTCCAGTGCTTAAACTAAAAAAAGCACCAAGCGTGTCCCTGACTGCTCTACTTACTGAGGAGTGGCTTTGATTTTTGGCTAAACTATCGCTTTAATTGGTATTGCTTGCCAAATCCTTTGTGTGTTCATTCTTGGTGTTTCATTTTGAAAGTTTGGTTCTCCAGGTTGATGTTAATTTGCTGCCGAGTCTGTAGGTGGTGATGAGGTGCGTTATTGGAATCTGACTCTTATTTCTTTGTTTCAGTGGATTTTTATTGGTGGTCTCATATTTAAGTGTTCAAAAGAAACAAGCCCAAATTTGTGATCAATATCTTCAACAAATTTTAGTTAAATTGATTTTTCTTTTTTTGTCAGCACAGCGGCTTGGGCTGAGTATTTTGTTTGGAAATAAATGTGTTTCCCAGACTTGGATTGGGCCTAAGCTTAGACTAAGTGTTGGTGTTTAGTGGAGGTTTATTGTTAAAATTAATTGTAGTCTGAGTTTATGTTTAATTTGGTTTATTCAAGGAGCTGACTGAGACTGATTTAAGTCCTCAGCTGTGTTTTTCTCAGTAGAGAAGTATTCAGATGTAAAGTGATACAAATTCAGCACTTAGTCCTGTAAGGCCAGTTCTGTTAAACTGAGGAGGTTTCGTTGATTTTTTACTTTATTTTTGGGACTTTTCTCTTACAGTAATGGTTTAACTACAGCCAAATACATTTATTCAAATGATTTCCATTAAAAACAGCAAACTGTTGAATTTTAGGAGGTGTAACGTCATTACCTTTTGATGTTTGTCCTAAAGCGGAATGTAGGGGGTTTAAATGAAAGCAGTATTTAATTCCTGCTGATTATTGAACGTATACACATTTTCTAGTGTTACAGTTTTTAGATATCCATCATCAGCGTTATACCTCTTCAGATAATAAGCTAATGTCCCTCATATTCCTGCTGTGAGTCTCTGTGTGGTCATCTTCACTGCCGGTCCGCTCATCACACCTGAATGTAGGAGAGTTTAGTTTTGTCGTGCCTGTTTCTACGATGGTGATTCTTTTTTTTTTTTTTTTTTTTTTTTTTTTTTTTAAGAAATAGAATGAGGATCAGTTAATAAGATTTCTGTCTGTTTATTTGTTTCCCTTTTTTAACCCATTAACATACCACAACACTTAAAGGGGAATTCCACTGAAATATCTGTCTGATTAAAGGCTGAGACATAATTATACATGTAGTTTTGGGGAAACAGATTTTTCATTATTTTGCCATCAGTCAACATTCCATCTAAAAACTCAGGATAGTGAATAAAATGTCTATATTTGTAGACTTGGAGACTCCTGGTTACTATCACCACCACCGTAAATACTCTCTACAATAAACTGTTTCACATAAAATGACTGTCTCAAACATTTAGATTTACTTTGGTAAACCAGTGTTATTCCTCTTTAGTGTCCCTGAGAGGCTGTCTTTATTCTTTGGGCTCAGATCTGAACTTTTTTTTTTTTTTATAAAATCCAATAAACCGTGTTTCTGATCACTTAATGTCGAACTTATAGAATCATATTGGATTTGGTTTTGTGGTCACTAATAGAAAATTGTAATTTTATTGTGACTAGAAGTCTGAAAATGATATGTAATTAGACAGATTCACTTAATACTTTAGACCAATCAGAGCAAGTTCTGTGGTGTTTCACCTTTTTTCAGTGTTTTTTTTTTTAAATAGCTGTAGTAACAGAGTACTGCCACTGTACTGTAGAGGTCTCACCAGTCATATTTATCTGTTGGGTATTAATGGGTTAATTAATGGACCTGTTTATTTTTTTGGACTGGAGCAGCTTGATTACTCGCTGTATTTCATTTTGTTTGCTACGACTGATTGTCGTCCTGCGGTTTTTGTTTGTCGTTTGTGTTTTAGTGAACAGATGCTGATGTAATTCTCTCACTGTTACGCTTTCGATGGTCAGCTTTTGTTTCCTCTTCATGCTCACATCTGCTTCAAACACTATCTGTAGGGCCTCGACCAAATATTTAAACTCTTTCTTTTAGGTAGATCTTAGCCCGGTGTGTTGTGTAGGATGGTAGTGTCCTTTCATTTTGTTTATCTTACTTGGTTGTTACTTGAACTCAGATTTTTAGTTTCTTAATTTTGAATTTCTGGGGAACCTTTATTCACTGCCACCTTTAAAAAAATGAAAATGATGGAATGCTACAAAAATAAATTATAGTTTTTTATTTCTTGTTTTTCAGCTGTGCCGTGTCTGCGTCTGTTTTATTTTCCGAGCCAATGTTTTTAAGGGTTTTTTTTTCTTTCATTTGAATAATAATTGATCAGGGGTGCAGTTACCAAACCAGGGGTACTAATACTTGGTAAAACACTAGAAACTTGGAAATCTTCATTTTAAAATCAGTTTGGAGCAGTTTGTGAATTTTAATTGCAATTACAAAACTTAATTATGGCCACAGAGGTGTTATTAAATTAACTTATACATAATTATTTAATAGAGAGATTCCCATTACTGGAAGGCTGTCCTATAGCTGACCCTAGAGTCCATGATGACCACCATTAGTATATAAGAAAAATACTTCTTCGCTTACCTTGTGCTTCCACTCGCTGGCCACTTTATTAGAAACACTCACCTTCAAAATGTCTGGAAGGGCTTTCTCAATCAATTCCAGAGCATTTGTATGAAAGGCCGGAATACACAGGAGATGTTTCAGGGCCCTCAGAGACTTCAGGCCTGGTGGTCAGTAGGTCAGAGAACAGGCCACTCTGTCTGAACTGTGTGTTCTTGTACAGGAAAATGTCATAAACCATTACAGGCTTACAGAAACAAAGCACACAGAGTTTACTAAGCAGAAGGTTATGGTGAGGGATGGGAAGATCCAGGCTGGAGTATGGATGAAGATTTTCAATGCTGAAGAAGAGAAGCTCTCCTAAATGGTCCACTTAAGTCCACTTTACATTCACAAACAGCTCTGAAACATTTACACTTCAATCACAGGAGTTTACTTCAGATGATTCCCATCTGTTTCTACTCAGACAGCATCAGTTGGTCATTATAATCAGTAGAACTGACTGTGCGCTGAAGGTCAGTAACGCTGACAGAGCTTTTAAACGATGTTTACTCTGATTGGCTGTTTGTAAATAAAGTGCTGAAGCGATTGGACTGCTGGGTTTGTACAGTTGGTAAAGACGTGTTTGGGTAAAGAGTAATTCAGAATTCATGGCTATGTCTCTATTAAAGAGCTCCTGAGTTCAGCACTCAGGGTACTGCAAAAGGAAATCCATCATTTTCTAGGACGTCTCATTGTCAGACTTAATCCAGTACACTGGATCTTCTGTTCCACAATGCACCGTAAAGACAGTGAGTGAAAGTAGCATCACATCTTCAGCTCAACTTTTAAAAAGCTTTAAAATATAGAAATACTGGATATTATAGTCCCTGAAAAGAAAAAATAATAAAAGCCTAGCAACCACAAGGGTTTTGTTAGGACTACAGTTTGATACATACAGGGGTTGGACAATGACTCTGAAACACCTGTCTTTTTAGTGTGGGAGGTTTCATGGCTAAATTGGAGCAGTCTGGTGGCCAATCTTCATTAATTGCACATTGCACCAGTAAGAGCAGAGTGTGAACTTCAGTCAGCAGGTAAGAGCACACTTTTACAGTTTTGTTTAAAATATTACAATAACACAACATTATGGGACATACCAAAGTTCAAAAGAGGACAAATTGTTGGTACATGTCTTGCTGGCGCATCTGAAACCAAGACAGCAAGTCTTTGTGGTGGATCAAGAGCCACGGTATCCAGGGTAATGTCAGCAAACCACCAAGAAGGACCAACCACATCCAACAGGATTAACTGTGGACGCAAGAGGAAGCTGTCTGAAAGGGATGTTGGGTTCTAACCCGGATTGTATCCAAAAAACATAAAACCACGGCTGCCCAAATCACGACAGAATTAAATGTGCACCTCAGCTTCTCCTGTTTCCACCAGAACTGTCCGTCAGGAGCTCCACAGGGTCAGTATACACGACCGGGCTGCTATAGCCAAACCTTTGGTCACTCGTGCCAATGCCAAACGTCGGTTTAATGGTGCAAGGAGATCAAATCTTGAGCTGTGGACAATGTGAAACATGTATTGTTCTCTGATGAGTCCACCTTTACTGTTTTCCCCACATTCGGGAGAGTTACGGTGTGGAGAAGCCCCAAAGAAGCGTACCACCCAAACTGTTGCATGCCCAGAGTGAAGCATGGGGGTGGATCAGTGATGGTTTGGGCTGCCATATCATGGCATTCCCTTGGCCCAATACTTGTGCTAGGTGGGCGCGTCACTGCCAAGGACTACTAAACCATTCTGGAGGACCATGTGCATCCAATGGTTCAAACATTGTATCCTGAAGGTGGTGTTGTGTATCAGGATGACAATGCACCAATACACACAGCAAGACTGGTTTGATGAACATGAAAGTGAAGTTGAACATCTCCCATGGCCTGCACAGTCACCAGATCTAAATATTATTGAGCCACTTTGAGGTGTTTTGGAGGAGCGAGTCAGGAAACGTTTTCCTCCACCAGCATCACGTAGTGACCTGGTCACTATCCTGCAAGAAGAATGGCTTAAAATCCCTCTGACCACTGTGCAGGACTCGTGTATGTCATTCCCAAGACCAACTGACGCTGTATTGGCCGCGAAACACCATACTAATAAATTATTGTGGTCTAAAACCAGGTGTTTCAGTTTCATTGTCCAACTCCTGTATGTTACAGGAATAACATTTGATATAATTTCAATTTTCAGGAGAACTGTTGTCGTATAAAAATACCATATGCTCATTCTTTTTAATGCTAACTATTAACAGCGTGTCCTCACACTACTTGTTGAAGAGTGTAATGCTGAAGAATACTGCTGTCTAGTGGTCAGGGGTTTAAACACAACACAAAAGGAACCACTGCTCCCTCAAATCTTTGAATGTAAACTTATTGAAACTTGACAGTGTTCTTAAGAATCGATACAGTATCACAAAACAAAAAAATGGGATGTTTACTATTAATAAATTTATTTAAAAAATAATATTTTCTTACAAGTTTTGATCTGGCAAGATACAAAGTTTAACATTCATTATCAGCTTTCTACTAATTTAAATGTTAGATTAACTAACCAGATGCAATTGTCGCTGATTTAACTTCTAACACTCTCTAACACTTCTAACACTGATTTAACACTCTCTTATAAATAATCACATATTGTATTTATAGAACACTCTGCACTTTATTTATTTGTGTTAGTGAACCACAGAAATACAACAATATATAGAAAATATACATAAATATATTTTATTAAACAAAAGTGAAGATTCAGTTTTTTCATAAAATTAGCCCTTTATGTGTACAGGCACACTTTCAGTTAAGGCGTTTTTATTCATACATCATTAACATCGAACATGGGTGGAGCTAAACCACTTTAGACAGAATGGATGGAGCTAAATCACTGTAGGTTGAATGGGTGGAACTAAACCACTGTAGGCTGAATAGGTGGAGCTAAACCACTGTAGGCTGAATGGGTGGAGCTAAACCACTTTAGACAGAATGGATGGAGCTAAATCACTGTAGGCTGAATGGGTGGAGCTAAACCACTGTAGGCTGAATGGGTGGAGCTAAACCACTGTAGGCTGAATGGGTGGAGCTAAACTACCGTAGGCTAAATGGGTGGAGCTAACCCGCTGAAGGGGTGGAGCTAATCTGCTGTCCTGAATTAACAAACGTACATGAGCTTTTTTCTGTTTGGCTGTATTATACTGTGCCTCGTCCAAGGTCGAAATGCTCTTTATAACTTTATAAGTGTAAGTATAACTTCAGGGGCTGAGTAGGCTGTGGGTTGAATGGGCAGAGCTAAACTGGGCTGAATGGGAAATTCTACAGTTCTTTAATACATAGGTTTTTGTGACATGAGTGAATGATTTATTTATTTTTTGATACTTTGTAACACAACAATAAGGGAAATCCAGTTTAATACGAGGCCTTTATTATAAAATGTATTCAGGCCACACTTTAGGCTAAGGTGTTTTTTCTCATACAGCATTAACATCAAATACTCAGAACACCTGGCTTACATAATGAAACCAGCACATTTTGATGTATAATAATACAAATAATTACAATAACAACAGCAACAACAATAAAATCACTGTAATTCTGCAGCAGATATATTTAGCGAGGCAGACTGTATGTTATTTGTGTAATAATTATTTGTAATTTCATGATTACTGCGATTCTACAAAAAGCATATTTTAACATAATTCTCAGCACATTTGGAGTCTTTTGCTGATATAACATTGTTTTGCTTATTCTGGAATTTAAAAATTGTGAAGGTGGTACTTCTTAACCCCCCGGCCAAATACATTTTAGTGCTTTTCCTGCTCTACCTGATTCAACACTTCTTTCTCCAGGCTCTGCTCACAGACACGCTCTACTGTAGCTGCTGTATGTGGGCAAAAATCACAACTACAAACAGTGCAAATACAGTACATAACCAGAACCAGACAGAAAACCTGGAAATGAACAACAGATTTAGAACTTTGAAACAAAATTGAACAAAAACACAGAAACAGTTCAAATATACATTGTCACTCTCCAAAGAAAAACCATGTACCTCTGTATGATTTAAACACGACAGCTATTCTTTATATCATATGAGATTTTTTTAATGAATAGACCAATAGGAATGCTCCAAAGTCATTTGGAATAAAACTTACATTAAAGTAAAGTTATTTTTTGGGAATGCATTTTCTTTGGACAGTGATGACATTTAAAATTCTGCACTATTTCTGGGTCTCTGTTCAAATGTAATAAAAATTGTGACATTGCTAACAAACAATACTAGCAAAGCCCTTAAGGCTCATTCATGCTTAATGTTATATAAAGACATGGACGGAGTTCACGGATACAGACAAAAGAGAACAGCACCACCGGAAATCATAGGGATTGTGCAGCCAGTAGTTTGAGAGACACGACGTCAGTTTCTTCCATTGACAGCAAGTCAAACAAAATCTCTGTCCGCAAGTATTTAATGGTCTTACAGACCACCGCCGTCCACAACACTGACCCTTTTGTCTCTTTTGTAGTATGTACAACCTCCTCCACCATCGCCATGAAACTATTGATTCTGGACTGCCCTCTAGTGGATGTCAATACATATAGGTACATATAGATGTATGTCAACAGAGATGGTTACATCGTTTGAAACAGATGTAGTTATTTTTGTGCATTACAGTAGTTAGTACTGTAGGCTACAATACTAATTTAGCAAACTAGTAATATTAGCAAAGCCCTTGGAGTGAGCTCAGCCATGTTACAGTAGTTAGTACTGTAGGCTACAATACTAATTTAGCAAACTAGTAATATTAGCAAAGCCCTTGGAGTGAGCTCAGCCATGTTACAGTAGTTAGTACTGTAGGCTACAATACTAATTTGGCAAACTAGTAATATTAGCAAAGCCCTTGGAGTGAGCTCAGCCATGTTACAGTAGTTAGTACTGTAGGCTACAATACTAATTTGGCAAACTAGGAATATTAGCAAAGCCCTTGGAGTAACTTCAGCCATGTTACAGTAGTTAGTACTGTAGGCTACAATACTAATTTGGTTAACTAGCAATATTAGCAAATCCCTTAGAGAAACTTCTGCCATGTTACAGTACTGTAGACTACAATACTAACTTGGCTAACTAGCAATATAAACAAATCCCTTAGAGTAACTTCTGCCATGTTACAGTGGTTAGTACTGTAGGCTACAATACTAATTTGGTTAACTAGCAATATTAGCAAATCCCTTAGAGTAACTTCTGCCATGTTACAGTACTGTAAACTACAATACTAACTTGGCTAACTAGCAATATTAACAAATCCCTTAGAGTAACTTCTGCCATGTTACAGTTGTGTAGACTACAATACTAACTTGGCTAACTAGCAATATTAACAAGTCCCTTAGAGTAACTTCAGCCATGTTACAGTACTGTAGACTACAATACTAACTTGGCTAACTAGCAATATTAACAAGTCCCTTAGAGTAACTTCAGCCATGTTACAGTAGCTAGCTGTGTAGACTTTGTTGCTAACTTAGCCAGCTAGCATGGTTATCAAACCCCTTAGTTACGGTGGTTAGAGTAGTTGTTGGGTTATACTATGACGCTAACTACAAACATCAGTTTGAATGGGATTTATTGCTGGAGCTTAGTGTTCTGAACTTTTAACATAACTTTTGTATCAACATAAGTTAAGTTATCATAAGTTAAAAGTTAAACATAAAAATAAATGAGATTTTATGCTAAGTATGTTTTGGGCCTTTTTTTTTAGGTCCCTTCATCGTGTTTATAAATAGAGTTACAAGGTTTTAATCCGATAGCAGTGATCTACAGTGCAAGGATACTCCAGCGAACGTTGGTGAATGTTATGAATGTTAAAAGCAATAATTAAAGATGTTCCTGAAGCCAGGCGATGTAGTCGTCCACCGCCCGGATTCCAACGTCGAAGTACGAAGGCCAGAACGCGAAGCTAACGCAGCCGTGAAAGCCATCTTCGTAGTGGCGGTGAGTCACAGAGACGCCAGCCTGCTCCAGCCTGTGAACGTACATAAACCCGTCGTCCCTCAGCACGTCATGCTCGCCGGTCATGAGGTACGCGCGCGGCACCAACCTCAGCACCTCCACATCACCCAGCAGAGGAGCCGCCCGAACGTCCAGCAGGGCTGGGACCTTCTGCAAGATCCCAGGAGAACCGGTGGCTGGAATCATAGGCTTGAAGTGTTTCTTTCTGTCTTTGGGCACAACTCTGGTCCAGTCCAGTTTGGCTCTGTGTGGGGCGACGAGCTTCTGGTCTCGCGCCGTGTGGTTGTTCAGCAAAAGCGAGTGAATGAGCTCAGGATCTGCTCCCAGATACTCAAGCCAGTAATGAGCCATCAGCTCGCGGTACAGGATGGGAATCCTCTGGTTCTGCTGGTACGAAGCCGTGTTGAAGTCCAGAGCCTGGAGCACAGGGTAGATCAAAACTTGGAGCTTGAACTTTCCAGCAGTACTGTTGTCTCGGCCAATCTGGAGACAAAACACGAAACAGATTTGTAAAAAAAAAACCCAAAACAAACAATAATAATATGAAAATTCTCAAAAGCACAGAAAAGTTAAAGCTTTTCATTTCATTCATTTTTGGTTTTCTAGTTATTTATGATTTTCCATCAAATTTATTCCTCACCCATATTCATCTATTTAAGAGCTGCCACAAACTATTTGCTTAACTGATCAGACAGGAAACAAAAAGCTGGCAAATAATATTAATTTTTTATTAATTATATAAAAAAAATACTCGTAAGTTGTTTCTGCATTGCTCCTGAATTTCATGTTTAATGATAAAGCAAAAAATAATTGAACAGTGATTGCATCATGTGTAGTTAAGGAAAAATTGTGTAAGAAATCTGAGTCCAGATAAAAGTAATGAAGCTCCAACAGGGCTAAAAATTAAGTTAGCTCTGACCTGCTGGGCGACCGCAGCTGCGAGGTTCCCCCCTGCGCTGTCTCCACACACGGCCACGCGTTGAGGATCCACAGAGTAGCGCTGCAGAACCTCTGGCTGCAGGAAGTACCTGGAGGCCTGCAGACAGTCTTCAAACTGCACTGGGAAGCGAACATCAGGAGCCATTCGGTAACTACAGAGAGAGCAACGCACCGTCAGAGTGTCTGAACTGACCACCACCAAGCCTCTGATAATTATTATATAATCGTCTGATCACGATTAGTATCCAGTGTTATTTATTACCGCTCACAATCATTTGTTTACATTTCATTTAACAGAATTATCTGTAGAGGGCAGCAGTAAGTAATGTCAAGCTGTTGGAGTTCAGTTTGGAGCTACAAAGCGTCAACAGCTTGTTCATTCAGATGAATAATCAGCCAGTCTGGCCACTTTCTGCTTCAGCTTTAATAGCTGCACACAATAAACAATAAAAAAGACTATTAATCTTATTTACCTTACATGGCTAAAAGTCAGCAGGAATTTCATGATAATGCCGTTAAACACTCCGCTAAAATGCATTATGGGAAAAACACTTACTCCACTGTCACCACCACCGCCTTTAGCTCAGATGCCATCTTCCTGCACAGCTGGTCGTATGAGCCCAGCTCTGAGAAAAACAATGTACGTCATCAGATCACACGAAAACGCTCTAAGGCTTTAAAATGTTGAGGCTATCAACTGTTACACATTCACACTGCCGGGCAAATCGGATTGATTTGTCATACCTGACTGACCCCTGATTTGGATGGTCAGACTGTAGTCACATTAGCTTATATAGCCTCACTGTTTGCCAAAATAATGATATGTGTGTGAATATGCTGAGCATGTTCGGGCAAACTTAGCAACCAAGAATAACAAGCTATCAAAACGATTAAGTTGAACAGAATGAGACATCAGTGTAGATCAGGGGTATTTAATTAGAGTTCAGTAAGGTCCAGTTACAGGGAATTTCCTCAGGCCAAGGTCTGGACCATCATTTCTAACTTGTGTCATGATTCAGTGGTGTATCCAGTTTACAGACGTAGCCCAGTAACAGCATTGTATACCATCAGCAACTAAAATTCAAACTAATTACAAATACCTTTTAGTATATTCCAACAATATTTACTGTTTAAATGCTGAACGGAATTAATTATTTATAAAACTTCAAATAAATATTTGTACTCCCTTCAACTAAAAACAAGGGCTACATTAAAAAAAGAACGCTTTTGAAAAAAAGTGCATCTTAAAGTGTTTATTTATAGAAACAGTAAATAAAACATGCGTCTTCTTGTTAACTCAGTGTCACATTTCAACCTGTTGGTTTGGAGCTGCTCGTGAGAAGAATAAACATATATGTCTCTCCATTCCTGCTTAAAACAGTGAGTTTTCACCGCCGACTTTTCTTTTCTTAGAGGAGCACATTAGTCTTTCTCTGACTCGCTTTATTCTCCGACTGCTGCCTCTTGTTTCATACCTCGCCTGTGTGCACGCTGCAGACCCGCATCGGCACAGATCTGATTGGCTGAGCGTCTTTAGTGATTTTTAGTCATTTGTGAGTTTACTGCACTGCAAAGCCTGCATACCATAACAACAAGAAAAGTTGTGACACTTAAAATAAACACTATCAAAAATAAAACCATCTTAATAGTTTATCAGTTTGGGTCCACATTGGACAACGTCTGGGTCCGGTTAGTGACTTCTGGTGTAGACTGACGAGCTACAGGCTATAAAGAGACAGACAGACTGATAGACATCTGTTAAACAGATAATCTCTATTGCTGCACAGTTTGTGTTGGTCATCCTCTAATCCTTCATCACTGGTCACAGAACGCTGCTCTCAGAACAGTTTTTATATCAACAAACCAAAGAACAATTTTTGGGAGAATATTCTTTCACAGGAAAGTGTCTGTACATGTCCTGGTTAGTAAAATGACAGCACTGTAATGTACATGAATTTACCAATTCAAACACACTCTGCTTACTTGGAACTCCAAGTGACCACCCTCCTCCATGGAAGAACACTACTGCCCCCCTCAGGCCACCTTGCGCTTTTCCGCTAGGCTGATAAACTCGCACCTGAACCCCACTGAACTCCGTATCCTCCGTCTGAATGTGCTCATAGTCCAGAGGAACCAAACTCTCGAAGCCTGTCACTGCAGAGTTTATCAGTCGGATATGATGGACTAAACCCAGAGACTGACCGATATCACCCTGAAAAAGAAAAACAGAGAATGACCACCTACATTTAGAGTTATACATTCAACCTAATGAGAAACTGTAGACTCAGTTTATATCACAATACCTACATTTAGAGTTATACATTCAACCTAATGAGAAACTGTAGACTCAGTTTATATCACAATACCTACATTTAGAGTTATACATTCAACCTAATGAGAAACTGTAGACTCAGTTTATATCACAATACCTACATTTAGAGTTATACATTCAACCTAATGAGAAACTGTAGACTCAGTTTATATCACAATACCTACATTTAGAGTTATACATTCAACCTAATGAGAAACTGTAGACTCAGTTTATATCACAATACCTACATTTAGAGTTATACATTCAACCTAATGTGAAACTGTAGACTCAGTTTATATCACAATACCTACATTTAGAGTTATACATTCAACCTAATGAGAAGCTGTAGACTCAGTTTATATCACAATACCTACATTTAGAGTTATACATTCAACCTAATGAGAAGCTGTAGACTCAGTTTATATCACAATACCTACATTTAGTTATACATTCAACCTAATGAGAAACTGTAGACTCGGTTTATATCACAATACCTACATTTAGAGTTATACATTCAACCTAATGAGAAGCTGTAGACTCAGTTTATATCACAATACCTACATTTAGAGTTATACATTCAACCTAATGAGAACCTGTAGACTCAGTTTATATCACAATACCTACATTTAGAGTTATACATTCAACCTAACGAGACGCTGTAGACTCAGTTTATATCACAATACCTACATTTAGAGTTATACATTCAACCTAATGAGACGCTGTAGACTCAGTTTATATCACAATACCTACATTTAGAGTTATACATTCAACCTAATGAGAAACTGTAGACTCAGTTTATATCACAACACCTACATTTAGAGTTATACATTCAACCTAATGAGAAGCTGTAGACTCAGTTTATATCACAATACCTACATTTAGAGTTATACATTCAACCTAATGAGAAACTGTAGACTCAGTTTATATCACAACACCTACATTTAGAGTTATACATTCAACCTAATGAGAAGCTGTAGAACTGTAGAACACTGTAGATGAGCGACTAATGCTTACTATACAACCTCCACCTGGTCTTGTCTAACAGTCTGACCTTTGACACACATACAAAATAAGTATCATCCAGAACTCTCAATTCAGGTATCATGACGGGACAATTGAATTTAAACATGTTCTAAGTGAACATACTTTACATCCAATCTTTGGGGTAATCCCCGTCCCCTCGTCTTGATTTTGAGCTTAAGCTATCTGGTTGAACTGAGAAACGTTTGCACCAGTAAAACATTACAGGACAACATCAATCAGCTGATTGTTCATATGCATCCTGTAGTTTTGCAACGCGTTTGATTCTCTGCTGCAGCTGGCAGAGTGGACACAGCCTGGACAGGGCCAACCAGGTTAAAGGTCACCTGCACTGACTCAACAAGGGCGTTACTGCAAAGACTCTGTCATTGTGGAATAGAGCTTTACTGCAAGTACAGGTCACATACAACTAACAGATGTGTTTGAGCACCGGCTACTTGCTTAAGATTATTAATAACAGAAAATGCTTTAATACTAGAGGAAAATGTCAGTCATGTATAACAAAGAACAGTTCAGATTCTGTTGTAGTTTACACTACTTCTTAAACAGTCACTGCTTTGTAGTAGTGGGGGTAATTAAATATCAGCAATAAGGACATCTAAACACTAGTCATGACATGGCTAATTTTACCTAGTTTAAAATAATATATCATTAATGGTATTATTTAATACGTCAATAATAATAATAATAATAATAATCATAAAATACTGCATATAAATTGTGCATAATTAATGATTTAGTTATTCAAATAGTAATAATGCACATGCATAAAATAGCCTCATGTGGTTAATTGGGTACAAGAGTACAGTAAGAGTTAATTGAACATAATTAAAGATATAAGGTTATTTATATGTTCTTAATTTTTATTATACTTTTTACTGAAGATTGCTTACAGCGTTAAGATTAACAGGCACTACAGGTAAACAAGCAGAACATAATTAAGCAGCCTTATTATTAAGGCACGTTAGCAAAATATCCTGATGAGGTTAATTAAGTACAAACAAAACAGAACTTAATTAATTAATTAAATAATTAATGAATTAATAAGGATTACTTAAATCCATAGTGTCCTTAGTGTCAAGTGAAACTAATGCAGCCTGATAAAATTAACTAGCTTAATATGCTGGAATGTAAATATTAATTAATGAGTATTTAATGACCTGTCTCACGTCAGTGGGCTTAACTGGACTGACTACTGATCTAGTTGATAGTAATCAGCAGTCACCTGACTATATAGGCAGGTGAGCGTTCAGTACTTCTGATCATATCGAAGCAGCAGTAACTGTGGGACCCCCAGGTGTAGGTCAGTGTTCTTACCGCCTGTATGACCCCCCTGAAGGCCGCCGCGACCACCATGAGCTTGAGGGGCTCCGAGAGCGTGGCGGGGAGCGGCAGGTACAGTAGGTAGGCAACACTCAGAGCAGAACACACACTCCACACACACAGCAGCTTCACACACACTCCTCCTCCTCCACCTCCTCCGCCGCCTCCTCCTCCTCCTTTAGCTGCTCCGCGCGACACCGAGCACGCAGACATCGCGAGCTCGATTTGAACATACTAAACAATCAGCTTCAAACCCCTTTATCTACCAGCACCGCAGCCTCCAGCCAATCACAGTGCAGGAGCAGAGTGTTCTGGGTAATGAAGTCTTTAAACTAGTTGACTAGAATCAGAGAAGCTTTTTACAAGACGATAATAATAATAATAATAATAATAATAATAATAATAATACAATAAATGCTCTTTTATAACAGTGACAGCAATGACAATATATAAACAGACAATCAGATAGATAGACAGTTGATAGATAGATAGATAGATAGATAGATAGATAGATAGATAGATAGATAGATAGATAGACAATCAGACAGAACGACAGACAGTTGATAGATAGATAGATAGATAGATAGATAGATAGATAGATAGATAGATAGATAGATAGATAGATAGATAGATAGATACATTTTTCAAGAAGTCTTTGTGGTTAAACAGGTACGACATAAGCAAAGCAGTTCAGATAGATAGATAGATAGATAGATAGATAGATAGATAGATAGATAGATAGATAGATAGATAGACAATCAGACAGAACGACAGACAGTTGATAGATAGATAGATAGATAGATAGATAGATAGATAGATAGATAGATAGATAGATAGATAGATAGATAGATAGATACATTTTTCAAGAAGTCTTTGTGGTTAAACAGGTACGACATAAGCAAAGCAGTTCAGATAGATAGATAGATAGATAGATAGATAGATAGACAATCAGACAGAACGACAGACAGTTGATAGATAGATAGATAGATAGATAGATAGATAGATAGATAGATAGATAGATAGATAGATACATTTTTCAAGAAGTGTTTGTGGTTAAACAGGTACGACATAAGCAAAGCAGTTCGGATAGATAGATAAATAGATAGATAGATAGATAGATAGACAGAAAGATTGATAGACAATCAGACAGAACGATAGATAGACAGATAGATAGATAGACAGATAGATAGATAGATAGATAGATAGATAGATAGATAGATAGATAGATAGATAGATAGATAGATAGATAGATAGATAGATAGATAATTAGATAGATAGATAGATAGATAGACAGAAAGATTGATAGACAATCAGATAGATAGATAGATAGATAGATAGATAGATAGATAGATAGATAGATAGATAGATCAGCACAAGCACATTCTGTTGCTCCACTGTGGTCAGTGGGCTAAAGGTGAGGGAGGGTTAGTATTTCAGACTGTTATGAACTGAATGTTGTGAAATGTTGTGTTTTGGAGAGAAACAACACTTCTGTCCTTTAGGCAGAGTTACCCTGATCTCACTGCGAGGTCAGTTTCTGACGTTTAAATGATGGTAGGGAGGCTGTTTTCACACAGAAAGATAACATGTTTACAACAGGAAAATTCCACCAATATTTCCCAATTCCACATAAATCAGTATTTCAGATGTAAACACAGTCACTCAGAGTGGTTTGATGTGAAACAATTGTTTGTGGAGAATTAAATGTTCTTTGCAGTGGTGGTGATGGGAACCTGGGCTCACCATGTCTACAACACAAATATAGCCTATCAAAGTTCAGCTCTGTCTAAGTTCAGAATTGTCTAGAACAGAGCATTTTACACCAAACCTCTCTGAAAGACTAAGTGTGAATTAATTTAATTTTGAGAAAGAATTGGTGGAATTCCCCTTTAAGACCTCTCTTGTTGCACAGCCTGACATTTAAAGTGTAGAGCACAGGTCCCCCAGCAGGGGGCGGCATTGTTATGAGGAAAAAACATTCATTCAAATGAGAGCCGCAGGGTTATCCACTTTCTAAACAATAACAGACTTTATATTGTTATAGGATATATCTAAAAAATATCAATAACAAATATTTAATGTATCTGCCTCTGTTTTTAACCATGCTAGTGTACTTCAGCACATGTTCACTGATAAAAACCACTTAATCGAGGTTAAACTAATTAGGGCTACAGGGCTTTAGCCTGAAGGGCTGAATATGTGAGGCTGTAATTCTGTATGCTGAACTGATAGATATGTTCTAGTATGTGGGGGGTTGTGACATCATACAAATTCATTCCAAACAGAAGGTTTCTGCAGAGCAGTTTCAGATATAAAATGTATTGCGGAATGCTGAACTGCTGCTGAATGTATTAAGGAGTGAAGGATAGGTGACTTTAACAATACCTCCAAACTGCATTGCTCTCTTTAATTACAGAAAAAGGAGCATTCAGTTTTTAATGGTTTGGGCCCTTTAATGCATTGGAGTTGTGTGACAGACTGACATTCCTTGTCTTCGGTCCTTAGTCTTCTCTCTTTATTCTTCATTCTTCATTGCTATTTCATTTTTAACTACAAAAAATAAAAAAAAATCCTCAGAAACTGAACAGAAAGGCTTTTCATTCTCTCCTCTTTCATCACTGAGCTCTAAACTCTGCTGATTTTGAGCCCATAAATTATAGACATTCAGCAGCAGCTAAGAATTAGCCTGTTTGGAAGCTTTATTTTACGTTTGATAGATTTAAAAAGGCCTTGTTTTGTTGAGTTTGCTTGTTCGGCAGGGATTTAGAAGGACTGAGGTTACTGCAGTTTGGCCTTTGAGTGTCATGCAGTGTTATCTGTGGTTGTGATGTGTTGTTTTGAAGCTTGTTGTGTATAATGCTGTTGCTTCTGGATTTGTATTTGTATTATTATGTTTAACAGATGGACTATGAATATTAAAATACAATAATGTTGTGTTATATCTTAATATATATATCCTGTGACATGAAAATGTGAGTTTAATACTGTTATGGCACCAATTTACTTCATTATTACTGAGTATCAAACACTTATACTCATCTAATACTAGATTTCAAGATCACCATGGCGATAGCATCAGCAAGGCAATAAGCAAGATTGTCCCAGCATCTACACGGCTGTCTAAATTCTATTCATGTGAAAACATTTTCAAGACGTCTATGTGGTTAAACTGGTAGGACATAAGCAAAGCAGTTCGGACTGCCTTGGTGAGAAAGGCTCAGTTCCAGAGAAACTTAGTGTTTGGCGATAGGAACCAGACCTCTACCTCCAAAAGCTCTCTCACACAAAGTTATTCCATGAAATTGCTATAAATATACTGCCTGATGTCTGAGACTGTTTTTATGATAGTTTTGAGAAGGTTTTGGCCTTAAAATCTATTCACGATGGAGGGATACGTGCAGGACGCTGTGAAGCAAAGTAGTCCCCTAAGGAAACAGGTTATTTTCAGATTTTCCACTATTTTAGCATCATCAACATTCCATTAAAATATAAAAACGCAGAAGACCAGTGCAGGTTCACAAGTGAAATTAGATGTGTAGACATGGCGACCCCTGGTGACTATCCCCACCACTGGGGAGATTTTGGAAAAATGGTGGACTTGCCCTTTAACAAATGTATAAGTAATATAGCAAATAAGAGGCAGCTGGTGGATTTAAAGGAAGTTAATGGCACTGTTACAGCGCCGCTGGCTAGTGGCCCAGATGTCTGTAAAGAGCTGGAAATAAATGAGAGGTTCTTCAGTGAAACCATCTGTGGAGTGGAAGTGTTACAGTCGCCTGAACCTGGAGTGACACAGAGCTTCACTGTTAAAGATTCCATATCATAGATCATCCTTTTCAATGAAACAGGCTGTTTATGTTACTGCTGTTTGTAACTGAGCTCTGTTTTGTTTTGTTGTCCTGTATTGTATCCTGTACAAAAGCCAGCTGGGCTGAATCAGTCTGGGTGGAGCTCAAGTACCATTGTGCTAACCTACTGTAGGCTAAATGGGTGGGGCTAAACTGCTGTAGGCTGAATGGGTGGGGCTAAACTGCTGTAGGCTGAATGGGTGGTGCTAAACTGCTGTAGGTTGAATGGGTGGGGCTAAACTGCTGTAGGCTGAATGGGTGGGGCTAAACTGCTGTAGGCTGAATGGGTGGGGCTAAACTGCTGTAGGCTGAATGGGTGGGGCTAAACTGCTGTAGGCTGAATGGGTGGTGCTAACCTACTGTAGGCTAAATGGGTGGGGCTAAACTGCTGTAGGCTGAATGGGTGGGGCTAAACTGCTGTAGGTTGAATGGGTGGGGCTAAACTGCTGTAGGCTGAATGGGTGGGGCTAAACTGCTGTAGGCTGAATGGGTGGTGCTAACCTACTGTAGGGTGAATGGGTGGGGCTAATGTGCTGTCGGCTGAATGGGTGTAGCTAAACTGCTGTAGGTTGAATGGGTGGTGCTAACCTACTGTAGGGTGAATGGGTGGGGCTAAACTGCTGTAGGCTGAATGGGTGGGGCTAACCTAATGTAGTGTGAATGGGTGGAGCTAAACTGCTGTAGGTCGAATGAGGAGAGCTAAACTGGTTTAGGCTGAATGGGTGGTGCTAACCTACTGTAGTGTGAATGGGTGGGGCTAAACTGCTGTAGACTGAATGGCTGGGACTAAACTACTGTAGGGTGAATGGGTGGTGCTTAACTGCTGTAGGCTGAATGGGTGGGGCTAAACCACTGTAGGCTGAATAGGTGGAGCTTAACTGATGTAGGCTGAATGGCTGGGACTAAACTACTGTAGGGTGAATGGGTGGAGCTAAACAACATTACTTTCAAAGTATTTGCATATACATATACATATACACATCAAACTCTGTTGTTTTGGAAAAAATAGAAGACTTTTTAAAACATAATGTTTTGGTTGAAAACTCCACTGAAAGCAGGCTGGTTTTAGAGCTGTGAACAGACGCCACAGCCTGAGACCTGGCCAAACTTCCACTTTAAACCTGGACAGGATCATATCAAACAAAAATGTTCAAATGTTCAAAGAAATGTCAGTTTTCTCCTTTTTTGAATATTGAGTTGAATTTTTAGCCACATTCATTCAGAACTGTTGGAATTAACAGGAATATATCAATAATTACATTCAAACCAAAAATTGTTCTCTGGGTTCCTGATATTCAAAAGCTGACACCATGTGTTTGTTTGTTTGTTCCGTTTCTATAACTGATGTGTGTTTCAGTCTGTGCTCTATAAATGTTTGGAATCTGGATCACATTCATACAGAACTCCAACAGAATTTCCTCACTCTGAGTGAGCTGCAGGGTCAGGGACCTTTAACCTTGCTCACCTCTCCAGATCCAGAAACAGATCAGAACGCTCAGATTGGGTTTCTGACCACTGGAGGCACAGCGGGGCTTTAGGTTTTGCAAGAGGAGCTAAGAGACAGTAAGAATAAGTAAGGTTCAGCAAGGGTCTGTAAGAGACCACAAGGTACTGTAAGAGACAGTAAGAGAGTAAGGGGCATTAAGGGGTCTGTAAGGGCTGTAAAGGGCTCAATAAGAGGCAGTAAGGGATTGTAAGGGACAGTAAGATGCTGTATGGGGAGGTACAAGGCAGTAAGAGACAGAGGGAATAAGTATTACAAGAGCAGGTACTGTCTTTCACTGTCATTTACTGCCTCTTTCTGCCTTTTACTGCCCCTAATTGCTTCATACTGCCTCTGTTGCCTCTTACTGTCCCTTATGATATCTTACCACATTTTACGGTCTCTTATTGTCTTTTACTGCCTCTTTCTGTCCTTTACTGCCTCTTACTGTCTCTTACAATTTCTTATTGACCTTTACTGCCTCTTACTGTCCTTTATTATCTCTTACCACATTTTACTGTCTCTTATTGTCCTTTAGTGCCTCTTTCTGTCCTTTACTGCCTCTTACTGTCTCTTACAATTTCTTATTGACCTTTACTGCCTCTTACTGTCCCTTATTATCTCTTACCACATTTTACTGTCTCTTATTGTCCTTTACTGCCTCTTACTGTCTCTTACAATTTCTTATTGACCTTTACTGCCTCTTACTGTCCCTTATTATCTCTTACCACATTCTATTGTCTCTTATTGTCCTTTACTGCCTCTTACTGTCTCTTACAATTTCTTATTGACCTTTACTGCCTCTTACTGTCTCTTACAATTTCTTATTGACCTTTACTGCCTCTTACTGTCCTTTATTGTCTCTTACCACATTTTACTGTCTCTTATTGTCCTTTACTGCCTCTTTCTGTCCTTTACTGCCTCTTACTGTCTCTTACAATTTTTTATTGACCTTTACTGCCTCTTGCTGTCCTTTTCTGCCTTTTACTGACCCTTACTGCCTCTTACTTTCTGCTACTATCTATCACTGTCATTGACTGCCTCTTACTGCCTCTTATTGTCTCTTATTGTCATTGACTGCCTCTTAATGTCCAGTAAGAAACATAAAGAAAGAGGAATCAAGGGCATTATCTAAGGGCAGAAAGGGGCCACAAGAGGCTCTAAGAAACAATAAGAGGCAGTGGGAAAGAGTAAGGGGCAGTAAGCTATATACAGTACAGAACAATAAGGAACAGTGTGAGAGACACTAAGATGCTCTTAGGGGTAGTATGTGTGGTAAGTTTCTGTATAGGGGCAGTAAGAAACAGTAAGGGACAATACCAGGTCATAGGGGACAGTAAGGGGCAGTAAGAAACAGTACAGAACAGTAAGGGGCAGAGACACTAAGATGCACTAAGGGGCAGTATGGTTTGTAAGTGTCTGTAAGGGGGCAATACGGAGCACTAAGGAAGAGTAAGAAGCAGTAAGAGACAGTAACAGGTAGTAAGGGACAGTAAAGGGTAGTAAGAAATAATACAGAACAGTAAGGGGCAGTATGAGAGACAATAAGGGGCAGTATGAGTTGTAAGTGTCTGTAAGGGGGCAGTAAGAGACAGTAACAGGTAGTAAGGGACAGTAAAGGGTAGTAAGAAATAATACAGAACAGTAAGGGGCAGTATGAGAGACAATAAGGGGCAGTATGAGTTGTAAGTGTCTGTAAGGGGGCAGTAAGAGACAGTAACAGGTTGTAAGGGACAGTAAAGGGCAGTAAGAAACAGTACAGAACAGTAAGAGGCAGTATGAGAGACAATAAGGGGCAGTATGGGTTGTAAGTGTCTGTAAGGGGGCAGTAAGATACAGTAACAGGTTGTAAGGGACAGTAAACGGTAGTAAGAAACAATACAGAACAGTAAGGGGCAGTATCAGAGACACTAAGGGGCAGTATGGGTTGTAAGTGTCTGTAAGGGGGCAGTAAGAAGCAGTAAGAGACAGTAACAGGTTGTAAAGGACAGTAAAGGGCAGTAAGAAACAGTACAGAACAGTAAGGGGCAGTATGAGAGACACTAAGAGGCAGTATGGGTTGTAAGTATCTGTAAGGGGCAGTAAGAAGCAGTAACAGGTTGAAAGGGACAGTTAAGGGCATTAAAAAACAATACAGAACTGTAAGGGGCAGTATGTGAAACACTAAGGGGCAGTATGTGTTGTAAGTGTCTGTAAGGGGGCAG
Organism: Megaleporinus macrocephalus; assembly: GCA_021613375.1. NCBI lineage: Eukaryota > Metazoa > Chordata > Actinopteri > Characiformes > Anostomidae > Megaleporinus > Megaleporinus macrocephalus. The sequence continues at coordinate 34,124,663 of CM038716.1, forward strand.
TAAGAGACAGTAACATGTTGTAAGGGACGGAAAAGGGCAGTAAGGAACAGAACAGAACAGTAAGGGGCAGTATGAGAGACATTAAGGGGCAGTATAGGTTGTAAGTGTCTGTAAGGGGGCAGTAAGAAGCAGTAAGAGACAGTAACAGGTTGTACAGAGCACTAAGATGCACTAAAGGGCAGTATGGGTTGTAAGTGTCTGTAAGGGGGCAGTAAGAAACATTAATAGGTTGTAAGGGACAGCAAAGGACAGTAAGAAACAGTACAGAACAGTAAGGGGCAGTATGAGAGACACTAAGGGGTATAATGGGTTTTAAGTGTCTGTAAGGGGGCAGTAAGAGACAGTAACAGGTTGTAAGGGACAGTAAAGGGTAGTAAGAAATAATACAGAACAGTAAGGGGCAGTATGAGAGACAATAAGGGGCAGTATGAGTTGTAAGTGTCTGTAAGGGGGCAGTAAGAGACAGTAACAGGTAGTAAGGGACAGTAAAGGGTAGTAAGAAATAATACAGAACAGTAAGGGGCAGTATGAGAGACAATAAGGGGCAGTATGAGTTGTAAGTGTCTGTAAGGGGGCAGTAAGAGACAGTAACAGGTTGTAAGGGACAGTAAAGGGCAGTAAGAAACAGTACAGAACAGTAAGAGGCAGTATGAGAGACAATAAGGGGCAGTATGGGTTGTAAGTGTCTGTAAGGGGGCAGTAAGATACAGTAACAGGTTGTAAGGGACAGTAAACGGTAGTAAGAAACAATACAGAACAGTAAGGGGCAGTATCAGAGACACTAAGGGGCAGTATGGGTTGTAAGTGTCTGTAAGGGGGCAGTAAGAAGCAGTAAGAGACAGTAACAGGTTGTAAAGGACAGTAAAGGGCAGTAAGAAACAGTACAGAACAGTAAGGGGCAGTATGAGAGACACTAAGAGGCAGTATGGGTTGTAAGTATCTGTAAGGGGCAGTAAGAAGCAGTAACAGGTTGAAAGGGACAGTTAAGGGCATTAAAAAACAATACAGAACTGTAAGGGGCAGTATGTGAAACACTAAGGGGCAGTATGTGTTGTAAGTGTCTGTAAGGGGGCAGTAAGAGACAGTAACATGTTGTAAGGGACGGAAAAGGGCAGTAAGGAACAGAACAGAACAGTAAGGGGCAGTATGAGAGACATTAAGGGGCAGTATAGGTTGTAAGTGTCTGTAAGGGGGCAGTAAGAAGCAGTAAGAGACAGTAACAGGTTGTACAGAGCACTAAGATGCACTAAAGGGCAGTATGGGTTGTAAGTGTCTGTAAGGGGGCAGTAAGAAACATTAATAGGTTGTAAGGGACAGCAAAGGACAGTAAGAAACAGTACAGAACAGTAAGGGGCAGTATGAGAGACACTAAGGGGTATAATGGGTTTTAAGTGTCTGTAAGGGGGCAGTAAGAGACAGTAACAGGTTGTAAGGGACAGTAAAGGGTGGTAAGAAACAGTACAGAACAGTAAGGGGCAGTATGAGAGACACTAAGGGGCAGTATAGGTTGTAAGTGTCTGTAAGGGGGCAGTAAAAGACAGTAACAGGTTGTAAGGGACAGTAAAGGGCAGTAAGAAACAGTACAGAACAGTAAGAGACAGTATGAGAGACACTAAGGGGTATAATGGGTTTTAAGTGTCTGTAAGGGGGCAGTAAGAGACAGTAACAGGTTGTAAGGAACAGTAAAGGGTAGGAAGAAACAGTACAGAACAGTAAGAGACAGTATGAGAGACACTAAGGGGTATAATGGGTTTTAAGTGTCTGTAAGGGGGCAGTAAGAGACAGTAACAGGTTGTAAGGAACAGTAAAGGGTAGGAAGAAACAGTACAGAACAGTAAGAGACAGTATGAGAGACACTAAGGGGTATAATGGGTTTTAAGTGTCTGTAAGGGGGCAGTAAGAGACAGTAACAGGTAGTAAGGGACAGTAAAGGGTAGTAAGAAATAATACAGAACAGTAAGGGGCAGTATGAGAGACAATAAGGGGCAGTATGAGTTGTAAGTGTCTGTAAGGGGGCAGTAAGAGACAGTAACAGGTTGTAAGGGACAGTAAAGGGCAGTAAGAAACAGTACAGAACAGTAAGAGGCAGTATGAGAGACAATAAGGGGCAGTATGGGTTGTAAGTGTCTGTAAGGGGGCAGTAAGATACAGTAACAGGTTGTAAGGGACAGTAAACGGTAGTAAGAAACAATACAGAACAGTAAGGGGCAGTATCAGAGACACTAAGGGGCAGTATGGGTTGTAAGTGTCTGTAAGGGGGCAGTAAGAAGCAGTAAGAGACAGTAACAGGTTGTAAAGGACAGTAAAGGGCAGTAAGAAACAGTACAGAACAGTAAGGGGCAGTATGAGAGACACTAAGAGGCAGTATGGGTTGTAAGTATCTGTAAGGGGCGGTAAGAAGCAGTAACAGGTTGAAAGGGACAGTTAAGGGCATTAAAAAACAATACAGAACTGTAAGGGGCAGTATGTGAAACACTAAGGGGCAGTATGTGTTGTAAGTGTCTGTAAGGGGGCAGTAAGAGACAGTAACATGTTGTAAGGGACGGAAAAGGGCAGTAAGGAACAGAACAGAACAGTAAGGGGCAGTATGAGAGACATTAAGGGGCAGTATAGGTTGTAAGTGTCTGTAAGGGGGCAGTAAGAAGCAGTAAGAGACAGTAACAGGTTGTACAGAGCACTAAGATGCACTAAAGGGCAGTATGGGTTGTAAGTGTCTGTAAGGGGGCAGTAAGAAACATTAATAGGTTGTAAGGGACAGCAAAGGACAGTAAGAAACAGTACAGAACAGTAAGGGGCAGTATGAGAGACACTAAGGGGTATAATGGGTTTTAAGTGTCTGTAAGGGGGCAGTAAGAGACAGTAACAGGTTGTAAGGGACAGTAAAGGGTGGTAAGAAACAGTACAGAACAGTAAGGGGCAGTATGAGAGACACTAAGGGGCAGTATAGGTTGTAAGTGTCTGTAAGGGGGCAGTAAAAGACAGTAACAGGTTGTAAGGGACAGTAAAGGGCAGTAAGAAACAGTACAGAACAGTAAGAGACAGTATGAGAGACACTAAGGGGTATAATGGGTTTTAAGTGTCTGTAAGGGGGCAGTAAGAGACAGTAACAGGTTGTAAGGAACAGTAAAGGGTAGGAAGAAACAGTACAGAACAGTAAGAGACAGTATGAGAGACACTAAGGGGTATAATGGGTTTTAAGTGTCTGTAAGGGGGCAGTAAGAGACAGTAACAGGTTGTAAGGGACAGTAAAGGGTGGTAAGAAACAGTACAGAACAGTAAGGGGCAGTATGAGAGACACTAAGGGGCAGTATGGGTTGTAAGTGTCTGTAAGGGGGCAGTAAGAGACAGTACAGAACAGTAAGGGGCAGTATGAGAGACACCAAGGGGCAGTATGGGTTGTGAGTGTCTGTAAGAAGTGGTATGGGAGAGTAACAGGTTGTACGAAGCAGTAAGATGCACTAAGGGGCAGTATGGGTCGTAGGTGTCTGTAATGGGGCAGTAAGAAGTGGTATGGGACAGTAACAGGTTGTGGGGGATAGTAAAGGGTAGGAAGAAACAGTACAGAACAGTAAGAGACAGTATGAGAGACACTAAGGGGTATAATGGGTTTTAAGTGTCTGTAAGGGGGCAGTAAGAGACAGTAACAGGTTGTAAGGGACAGTAAAGGGTGGTAAGAAACAGTACAGAACAGTAAGGGGCAGTATGAGAGACACTAAGGGGCAGTATGGGTTGTAAGTGTCTGTAAGGGGGCAGTAAGAGACAGTACAGAACAGTAAGGGGCAGTATGAGAGACACTAAGGGGCAGTATGGGTTGTAAGTGTCTGTAAGGGGGCAGTAAGAGACAGTACAGAACAGTAAGGGGCAGTATGAGAGACACCAAGGGGCAGTATGGGTTGTAAGTGTCTGTAAGAAGTGGTATGGGAGAGTAACAGGTTGTACGAAGCAGTAAGATGCACTAAGGGGCAGTATGGGTCGTAGGTGTCTGTAAGGGGGCAGTAAGAAGTGGTATGGGACAGTAACAGGTTGTGGGGGATAGTAAGGGGCAGTATAAAGCCATAAGAGGAGTACCTGGTCTGTAAGAGTTAGTAAGGGTCAGTGAGGGATATCAGTTAGGGGATTTTCCAAGTGACCTGTTAATTGAAATCTGTTCAAAATAGACCAGCAGGCTTTTGAGTGTTTAGTGTTTTGTGTAGTTGTGCAGCTGGAGTTACACCCTGTTCATCGTAAAAACAGCTCCTACCCCACATTTGACTCTGAGTAGTTCTTACATTTTGCAATCTGCTGTAATGTGCTTTTGGAGGATGGCCCTGCGAAGGGAGTCCAGGGAAACGCCCGTGAGGATGGAGGGGGAGAGTGAGAGAGAATAAAGCTCTGCTTTAGATTATTCACTTCACATGCTGTTACAGGATCGGGGTGATGGGGCTTGGAGCAGCTGTGGGGAGACGATTCCCCTGAATGGAGCTTCAGCTTAACACTGTTCCTCTAACAGCGATGACCTCATCCCTCATCATGTTCCCCTCGAAGTGGCGATCGCCACGGAAACCTCCCCGTCTCCTCTCCAAACTCTTCAAAGTGTGGAGAGGCCTTTGTCAGAGTGCTAATGTAGAGCAGAGTGCTTACGCTGCATTAGTAACACTGACCTGCTAAACAGCTCTCAGTCACACTCTTCTACAAACACGAGTCCTAGTAGCGTTCATATTCTACACTCTTTAAAGCCTTACCTGCTGCTGAGGACATTCCCCGTACACTGCTGCTCAATACTGTAATATATGGAGGCGTAGAGGCAGGAGGCACGAGCGAGGTAAGGTTACAGTTTAAACCAGGCTGCCTTAGATGTAACTGATGACCGAAAAAAATTTAGGAGGTAGTTAATCTCTCGTTTTCGAAACAGTGATGAAAAACATGTTGAAACTTTGGCGTCTCTGTTTGGAAACAGTGTAAAAGAGTCAACATAACTTCATAATTACACACTGATTCAGATAAAACTTCTCTGAATGGCAGTCAGTCGGTAGTCAACTTGAACTGCCTCTTAATGCTTCTCTACTGTCTCTTACCTCCTCTTACTGCCTCTTACTGTCCTGTTATTCTTATTGCCTCAAACCTCCTCTTACTCTCTCTTACTGCCTCTTACTGTCCTGTTATTATTCTTCTTGCCTCCTACCTCCTCTTACTGCCTCTTACTGTCCTGTTATTCTTCTCCCTGCCTCATCCCTCCTCTTACTCTCTCTTACTGTCCTGTTATTCTTATTGCCTCAAACCTCCTCTTACTCTCTCTTACTGCCTCTTACTGTCCTGTTATTATTCTTCTTGCCTCATCCCTCCTCTTACTCTCTCTTATTGTCCTGTTATTCTTCTCCCTGCCTCATCCCTCCTCTTACTCTCTCTTATTGTCCTGTTATTCTTCTCAGTGTCTCATCCCTCCTCTTACTCTCTCTTATTGTCCTGTTATTCTTCTCAGTGTCTCATCCCTCCTCTTACTCTCTCTTATTGTCCTGTTATTCTTCTCAGTGTCTCATCCCTCCTCTTACTCTCTCTTATTGTCCTGTTATTCTTCTCCCTGCCTCATCCCTCCTCTTACTCTCTCTTATTGTCCTGTTATTCTTCTCCCTGCCTCATCCCTCCTCTTACTGTCTCTTATTGTCCTGTTATTCTTCTCAGTGTCTCATCCCTCCTCTTACTGTCTCTTACTGTCCTGTTATTCTTCTCAGTGTCTCATCCCTCCTCTTACTGTCTCTTACTGTCCTGTTATTCTTCTCATTGCCTCATACCTCCTCTTACTGTCTCTTACTGTCCCGTTAACCTTCTCATTGCCTCATCCCTCCTCTTACTGTCTCTTACTGTCCTGTTATTCTTCTCAGTGTCTCATCCCTCCTCTTACTGTCTCTTACTGTCCTGTTATTCTTCTCATTGTCTCATACCTCCTCTTACTGTCTCTTACTGTCCTGTTATTCTTCTCATTGCCTCATACCTCCTCTTACTGTCTCTTACTGTCCCGTTAACCTTCTCATTGCCTCGTACCTCCTCTTACTACCTCTTATTGTCCCGTTATTTTTCTCATTGCCTCCTACCTCCTCTTACTGTCTCTTACTGTCCTGTTATTCTTCTCATTGCCTCATACCTCCTCTTACTGTCTCTTACTGTCCCGTTAACCTTCTCATTGCCTCGTACCTCCTCTTACTACCTCTTATTGTCCCGTTATTTTTCTCATTGCCTCCTACCTCCTCTTACTGTCTCTTACTGCTTCTTACTGTCCTGTTATTCTTCTCATTGCCTCCTACCTCCTCTTACTGCTTCTTACTGTCCTGTTATTCTTCTCATTGCCTCATACCTCCTCTTACTGTCTCTTACTGCTTCTTACTGTCCTGTTATTCTTCTCATTGCCTCCTACCTCCTCTTACTGCTTCTTACTGTCCTGTTATTCTTCTCATTGCCTCATACCTCCTCTTACTGTCTCTTACTGTCCCGTTAACCTTCTCATTGCCTCGTACCTCCTCTTACTGTCTCTTACTGTCCCGTTAACCTTCTCATTGCCTCGTACCTCCTCTTACTGTCTCTTACTGTCCTGTTATTCTTCTCCTCGTCTCATACCTTCTCTTACTGCCCTTTACTGCCTCTTACTGCCAGTAAGAGGCTTCTTACTGACTCTGACTGCCCCTTACTGTTTCTTTACAGCTTCTTATCACATCTTGCTGCCCTTTCTGCCCCTTTACCTCCTCTTACTGCCCCTTACTGCCTCCTACTGCACACTGAACAGGGTTTTTGGGACACACCTGGATCGGATCCTCTGTATTTTGGGTGTGGCATATTTACCAGCATTTTTCGGTGAAGAGCTGCTGAACTGAGAATAACGGTAATTCCTTTGAACTTACAAACATGGTCGTGTGCCTCGTTACAGTATACAGTTTATACCGGTCTGTGTTATTCTGAGCTCTCTTCATTGTTTGATGCAGGATTTAAAGTGTTTGCAGTGCTCGGGGAGTGGTGGGGCTGCATGACCACACAATGCCTTTAAGTGGGGACTGAGGGACTTTATTACTCGGAGACGCCCAAATTTTTACTCACTCAGGAGGTTCCTCACAGACGTCACCGCGGCAGCTGGACTCTATAGTGCTGCATCGGTTTATCTCTGCTTATAAAAACAATCTGAGTAAGATCAGTCAGCACGAAGTGGAAATGAATCCTTCAGTTTTATTGTCCTTATTTAATAGAATTTAATATATATTGTCGCTGTCCAAGGGAAAAAAAAAGATCTCTAAAATGGCAAGTTTACAGGAGAGGCCTAAAACTGTGTTTACTTTCAATGTAAGTCAATGAAACCAAACATTTTTTCAAGCTAGTTTAAAGCATTTCTTGACAATTTTTGTTTTTCTACACTGTTTAAACACGGCAGCTGTCATTTACATTGTATCACAATTTCATAATGAATAGACCAATAGAAATGCTCCAAAATAGCTTGGAAAAAATTCTGGTTCCATTGACTTACATTAACAGTAAAGACTGTTTTTGTCCTCTCCTGTAAAGTTATCATTTTGGAGAGTTGTTATTTCTTTAGACAGCGCTGGTTTATTCCATAAATATAAATAATAACAGTAAATGTTCTAGTTTAGCATGTTTACAGTAACTGTAGTTTGATCCCTCAGGCTTTAAAATCATGATGAACTGCACGTGTCTCACCATCAGCCTGCTCACAAGGCCACAGAGAGAGTTTGCATACAGATGCTGAGAAATCTGCTCAAATAGCCTCGAAGGCTAAAAGCAAAGTGGCAGTAGAATTCAGAGAAAAGCGTATCTTTCTACAGAAGAGTGGAATTCACCTTCATGTGCACTCAATCATTCTTTTTTTCCCCCAAATTCCACCAGATTTTCAGAAAGACAGTGTATACCATGCCTTCAGGGTCTCATCTGGTTATTATGTGGGGCTCATCAGAAAAATGCCCATCAAAGACAAACATCTGATGAGAATGAAAACTCACGCTGTTCTTACATGCCCAGTGCTGGTATGACAACGTTACTGCCTGTGGGTTTGTATTTTTGAGAACATACTAATGAAGTCTGAGTGTTTGCTTAGATTTAGTTCAATTTCAGAGCAGCTACAGTTTATCTCTACTGCACTTTCTTCACCATTCATTTTCCCAAAGTAGCTCATCCAGAAATGTGGGAGCAGGAACAATATCAGGACAAAGGAGTTATGATTCTTGTTTCCTCACAGTGGTTCCTTAGGCTCTTAGAGAAGTTCTCCTTTTGAGTTTTGGTTCCACTCAGTGGAAGAGCATACTCACACTAGGCCCGGTTAGCTCGATCCGTGCTGGGGCCTGGTGATCGCAGACTACAACTCAAGTTCATCAAACTGACGTCATGTTTGAGTTCCAGCAAAATGAACCAATCACATGAGGCTCCAAGCAAGCCCGGGCATGGATAGCGCTCACACTAGAAGCACGATCACACTAGTCAAACGAACGTGCTTCGGCAGGGAACCGTGCCCGGGCTCGGATCACAGAGCCTAGTGTGAGTATGCCCTTAGAGAGATTCTTCTTCTGAGTTTTGGTTCCACTCAGTGGATCTTCCTCATGCTCTTAGAGAAGTTCTCCTTTTGAGTTTTGCTTCCACCCAGTGGATCTTCCTCGTGCTCGTAGAGAGGTTCTCCTTCTGAGTTTTGGTTCTACTCAGTGGATCGTCCTCATGCTCTTAGAGAGGCTCTCCTTTTGAGTTTTGGTTCCACTCAGTGGATCTTCCTTATGCTCTTAGAGAAGTTCTCCTTTTGAGTTTTGGTTCCACTCAGTGGATCTTCCTCATGCTCTTAGAGAAGTTCTCCTTTTGAGTTTTGGTTCCACTCAGTGGATCTTCCTCATGCTCCTAGAGAGGTTCTCCTTTTGAGTTTTGGTTCCACCCAGTGGATCTTCCTCATGCTCGTAGAGAGGTTCTCCTTCTGAGTTTTGTTTCCACTCAGTGGATCTTCCTCATGCTCGTAGAGAGGTTCTCCTTTTGAGTTTTGGTTCTACTCAGTGGATCTTCCTCATGCTCTTAGAGAAGTTCTCCTTTTGAGTTTTGGTTCCACTCAGTGGATCTTCCTCATGCTCCTAGAGAAATTCTCCTTTTGAGTTTTGGTTCCACTCAGTGGATCTTCCTCATGCTCGTAGAGAGGTTCTCCTTTTGAGTTTTGGTTCTACTCAGTGGATCGTCCTCATGCTCTTAGAGAGGCTCTTCTTTTGAGTTTTGGTTCCACTCAGTGGATCTTCCTCATGCTCCTAGAGAAGTTCTCCTTTTGAGTTTTGGTTCCACTCAGTGGATCTTCCTTATGCTTGTAGAGAGGTTCTCCTTTTGAGTTTTGGTTCCACTCAATGGACCTTCCTCATGCTCTTAGAGAGGTTCTCCTGCTGAGTTTTGGTTCCACTCAGTGGATCTTTCTCATGCTCTTAGAGAAGTTCTCCTTTTGAGTTTTGGTTCCACTCAGTAAATCTTCCTCATGCTCCTAGAGAAATTCTCCTTTTGAGTTTTGGTTCCACTCAGTGGATCTTCCTTATGCTTGTAGAGAGGTTCTCCTTTTGAGTTTTGGTTCCGTCCAGTGGATCTTCCTCATGCTCGTAGAGAGGTTCTCCTTTTGACTCTTGGTGTCCCTCAGAGGTTCTCCTTCACACTTTTAAGGAGTTTCTTCTTCTGAGTCTTTGTTACTGTCTGTGGTTCTTCCTTATTAACTACTGACTTCCAGAGAGTGCTAGCAGAGTTGGCCTGGTGCCTCACTGAACTAAAGAGGCTGGGCTGATTGTGCTGTTGTAAATTGTTATATATACATTATTATATATACATAGCTGTAAAAGCTAATGCCATTTTAATGAGAATTTGCATCTAAAAGAAATACGAATCAGGGAAACACGAGTGGCCCTAGAACAGAGCCTTGTGAGACACCACAGGAATTTTTCTTGAGACTTTGCCAAGGTTTCCTTCTTTACATTTGCAAACAAGCAAGAGGCAGGATCTAAGCCAGGATAAGGCTGGTCTCCTCATAGCAACAAACAAACTCTATAATAGATTATGCAATATGTGTGTATACATTTTATATATATATATATATATATATATATATATATATATATATATATATATATATATATATATACACTACTGCTGGATCACTTTAGAATTTCATTTCATGAAATTTTCATGTAATTCACAAACAATATTGTCCATTTCACAATTAATGTAAGTGTATCAGATGATTTTTAAAGAATAAAAATGTTTGTATTAAAGTCTATTTTTGTATAGAGGCTTATTTTGCATATAGTCCTATTATCAGTAATTCTCAGTCCTCTGTCTAAATCTCCTGGTACGGCCGCCAATCCAAGTTAAGGATGTTATTGGGCTAATTGGTTGTTAGGACACTCAATTGCTCAATTGTGATCCACAGCTGAAAAACATTCTACTAATAAGTGAGTATAAAAGGGAGAACAACATTCTAGGTTAGTTTAGTATCTGAAGAATCAGCAGTTGATGGCTTGCTGACCGACTCAAAATGACCAGAAAGAAACAACTTTCTTTAGAGACCCGTCAGTCCATTGTTGTGTTAAGGAAGAAGATACTCCATTGAAAACAATTACATTTCACTGTGATCCCAAACTTTTGAGCGGTAGTGTATATAATATACTTGTACCGTAACCACAAAGAATAGTGTATTACCACATACCACAATAACAGGATGCTTTTTTTTAACAAAATAGTTGATATTAGTTTTAGAGTTTGGAAGATATACTGCTGGAGATAACCTTCTAACCTGCACTTTTACATTTTGTTCATTTAAAACACTTAAAGTGCTGGTTAAATGTACGAGGATATATTTACTTCAAATCTGGTTTACTCTGGTTTGATTGTGGCTAATTTGAGAGTTTGGGAGATGTAGGCGAAGCTAAGAGAGCTTATTAACAGAGAGGGACTAATTATTTTTAATGGCATCTCTAAGAGTAAATTCACAGTAAGTGGACTGAGTGCATGTCGCCTCTCATGAGCAGCGGCCTTTTAAACAAATTCATGCGTCTTCCTGGAAATACTTCAAACTCTAGATATACATATGTGTGTGTGTATGTGAGAGAGAGAGAGAGAGAGAGAGAGAGATTGATGACTAGATTATATCCTCGGTCTCATAATTCATCTTAAAAAGCCTCTCTGTACGTTTCTGCCAAACGACAGGCATCATAAAAGTGAATGTCGTGTGATAGGAGCGAGGAGCAGCGCTGTTCTCCTGCATCTGCTTTTGTTCTAGCGGAGGAAAAGCCTCCATGCCTTGGCCGCCAGAGCTCACTGGCTGCGTTGCATTTTCCACTGAAGCTGAGAACTGTATCCTCTGCAGGCTGGAGAACATTCCCTGAGCAGTTTCTTCTTCTTATTATTATTATATCTCATCTCTCCTGGCAGACTGTGAGGCGCGTGTTGTCTTAAAAATCAACACCAAGTGAGTTACTACCAGCAGGTGTACACAAACACACACAGGATGTCTTTATACTCCTTCGGTTTTACAAATAAAAGTAGAACTTTGTATAGAAAAAGCATTTTTCCTCATGAGGATCTGCCAATGTTACACTCAGCGGTTATCTCCACTCTCACTCTCCTACAGCCTTCCAAATATCAATACATTTATTGTCATTTTTTCCTCTGATAATATAAATAAATGAAAAACTCCTCTCTCTTCTAAAGGCAGTAAAGAGATGATTCGATGAGAAATCTAACTTGCCCAGTTTACCTCCTACCTCAGATGTAGTCAATCAGCCAGGACATGTTTGGTGGCCAAATGTTTCTCCTTACTTTAGCACTAGGAAGCCAACATAGTACATGTAAACTGTAACACTACCTTTACCTACCTGTGTACAGATAAACTGTAACACTACCTTCACCTACCTGTGTACAGGTAAACTGTAACACTACCTTCACCTACCTGTGTACAGATAAACTGTAACACTACCTTAACCTACCTGTGTACAGGTAAACTGTAACACTACCTTCACCTACCTGTGTACAGGTAAACTGTAACACTACCTTCACCTACCTGTGTAAAGGTAAACTGTAGCACTACCTTAACCTACCTGTGTACATGTAAACTGTAACACTACCTTCACCTACCTGTGTACAGGTAAACTGTAACACTACCTTAACCTACCTGTGTACATGTAAACTGTAACACTACCTTCACCTACCTGTGTACAGGTAAACTGTAACAGCCAGATCCAAAATGATGTGGATGTTTGGAGGGTCACTTCATTTGGAGTAAGCCGGAGGGAAGCTGCTGAATTAGATTTTTTTGCTGTACTGCTTTAAGACTTGTAGAGTGAGTGGTATGTGTGAGAGGCAGGACTGCCCACCAGAGGACCCACCACACAAAAGCCTGCTTCATACAGGTGAAGATTTGTTTGTTAGAGTCTTCCAGATCAGATTCCTGCACATTCCTTACTGACTGGGCCCTGCGTCTGCCCTGGAGCAGCCTGTGATCCCAAGAACATCTGATCAAGAAGGACATGGTGCATAGCTGAGAGGATCTCAAAGACTTCAAAGACATTTTTGATGCTTTTTTGTAAATCAAGACGAAGTGATGAAATGCATAACGAGAGCCCAGTCTGGGAAGGTGCTGTTCAGCTCAGGAGAGTCTGGGCTACTGTCACTGGAACTGCAACTGTGCTGCATCATGAAATATTCTCATTGAAAAACAACAATAACCAATTCACAACATTTTGATTCAGTAAGTAGACACAGACTGTTCAGTTTCTAGGCCATACTGAGGACATGAAACTGAAACAACAGCCTGTTTACAACTCCTCATGATTGTGATGTCACAACCATACACATTTCGATGTGTCTGCCTATTTAGCTTACAGCAGTTTAGCCCCACCCATTCAGCCTACAGTGATTTAGCTCCACCCATTGAGCAAACAGCTATTTTGACACACCCCTTCAACTTACAGCAGTTTAGCCCCACCCATTCAGCCTACAGCAGTTTAACCCCATTCGTACAGCTGCTGCTATAAATTATGTGGAATGTGTACGTGCACAGTGTGAGAAGACGTGTGCGAAATGTCTGTGCATGGAAGTGCATATGTCTATATTACAGTCCCAGTCATGTACTCTTAGATCTTAAACCTCCTGCACTGAACAGACAATATATTTATATGTATATATATATATATATGTTTTATATGCCCAATACATATATATTTATTTTAGCACACATTCCAAAGTCTAGCATACATTCTGTAGTCTAGCACACATTCCTCATTCTAGCACACATTTCTTATTTTAGCACACATTTCTTATTTTAGCACACATTTCTAATTCTAGCACACATTCCTCATTCTAGCACACATTTCTTATTCTAGCACACATTTCTAATTCTAGCACACATTCCTCATTCTAGCACACATTTCTTATTTTAGCACACATTTCTTATTTTAGCACACATTTCATATTCTAGCACACATTCCCTATTCTAGCACACATTCCTCATTCTAGCACACATTTCTAATTCTAGCACACGTTCCTCATTCTAGCACACATTTTTCGTATTTTAGCACACATTTCTTATTTTAGCACACATTTCATATTCTAGCACACATTCCCTATTCTAGCACACATTCCTCATTCTAGCACACATTTCTTATTTTAGCACACATTTCTTATTTTAGCACACATTTCATATTCTAGCACACATTTCTTATTCTAGCACACATTCCTTAGTCTGCCTACACTCCTAAGTCTTTTACTGTTTTTTAGCATAACTACTTCTTTTCGTCCTTCCTATTTTGGCACACATATATTATTCTAGCACACATTCCTTATTCCAGCACACAGCCCATATTCTAGCACACATTCCTTATTCTAGCACACATTCCTTATTCTAGCAAACATTTCTTATTCTAGCACATATTTCTTATTCTAGCACACATTTCTTATTCTAGCAAACATTTCTTATTCTAGCACACATTTCTTATTCTAGCACACATTTCTTATTCTAGCACACACCTTATTCTAGCACACATTCCTTATTATAGCACATATCCTTATTCCGGCACACAGTCCTTATTCTAGCACACATTTCTTATCCTAGCACACATTTCTTATTCTAGCACACATTCCTTATTCTAGCACACATTCCTTAGTCTGCCTACACTCCTAAGTCTTTTACTGTTTTTTAGCATAGCTACCTCTTTTCGTCTATTGCACACATTCCTTTGACATTCCTTATTCTTGCATGCATTCCTTAACCTCTTGCACCTAGTCTTGGCCTAGCTCGCCTTGCCTATCATTCATTCTTTATCACATCCTAGTATTTGCATACACGGAATAAATGCTTGGTAGTATATCAAGCAGGTTGTTTGAACGTGAGAACTGTAAACCCACTCTTGCAGAAGTATGTTGCTGCAAAGGGCATAAACATCATAACAGCCCAGTTTGGCAAGATAGGATTCTCTGAAATTATCCACAAATCTGCCAGTGGCTTTTGAATAAACTCAATATTTAAAGATATTTCACTGAGGTTCTCATCCTCAGGAGGTGGTGAGAGGAGAGCAGAGGCGGTAGAGCTGTCGACATGCTCTGTTTCAGGGAAGTGGCTGCAGAATATTAAGGCCAGCTGATGAAATGAAATGTAGACCTGTAAATCTAAATTTTTGTCATTGGCCATACATATGGGGGTTCATACACTTTAATTTTGGTAAAAGTGTCTGTAGAGTAGAGTGAGGAGAATGTGGGAGCAAATGGAGTGCAGTGATTGCCAGGTGCAGTAGCAGCTGCAGTGGCGGCTTCACAGCAGCAGAGGATTTATGTGTGCTGTTGTTGGAGACGCTCCAGACCCAGACTCATTACTGCCAACATCCATCAGGCACTTTCACAGCCTAGCACCAGTCACTTAGCCTAGCACCTATCACTTAGCCTATAACCAAAACCTTAACCACTCACACATCACTTAACCAATAACTTAGCACTGCCCCATTGCCTAACCAACAACATAGCCTAGCACCCATCACTTAAACAATAACTTAGCCTAAGACCCATCACTCAACCATTACCTTAGCCAAACATCTATCAGTTAGCCTACACCCAAAACCTTAAACTCCCAACCATTATTTAATCAATAACTTGGCCTTGGTCCCATCATTGAGCTCAGAACCGAAACCATAACCTCCCACCCACCACTTAACCAATAACTTAGCCTAACATCTATCACTTAGCCTAGAACCAATACCTCAACCTACCACCTATCACTTAAACAATAACTTGGCCTAGAACCATCACTTAACCATTAACTTAAACCAGAACCAAAACCTCAACCTACCACCCATCACTTAACCAATAACTTAGCCTAACATCTATCACTTAGCCTAGAACCAATACCTCAACCTAGCACCCATCACTCGACCATTAACTTAGCCTAGCATCCGTTAGTTAGCCTACACCCAAAACCTTATCCTCCCAACCATTACTGAATCAGTAACTTAGTCTAGCACCCACCACTTAGCCTAGCTCCCATCACTTAGCTCAGAACCGAAACCGTAACCTCCCACCCATCACTTAACCAGTAACTTAGCTAGCACCCATCACTTAGCATAGCTCCCATCACTTAGCCTAGATTCAAAACCTTAACCTCCCACCCATCACTTAACCAATGACTTAGACCAACATCTATCTCTTAGCCTAGAACCAATACCTCAACCTACCACCTATCACTTAGACAATTACTTAGCCTAACACCCATTACTAAACCAATAACCTAGCCTAGTACCTAACACTAGAACTTTGCAGGTTTGCTCCTTTAATACTTGGACAGTAAAATTAAGTTTTATAGTATGTTCAGTATTTGTGAGTTAAGACCCTGATACAAGTTCAGTGTTCTGCTGTATCATTCGGTAGGTAACTTTGTGGTCCACACAGATGATGTAAGACGTAATTTATCGGTTGCAACCTGCTGTTTGGAGGTGACTCTGCTGGAGCACAGTCATGTTGGCAGATGTTCCCATTCTAAGTCCCAAATCTAGTGATTAACGTGTGTGTCTCGTGGCTCCAGGTTGGGTTGCACTGTGCTGTGTGTTCCTCTTAAACTGACGGGGTCTTTTTAGGTCATGAGGAAATTCCACTGAGATCTCCGGTGGGAGTCTTCCTTGTGTCTGGGTGCAGAGCATCATTCAAAGCGACGGCAGATAACCTCAGAGGTAATATGAAGGGAACTCTTTTTACTGAAATAGTGTCATGAAACCAAAACTGAGCTGCCATCACTGTCTCTTCAGGGGTACCCTGATGGAGCTAGCCAACATTGATTGACTGACTGATTTTATAAAACAATCAATCAATCAATCAATCAATCACTCAATTAATCAATCAGGTTTTAATTGAACTCATAATTCACACAAGAACCTAGAACTGGCTTTTGTGTATCTTTCTCTCGCTGTCTGTCTGTTTTTCTGTCTCTCTCTATTTCTCTTTGTGAATATAACTGTATATGAGTGATGGTGAGCATATATAAGTGTATGTGAGCGTATATGAGTATATATGAACGTATACCTGCGTGTAAGCATGTATGGTATGCATGTGAAGGTGAGGATATGTGGGTGTATATAAGCATGTGTGAGCATATACCTGTGTATATGCGCAAGCATATATGAGCGCATGTGAGCGTATATGAGCATGTAAGAGCGTATGTGAGTGTGTACGTTTGTGTTTGAACATGTATGAGCATAGATGACTGCATGCGAGCATATACATATGAGCGTGTAAAAGCATATGTGAGCGTATACATTTGTGTTAGAACATGTATGAGTGTATGTAAGCATATATGACCATATATGAGCCTATGTGAGTGTATAAGAGCATGTTTTAACATGTATGAGCATATATGAGCGTATACGACTAGACGTGAGAGCATATGTGCATATGTAAATGCAGTGGTGTCAAGTAAAGAAGTACAAATACCTTACTTAAGTACAAATTTTAATTAGTTATACTTTACTGGAGTAATTATTTTTTAGCTGACTTTTTACTTCTACTCCTTACATTTACACTCCATTATCAGTACTTTCTACTCCTTACATTTACACTCCATTATCAGTACTTTCTACTCCTTACATTTACACTCCATTATCAGTACTTTCTACTCCTTACATTTACACTACTTTATCTGTACTTTCTACTCCTTACATTTACACTCCATTATCAGTACTTTCCACATCTTACATTTACACTCCATTATCAGTACTTTCTACTCCTTACATTTACACTCCATTATCTGTACTTTCTACTCCTTACATTTGCACTCCATTATCAGTACTTTCTACTCCTTACATTTACACTCCATTATCAGTACTCTCTACTCCTTACATTTACACTCCATTATCTGTACTTTCTACTCCTTACATTTACACTCCACTATCAGTACTTTCTACTCCTTACATTTACACTCCATTATCAGTACTTTCTACTCCTTACATTTACACTCCATTATCAGTACTTACTACTTCTTACATTTACACTCCATTATCAGTACTTTCTACTCCTTACATTTACACTCCTTTATCAGTACTTTCTACTCCTTACATTTACACTCCATTATCAGTACTTTCTACTCCTTACATTTACACTCCATTATCAGTACTTTCTACTTCTTACATTTACACTCCATTATCAGTACTTTCTACTCCTTACATTTACACTCCACTATCAGTACTTTCTACTCCTTACATTTATGCTCCATTATCAGTACTTTCTACTTCTTACATTTACACTCCATTATCAGTACTTTCTACTTCTTACATTTACACTCCATTATCAGTACTTTCTACTCCTTACATTTACGCTCCATTATCAGTACTTTCTACTTCTTACATTTACACTCCATTATCAGTACTTTCTACTCCTTACATTTACACTCCATTATCAGTACTCTCTATACTTCTTACATTTACACTCCATTATCTGTACTTTCTACTCCTTACATTTACACTCCATTATCTGTACTTTCTACTCCTTACATTTTAAACATAGCCTCGTTACTCCTATTTCAGATCTGCCAACCTTTACACATTTTGCGTAGCAGATACGCATTTAGACATCAAACTACGCTGCTACGATTTGTCACTTCAAAATGTGAGAAAAGTCATTGATGGCTTTGAGTTAAATCGTTTGTGTTCGCACACTAGGAAGCATGTCTATGGGTGTAACCTCATTGGGCAGCAACCTGTTGGGAAAAGAAGACTTCGACCAATCATAGCGCTGCTTTTAAACTCTTAAAACATGCTACAAGCGGTGAGCCGGAGAGCCGTCATAATGAAAGTAACAAAATTGGTTTTCATCCCTCTCAGTCCATCTTCATACTGTGACTGGTTTTAAAGGGAGGACGGTGCTAAACACCGTTTCTAAGGTAACTGTTGGTATGGGAATAGTGAATTGTCAAAACTAGGGGATTCAAAAGCACAAGATGCAAAATATAAACTAACATGTTTTGGGTTGTTTTCATTCATCTACATTTACATTCCAGTAAAGATTATTAATAACATGCCTTGGAAATTTGACTTTTTGCTCCATTACAATACTTATAGACAACTAGTCATCATATCTTCTGCTCCATGAAACACATGTTAATGTTCAGCAGTACACAGATATGCTTCTTTAATATATTTACATTGTACTAAAATACATTCATGTTCAATGGGTGTATATGCGGCTGAAACAGGAAGCCTAGCGCATCCCAAATTTATCAACATCAACATTTTAATATAACATTATAGTCATTATGGCTTTTAGAAGAATGTTTTTTTTGGGGGGAGGTGGGCTAGGTGCACTATAGACCCCTAATATAATGCCTAAGCATTTTTTCCCCTTACATTACTTTTACTTTTATACTTAAAGTAGTTCTGAAAGTAGTACTTTTACACTTTTGCTTGAGTAAATAACTTGAGTTAATACTTTTTGAGTTGATCATTTTAAACTCTAGTATCTATACTTCTACCTGAGTAATGAATGTGAATACTTTTGACACCTTTGTGTAAATGTACAAGTATGCATGGGCATATATGAACTTATGTAAGCAAATATAAGCATTTATGAGTGTAATCGAGTGTATGTGAGCGTATGTAAGCATATATGAGCGAATGTGTGTATATGGGAGGGTATACGAGTAAATGTGAGCATATACATGAGCGCATACAAGCGTACGTGAATCAGTCTGAGTTTGATTGTGGATGTCTGGTCCACTCAGTAAAGGCTGAAATACAGACTGAGCTCAGTGAAAGAAGTGAAAGCTGTGGAGCGACAGCGCTGAGTCACTGCTGCATCTGGCCCTGAGCTCACAACACAAACACTGCACACCATTAATGAGCTCCCTGCACTTTATCTGTCATTTTTAATGCAATAGTCAAATTAAGGTGCTTGCTTGTTTACTGCAAGTGTGCTAAATGGGAAACTATATATAAAACTCATTCTCATTCCCATCATTCTAATTAACTTCAGTGATATGTATGTATGTTATGTTCTATATGGATTATACATATCACTGCTGTCATGTGAAACCCTTGAATTTTCTTCTGTGTTGTTTTTTAGTTACTCAGTGACTTAAAACGTGCCACTGTCAAGCTTTTGTGAAGTGCTATTGTGAAATTGAAGCATCTAGGAGCAACAACAGCTCAGCCACAAAGCGGTAGACCATCTAAACCCACAGAGCAGGACCTATCACTCACTGAGGAGTTCAGAGCTGCCTCTGTAAGCAATATCAGAAGAAGAGCTTTGCATCAAGAGCTTCATGAAATAGGGTTTTATAGCAAAACAGCTGCACACAAGCCTAAGGTCACAATGTACAATGCCTAGCGTCGGCAGAAGTGATGTAAAGCAAACCACCATTGGACTCTGAAGCAGTGGTAATGAGTTCTCTGGAGAGATGAATCACGTGTTACTATCTGGCACTCTGATGGACGAGGTTTGGTGGATGCAAGGAGAACGTTACCTTCTGGAATGCATAGTGCAAGTTTAGTGGAGGTGGGATAATGGGGGTCTGGGGCTTCTTAACAGGGTTTGAGCTTTGAGGTTAATGTTAATGATACAGCATACAAATACATTTTACATGATTATATGTTTCTAACTTGGTGGCAGCGGTTTGAGGAAAGACCTATTTCTGGTCCAGCCCCTGTCCACTAAACAAGGCTCAACAATGAATTCAACTATAAATTCCAAAGGCCTGCGCCGAGGCCCTGACCTCAACCCCAGGGAACACATTAGGGGTGAACTGGAATGCCGAGTGTGAGCCAGGCCTTCTTGTTCAACCGCAGTGCTTGACCCCGTATTATCAGCAGTTTCATCAGCCGTGATAAACTATTGTTGAATTTTGCACTCGCTGATTATAGCTCTTCTCACCCTAATGTGTTTTTCTTGACTGAGGTTGTTATTATTCTCTCACTGTTTACTCATGACTGAGTAGAACAGGCACAGAATCAGTGGTGTTAATCACAGTGTCTTCTCTGAGACAGAACTTTCAGTTCCTCCCTGAAGTCGTCCTCATTTTTTTTATAGAGTTGTGGGCGGGCTGTTCTTGCTGA
Source organism: Megaleporinus macrocephalus (assembly GCA_021613375.1). NCBI lineage: Eukaryota > Metazoa > Chordata > Actinopteri > Characiformes > Anostomidae > Megaleporinus > Megaleporinus macrocephalus. The sequence continues at coordinate 34,145,212 of CM038716.1, forward strand.
CAGTCTGATCACGTCTTGTATTTAATGTTTTCTTAGTCACCTGAGGATCAGCTACTCTTACATAGTGCACTGATGCATGGGCAGCACGCTCACTTAATGCACCCTTTCCAGGCAGTTCCCAGACCTGTGTACTGACGTCTTTGCCACATATCTAAATGTAGAGGCTGGTATTACACCTACAGAACACTACACACTTACAGAAAATAGATTTTTTTTCTGTGTAATGTAATGTGCGATATTTTTCCATTACCCCTGTGCAGTTAAGAATCAATGTGCAATTATTTGTAAATACAATCTCAAGAGTTCTTGACTTTTTATTATTTATGTTATATATACTGTACTATTTATCTTGTATATTGTTTTATTTATCTATTTTTTGTACTGAGTGCTTTGCTATCCCTTTTGCTACTGTAACATGGTGAATTTCCCCACTGTGGGACTAATAAAGGATGATCTTATCTTCAGTGGGGAACCGTCAGCCCTCTCATAGGGCCTAAAATATTCTAAATAACACACACACAGATATATATAACTTTATTTTATCTACTTACAGTTTGACAATCAACATGTAAACAATTATAAAAATGTAGGTAAATAAATTATTCAAACGTGTCTATTTAATCTGTGTTGGACGTGAGGGGTTAAGTAGAAGCCTGTGACCCTGTGTCTCCCCCTATAAGGACTGTGATCACTCAGCAGAATGTTGATGATTGGTGGTCCCGCTGTTCATGGGGGCCAGGCAGTTATAATTCACTGCGATACCAATTTCAAATAACAGTAAAATTGACCAATCATATCTTCCCTCTAAGTGGGCGGGCTTAACTGTATGATCATTTCTGCCCACTGTGGTGACACTAGCTGGAGAAACAGTTAGGTAGTGCTAAGCTACCACCGCTAGCTAGTCACGATGGAAGCCCAGGTCCCCCCAAACTGTCAAACCACCCCCTCTGAAAACTCTAGCGCAATTATTTCTCTCGTGCACAGAGAGCAGCCCACAGTATCACACTTCACGGGCGAGGAAAAATATTTAGAACAGAACTCGAATCAGCCACGTGTTTTTGTACACAGTGGAATTTAACCTCTGCATTTAACCCATCCGTGCAGTGAAACACCCACATATTTAACATCAAGATCCAACTCCCCTCTTCATTGGACCCCCTGCAATTTGCATATCGTCCCAACCGCTCCACGGACGATGCCATCACCACCACCCTTCATCTCTCCCTTACCCACCTGGAGAAGAAGGACACCTACGTCGGAATGCTGTTCATAGACTTCAGTTCAGCATTCAACACCATCATCCCACAGAGTCTCACCAGGAAGTTAAGCCTGCTGGGCCTCAACACCCCCCTGTGCAACTGGATCCTGGACTTCCTGAGAGGGAGGCCCCAGTTAGTCCGGTTCGGGAACAGCAGCTCCAGCACCATCACCATGAACACTGGGGCACCCCAGGGCAGTGTACTGAGTCCTCTGTTGTTCACCCTGCTGACTCATGACTGTGTTGCGAAACACAGTTCTAACAGCATCATAAAGTTCGCCGATGATACAACTGTGCTGGATCTCATCAGCAAAGGCGATGAGTCAGCATACAGGGAGGAGGTACAGCAGCTGACAGACAGTCAACAACCTTCACTGGAATGTAGAGAAGACCAAGGAAATGGTTGTTGACTTAAGGTTCAGCAACATTTTGTGGCAATGAAATGAAGTCAGGCGGCACGGTGGTGTAGTGGTTAGCACTGTCACCTCACAGCAAGACGATCCGGATTCGATTGGGTTTCCTCTCACAGTCCAAAGATATCCATGTTAGGTTGATTGGTCACTTTGCATGGCCAGTAGGTGTGAGTGTCTGCTGGCCATGCGATGGACTGCCTTTACTCGATGACGCTGGGATTGGATCCCAGCCCCACCATGATCCTGGAGTTCGGGATAAAGCAGAAGATAATGAATGTTTTGAGGAAAATGGAGCCAGTTTGACCACCTGTATGTGCTGAACTGTGATAAGGTTCATTTGGCTGAGATTGTGTTCAGACTGCTTCAGGGATCATGAGGAATTACATGACTGGGCCACCACAGGGTCCTGACATTAACCTTATTGGAAGTCTTTACAAAGTGGTTCAACTCTCCCGACGTCAGTACAAAATCTCGAGCAAAAGTCTCTGGACAGAAATAAATATTGTGGGGTAATCAAAGCAAAAGACTGTCCACCAAAATATCGGAATTTGCCACTTTTTGGGGCTAGGCAGTGTACTTGGCACAGAGTATGGCGTTAGCAACTTCACTATGTCGGCGGCTGTATTACAAACGGTCAGTTCAGATGTAGATTATAAAACACTGGCGTGCTCAATGACACCTGAGAACCAGTGAAGGGCAGAAAACAGCACGTATGTATTAGAGATGCTCTTACCGCCTCTGTCATACTCAGAGTGACGTATCAACAGCCTGAGGGAGCTCACTCTGTTTTATTTAACTTTAGCTCAGAGAGGTGTCTGTGTGAGAATGTTAGAGCGTAGGCTTTGAAACTGATCTCAGTGATAACTGAGAGAGCTCACTTTATAAAAGCTGTCTGTCTGAGAACAGTGCACTTCATGAGTGACTAAATCTCTGCATTGTATTTCAGGATGAGTGTTCAGGATGACTCTAGAGGGTTTTCAGAGTGGCTACTGATTTGTTGGCTTTCTCAAGGTCTTTTTGCTGGCCAAAAGGAGGCCTGAACCAAAAAATCAAAAAAGAGCAGAAGACACTGTTCAAGATCTGTTTCACTAAGATCATGCTCAGTCTCACTCCAGGAACAGAACCTGTTGGTCACCTCAGGATCTAGGAGCTTCATTAGTCCTAGATTTGGTACCATCCATCCATTATCTTTCGCTTTGTCCCGCTAGTTGGGGTCACGGGGGGCTGAAGCCAATCCCAGCATTATCGGGTGAAGGTGGGGTACACCATGGACAGGTCGCCAGTCCATTGCATGGCCAACACACGCACACTCTCAAACCTACGGGTAGCTTAGAGTGAGTGATCAACCTAACATGCATGTGTTTGGACTGTGGGAGGAAACCGGAGTACCCGGAGGAAACCCACTCAAGCATGGGGAGCCCTGGTTCGGTACCATCCCATGATTTTTCCTCAGTTAACGAGACAGGGGTGAAGAAAATGATGAGACGGAGCAGCTGGTAAATTCCAAGACAGAGAATTTCATAAAGCAAGTCAACTTGGTAATTTAGCCAAATGCCAGGTCCGGCATTCCTACGGCACAGGGCTCACTTGGGGCTTAAGCTCTCCGATTACAATTCCTCCCACCCTGATGTGTTTTGTTTAGTTTGAGCTTGTTATTTTTCTCTCTCCGTTCACTCTTGACTGAGTGTAACAGAAACAGAAACGGGTGTTAATTGAAACGTCATCTCTGAGGCCGATCCTTCAGCTTCTCCCTAAAGTTCAGCAGATCGTGGATAAAAAAAAATCCCTGATTTTCCAGCAGTAGACCGAAGTCCCTGGGGAGGAGAGAGTTTAACTCATTAGAACATTCACTCACTCGTGCTCTGGAGGGCAAAGCCACTGGACAAACATGACCATTTTACAGAGGCTAATCTTCAGATTTGTTAGTTTTGAGCGTTGGTATTTTTCCATTTTTTTTTGTCTGTTGTTCTTTGGGACTATTGGCGCTTAGTCATGTTTGACCACTGGTCATATTTGATCATCTGTTATTTTTGTACAGCTGTTGTTTAGTCATTTTTACCACTAGTAGTTGTTGACCATTGGTTCTTAGTCATTCTTTAGCATTAGTCATACTGGTAAATTGGTATATTGGTCATTCTGAGTCATGACTGGTCATTTTTGAATTGTTTTACCATTTGTCATTGTAATGTTTGACCAATTATGATCATTAGTATTTGATCATTCCTGACCACTGGTAATTTTTGTTTATTTCTGAACACTGGTCATTTTTTACCATTGTCATGTTTGACCATTGAGACTATAGGTGTTTAGTATTTCTTTACCAAGTACCAAGTTTTGAGGCTTTCTTGTTATTTGCAGTGTGGAGACTTTTTCCCACCTCTGATATTCTTCTGTCTGGAGAAACGTCTCTCTCTTCCTTTCATTATCCCAGCTGATTCTCTCTCTCTCTCTCTCTCTCTCTCTCTCTCTCTCTCTCTCTCTCTCTCTCTCTCTCACTCTCTCTCTTCCACTCATTCCTTTTGGCTTTAATAGGTTCCTGATGTTCTACTCCATCTTGCTGCTCCTGGTCTCTTTATCGGATGGTTTCGAACTACACCCAAAACTCTGGAACAGGCAGCTGTATCTGAGGAACTGAGCTGGAGTGAGTTCAGTGAGCCCAGGACGGATGTGGAACACAAATGAAGGTCAGCGAGAGAGACGAATGGAGATTTTACTTTGTGTTACACTGAATTTAAAGCATATGATTTTATAGATACATTTACATTGACAATCAAAAGTCTGACTTCTCAGACAGTTCTGAGAAGTTCCAGAGCAAAATCTCTGAGAATGCACAAGAAATCAACGAGGGTGGTTTCCCTGAATGGAATGGAATCTTTTATTTGCTAATTTGTTAAGATGATCAACGGTAGAGGAGCACCATGGATGGTTGAATAGTTTCAGTTACTGTCCACAAACTTTTGGCGTGTATTAATAGCAGTACATAATCTGCTGTGATGTTTGGGTCCTGCAGTATAATATCCACATCGTTCTTTATCTTTGGACTGAAACCAACGAGATGGATAGCAGTTCCTGCAGAACTCAGCACACGTCCAGCAGCTGTGATAACAAATGTGGGTTTGTGGCGGGACCTCTGAGAGCTGGAGAGGGGGCAATTTTCCAGATGAAAGGCAAAATCCATCCCGTCAGCCATCGGTGGTTTCATTTGATTTGACATGGTGTTACGATCTGAGGCCCCAAGCAGTCAATCACATCAGCGTTATTACAGAGGAAAGGCCTCATTAGAGTAATATGGCTGGAGGATTCAGACCCACCAGCCATCGGGGGGCTGCAGATGCTGGAGCTGACCCACTTCTGTCTCACCTTCGGGCTCAGACCTGATGAACTTTCTGCCTTTGTTTCATTAGCTGTTTATACACAGTGGAGTCACATTATTATGACCACCTGATATTCAGAGTGACCATTGTGTTCAGCATGAACAGCAGCTAGACGGACTGGGGGACTCAATAAGGTCCTGGTAGGTGGTCACAGGTATCTGTAGCCATGCTGACTGCAGTGCATCCCACAGCTGCTGGAGGGAGCGTGGGGGAGGATCCATAGAGCCAACATGGTGGTTGAGGTGGTACCACAGATGCTCAAATGGGTTCAAGTCTGGGAAATTAGGGGTCCAGGGTAGTATGTGGAAGTCTTGGTCAGCTCTTCCAACCAATGTGGGACATTTTTAGCCGTGTGACGTGTCTCATTGTGTCTTGCTGGAAGATCCCATCCACCCCAGAGAAGACATTCAGCATGTATGGTGTAGGTGATCTGCAAGGATAGATTAATGCCCAAATCAATTGAGAGTGTCTTCTACATGGATGAGTGGGAACAGAGAATGCCACGAGACGTTCCCCAGACTATTACACTGCCACCTACGAGCTGTCACTGCCAAAAGTAGGAACAGTTGGTCATAACAGTGTAACTCAACTGCGTATGGGTACCAGTGCTATGATACTAGTCTAAAAGTGCTGGTGTAGGGCCTCATCCACACACATCCAGAAATATTTAAAAGTGTACTGTTACCCCACTGTTTTTACAATCTTTTGCCAGCAGTGTTTTCAGAAATATCTATATCCACCTGAGAACTTTAGTACTCTCACATGAGCACACCAGCCCAGTAGGTCGAGTTGAAATGCCCTATAAAATGTGACGTCAGACACCTCAAGAAGAACGCTGTGAGATTTTCTAACTAAGTGACGAGATGGGATTGCAGTAAAGTTAGGATCTGATAATTGTGACGTTCGGTTCCCTATTTTGCTCGTTTCCAGTGTTCGTATTTTTTATTTGACTAGAACAAGTTAACAAGTTAAATTTAACTTAAATTTAAACATAAACTTAAATTTACCATAGCACAATATTTTTATCATACTATATGTCTACATTCACTCTTGTCTATAAAAAGCTCTGTTAGAGCTCCTGTGTCTTTAAACTCCGCCTCCCAGTGGGCCAGATGTCTGCTGTGATTGCTCAGCTCACCCAGTCTGTTCTGTGTGAGAGAGTTTTTCCCTCTGGTGTATACTTTGGGCTTTATAACTTTGCAGAACCTTTATATGCAGGAAAACCTTTACAATATCATAAAAGCTTCATAAGAACAATAAGAATAACCTACACTAACGGAAGGGAAAAAAGTCACCTTTACTGAAAAAGAAAAAAAATATATCTAAAATTTCAACTTTACAAGAGAAACTAAAAACATACTTTACTTTCCATGTAAGTCAGTGAAACCAGAATTTTTTCCAAGCTATTTTGGAGCACTTCTATTGGTCCATTCATCATGAAATTGTCACACAATGTAAACGACCGTTGGCGTGTTTAAATGATGTAGAAAACTCAAAATCGATAGTGACGATATTTAATCAGTGAAAACATCTACAGATGCATTCGAACAGCTTAATGATGTGATGTCAGCATATTGAATAATCTGTGCGAGAGCTTTAAAACAAACTTCATTTTCAGTGAACAATATGCCGTTTTTATGTGGACAGGAAGCCAAGATGATGATGATGATGATGATGATGATGACAGTGATGATGATGGCATAAACCTGGTTTGATTGGTCAGCTCACCATTAGACAGATTATACAAGATAAGCTCTTAAATCCCTCCACTAACACTAACATTGAGTTTAACATTATTTTGGTGCTTTCTGCAATATGGCATGTACTTATGACATCAAACCAAATACGTTAAAGGAGCAATATGCAAAACAAGAGTTAACATTGGTGCTGTTTCCTGTCAATGCAACCGGTGAGGAGGACGGACTGAGTGTTTATTATGATGGGCTGGAGACCACAACCTTGCTGACATGTTGTTTGGAGTATTGATTCCACAGGTTGCCTCATCTTCCAAGTTGCTCCTTTAAAGTATTATCATATTATATTCTTGCCATATCGCTCAGCTCCAAGACTGATATTATTACTACAAAACAAGTTTTTTGTTGAAAGTTTTAGGGTGAAACTACTATTTAAAGCTACAAGTTAGTCCTATATTAAGTTAATCTAATCTTTTAGAGCTAGTGGTGATCACCAGATGTAACTGAAACTCCCACCCAGAGGGGAATAAATTAATTTATTTGAAAAGGAAGGAAAGTGAATTCTGTATGAAAGACAGTGACCCGTGTCTGGACTGACCTTAAAAGTGTTCTCCGGATGGTTTAATGAACAGCCCATAATAAGCGGCCACAGAATTCAGGCCTGAGCTCAGACATCTCTGCGCTCGTTCTTCACACTGGGGAACGTGTTGTTTTCTGCTTCTGTGGAATCGATCTTGTGTCTGTTCAGAAAGCACAAATGCGCTTTGAAGTAGCTTTTTTCTTCTCGTTAGCACCGCGCTGCTCACACAGATCAATCAGCAGCCTAAATTCAATAATCTCAGAATAGAATAATATGGCTTAGACATCCAGAGCTGTCACGATCATCTTGCTACACATTAATATTATTTGCAATAACATTTATTATTTATTTACATGAAATACTAGTTTACCTGTATAATTAATACCACAATTATTATACAATCATGTACATATACATTTGATTTCCATTCTGTATGGATTGTTTTGGGTCTTTTGGATTCAATATCAAAGGCAGCATTTACATGTTCTAATAACTGGCAGAAAAATAATTATTAATTTCAGTTAATAATGATATAATTTCTATATATGTGCTACCATTTAAATTATTAACCATTTACTGAGTGACATACAAATTATTAAAGCGCTGTAAATGCTCATATATATTTATATATATATATATATATATATATATATATATATATATATATATATATATATATGAGTAATACATCTTAATAAATACATTGAAAACATGCAGCTTTACAATGAGGGTCCAGTTAATCAGTGTTAACCCTTTAATGCCAAGTTTATCATATACCTGTAAATCATATATAGTTATATATAGTTATATTTTGTTTCCTAAAGAACATGATGTACACCTGAACTTTGCTCAAACTCACACTTTTTCTAGATTTTAGTGGAGAACTAAGGATAGATACAGACTGTGTAAAACACTGATGTACAATATAAACAAATGTTCTTTTGTAAGTTATTATGAAAAAATCTCAGTGTGTAAAGGGTTAGAGCGTCCTTGGGTTTGAGAAAGGCAAAGGTGAGGGCAGAGGAGTGGTTTATATAGAGCGTGTAATGATGGAAGGGAGGAGATTGGGCGTGGTCCTTCTCCCAAACTTAAGTTATTTTATAACTTCATTTATTTAAAACATTGTGTTCGGATGTAACAAATATAATACAAAACAAAACTCATATATGCCCAGTGTTGATTCATTTTATTATTGTCATTATTATTTATATGGTAATCAATTATTATTATACATTTATCATTATTATTATTATTATTATTATTATTATTATTATTTATTGAATTCCTATAAAACCATTTTGAAAAGATCTAGAATTTTTGGGTGATTGTTTTATGCTTCAGGTTTTAAAGGGTTAATGTTTAAAATGTGTATATTGATCACAGTGAAAACCTCACACTTTACATTCAGAACTTTAAGTTTGAACTGAATCTCAGTGTATTGCAGTAACGTCCCTGTAACATAACACTAATAAGCACAGCTGTAGAGATGTTTTCTAAATGTTTATATTCTTCCATAAATAATATTTTTGATAATATATGTCTACTCAGACTTGAGTTCAGATATTTACATGTTTCTAGGTTCTTACCAGCTCTTTTTAGTTTTATTCTTTATTCATATTGTATTTTATTTTACTTTTCCTTTAATTAAGTACTTGTTACTAGTCTGTGTCTGCTCTGTTTAGTATGTTGCATATGTATGTCGTGTATGACGTGTGTTCTCACCAGGACAGTTACCTCGTACCTGTAAAGAGTTTCTTATTCTGATGATTAAATAAGAAGGTAATGTTTTTAGGGCAGAAGACAAATAATAAATACTATAGCATTTAAAAGAGGACTACTACTAAACCCTTATTTAAAATTTCTGTGATTTTCTCACAAGTAAACTCTTAAACATTTTATAGGTTATGAGTATCAGGTAGCTATAATTACCAGTTAGGTATCTGCTATGCCATAGTGGGTAATCAGAAGAGTCAGGTCTGATGCGTTGATGTGTAATTTAGGGGTTAAATCAGTTGCCCCCACCTCCAGTGACGCAGCCTTAGTCTGCCAAATTGAACTGATGCTAGTACAGAAGACAGAGATTAGATAAAGCTGTAGCTCATTATTCTCGTTTCCTGTTCCAACTTAAATGGTTCAGCAGCTGCGTTCACACATCTGGATGAGCGCAAGCGTGCCAACTCCTGCACTATTTAAGATCAAACAGAAATTTAAATAAGAAGCTCACGTCAGACTCGAGAGATTAGTGAATCACACTCAGCACGACTGTGTGAGCAGCAGGTCATTAGTGCTTTACAGAGTTTATTACATTTGTAGATTCAAGCCTTCAGTTTGTTATCAGCACCTTTTAAATTTGAATTAGGAGGAAAGATTAACTGCGGATGTTTTAGAAGCATATCTATCTCTTAAGGTCTCTTAATGTTTCTACTCATCCAAGAAAGGAAATAATTGTAAAAACGTGTTGTAGTTGTTATTGTTGTGGTTGGTTTTCTATGAATTTGGATTTTAAATTTCTGTTTAAAAATCTGGCTCTACAGAAAGGACTTCAAGACAACATTTAAGAACTTGATCCTAACTTTTTTATATCCTATTATTTTATTAGTGTTCTGCCAGATCTTCACCGGGGAAAACTTTCACAATTTTTGAAATATCAACACTGTTCCAACTCCAGATTGTCCGCTCTGATTGTGTGATTTGGGCTTGTTTACAGCTTTTTGATCGAATGAGTGGATTCCGGAAAACAACATATCATCACAGTCCAATGAAAATCCCGTTTCTCCAAAACTGTCCAATGAAAATCGAGTTTCTCCAAAATTCTCTCATGTCTGTTACAGGAGAGACCAAAAACATACTTTGCTTTCAATGGAAGTCAATGGAACCAGAATTGTTTCCAAGCTATTTTGGAGCACTTCTATTGGTCCGTTCATTATTAGATTTTCACACAATGTAAACGACCGTTGGTGTGTTCAAATGATGTAGAAAACTTAAAATCCACAATAATGGAGCTACACGTTTTTCATTAGACCGCAACGATACTAACCTACTAAACTTCTGCTTGACCGACAAACACTGTTTCACATATCCTGACTCAGCACAGACCCCCGATCACAACTGCCAGTGTTGGTTTGACCCGCACTTGTCTGTTTGCCTTTTTTTTCTATTCCTCTTTTTCCCCCATAGAGTCCTATTCATTTTTGAGTGCACACAAACATTATGGTTTCGCCCCCAAGCATGTTCTCACTCAGGACAGATTCTCAAACACACTGACCCGCACTCCCCTACTTGTTGATTATTCATCCCTCGTTCCTCGCCCTGCTTAAGCTGTGCAAGTATCCTGGGTTTCATTCAGGTAATGCTCTTTACCAGTTCTTACTGTAATCTTTTCCTATTTATTTACTGTAAATATGATTCACTATTGAAAGTTAACGCAGCTGCAGTTTTGTTGTGCTTGCACATTAATAATCACGTTATTGAATCTTGAATTATGCCTGCCGCTGCACTATGCTGATTAGGTTTAACCCCCCCTTGTATAGTTTTTCCTTGTGTTTATACATCTCTGCTGTCTGTGCTGATCAAACACACTCTTGATAGAGAAGGGGCTGCAGTGTGGTTGGGTATATGTGGATCCAGCTTTCTGATTGATTGCTATTGCTTTGTATCAGGTCAGGGTGATGACTGCTCTGCTGGTAAGAACAATCTATAACCTGGTGTAATGACATTGTGGGCATTAGCGTGATTTGAAATTGGCCTACCTACTTTATGTTTGTGTGTGTGTGTGTGTGTGTGTGTGTAGAGTTTGGGATGGATTGGTCCAGCCCTGGGTATCTGTCATTTGAGATAAGGGTTGACTAATGCACATTATTTCAATACAGCTGCTGTTCTTTCATGATGACTGGATCAACAAAAATGCTCCAAAAATCATCCCCATTTTTCTCTGGACGGTGATGATACACTATATCGCCAAAAGTATTCACTCACCCATCCAAGTCATTGAATTTAGATGATCCAATCATCATGAAAGAATGGGTTGCTTTCAGGAGCTCAGTGAATCCCAGAGTGGTGCTGTGATAGGATACCACCTGTCGTGAAATTTCCTCACTACTAAATATTTCATAGTTGACTGTCAGTGGTATTAGAACAAAGTGGAAGCGATTGGGAACGACAGCATCTCAGCCACAGAGTGGTAGACCATGTAAAATGACAGAGCGAGGTCAGCGGATGCTGAGGTGCATAGTGTGCAGAGGTCACTAACTTTCTGCAGTGTCAATCACTCCAGACCTCCAAACTTCATGTGACCTTCAGATCAGCTCAAGAACAGAGCCTAGAGAGCTTCAAGGAATGGGTTTCCATAGCAGAGCAGCTGTAGCCAAGCCTTACATCACCAGGCACAATGCAGTGGTGTCTAGAGCAGTGGACTCTAGAGCAGTGGAGACATGTTCTCTGGAGTGACCAATCACGCTTCTCTGTCTGGCAATCCGACGGACAAGACTGGGTTTGGCGGTTGCCAGGAGAACGGTACTTGACTGACTGCTTTGTGTCAAATGTAAAGTTTGGTGGAGGGGGGATTATGGTGTGGGGTTGTTTTTCAGGAGTTGGGCTCGACCAATAAGTTCCAGTGAAAGGACTGTCAGTGGTATTAGAACAAAGTGGAAGCGATTGGGAATGACAGCATCTCAGCCACAAAGTGGTAGACCATGTAAAGTGGCACAGGGGGGTGAGCGGATGCTGAGGAGCATAGTGTGCAGAGGTCACCAACTTTCTGCAGAGTCAATTGCTACAGACCTCCAAACTTCATGTGACCTTCAGATCAGCTCAAGAACAGAGCCTAGAGAGCTTCAAGGAATGGGTTTCCATAGCAGAGCAGCTGTAGCCAAGCCTTACATCACCAGGCACAATGCAGTGGTGTCTAGAGCAGTGGACTCTAGAGCAGTGGAGACATGTTCTCTGGAGTGACCAATCACGCTTCTCTGTCTGGCAATCCGACGGACAAGACTGGGTTTGGCGGTTGCCAGGAGAACGGTACTTGACTGACTGCTTTGTGTCAAATGTAAAGTTTGGTGGAGGGGGGATTATGGTGTGGGGTTGTTTTTCAGGAGTTGGGCTCGACCAATAAGTTCCAGTGAAAGGACTGTCAGTGGTATTAGAACAAAGTGGAAGCGATTGGGAATGACAGCATCTCAGCCACAAAGTGGTAGACCATGTAAAGTGGCACAGGGGGGTGAGCGGATGCTGAGGAGCATAGTGTGCAGAGGTCACCAACTTTCTGCAGAGTCAATTGCTACAGACCTCCAAACTTCATGTGACCTTCAGATCAGCTCAAGAACAGAGCGTAGAGAGCTTCAAGGAATGTGTTTCCATGGCAGAGCAGCTGTAGCCAAGCCTTACATCACCAGGCACAATGCAGTGGTGTAAAGTACGCCACCACTGGACTCTAGAGCAGTGGAGACATGTTCTCTGGAGTGGCCAATCACGATTCTCTGTCTGGCAATCCGACGGAAAAGACTGGGTTTGGCGGTTGCCAGGAGAACAGTACTTGACTGACTGCTTTGTGTCAAATGTAAAGTTTGGTGGAGGGGGGATTATGGTGTAGGGTTGTCTTTCAGGAGTTGGGCTCGGCCAATAAGTTCCAGTGAAAGGAACTCTTGATGCTTCAGCAGACCAAGAGAGTTTGGACAATTTCATGCTCCCAATTTTGTGGAACCAGTTTGGGGACGTGACCTCAACCTGATCACCTAATTGGGATTCATCTAATAGGGATGAATTAGAGTGGAGACTGTGAGCCAGGCCTTCTGGTCCAACATCAGTGTCTGACCTCACAAATGAGCTTCTGGAAGAACGGTCAAACATTCCCATAAACACACTCCTAAACCGTGTGGAGAACCTTCCCAGAGGAGTTGAAGCTGTTATAGCTGCGGAAGGTGGGCTGACATTATATTACACTGTATGGATTAAGACAAGCGAATACTTTTCCCAATATAGTGTATGTAGCTATTAGTATAATGATCAACAGTCATAATGAAACTATTGGATAATGATTGTGTTGCTGTGCATTATAACCTGTTATTATTGGCTCTTACCACAATATCTACTCCTCTGAGTACAAACACTAATCTGTTATGCATTGAATGATTCCACACAATTTCTCTGCTTGCTTCAATGAGTCAGAGACCCATTATATAAAAGCACAGGCTGAGTTTATAATGATAATAGGGGTTACACGGGTAAAGGCAGCTCTCTCGTTGAGTGAAACTGATTTAGAAGATCGAAAGCCAAGTAAGAGTGTGTCAATTGATGTGAACTCCTCTGAACCTTGACAGAGCTGCCGTCACTGGCGCTGACGGAGATGTTTATCCTGAAGAAGAGTGAAGCTGGATTTCCGGCTCCAGCAGTGGATGTTCAGCTGTTGGATCGTGCCTAAAATATAAGACGTGCGATTTATCAAGCAGCATCTATCTGCAGCCACGCCGCCCAAGCTCTGGACGTTAGCAAAGTACATACCTAAGTTAGCTGGCTTGAGTTTTGGTGAGGTAGCTCATATTGAAGTTTCTTTGAAGAAATAGAAGTTTCGGAGAAAGCAAACTGTGACTGGCTGAAAAAAAACTGGTTAGCTGCAGCTGGTCAAGCTGGTAGACCACCCTTACAGAAAATAAGTATACTTAAAGTTCATTTTATTAAATAAACTTGAGTAATGTTAAAGTATATTTTCCAAGTATACTTTATGTAGTTACTATACTAATATCATTGTACTAGTAGTACACTTGTATATGTACTATTTTAATACTTCTTGGGACTAAATTGGTCCACTTTTTAGTTTATTAGTATACCATTAAGTATACTTTATGTAGTTAGTATACTAATCTGATTGTGTTAGTAGTACACTTGTATATGTCCTATTTTAATCTTTCCTGGGACTAAATTGGCCCATTTTTTAGTTTATAAAAATATACTTTTATGTACATTTTAAGTGTAAGAGTAGTAGACTTCAAGTACACAACTCATTTACATCTTTTGTGCTGCATCTACACTAAAAGTAAACTTATGGGTTTAATGTTAGTTTATTAGTTTCTTAATTAATCTTCAAAAGTATACGTGTAATTTTCCTTTAAGTGAACTTATCATAATACTTTAAAGTATATGACTAGGTTTAAGGGTATTTTCTACTTTAACATTTATTTACTTATTAATGGACAAACATAAAATTAACAAGAAATACTCAGATTAAGAAACATATTTGTATCTTTATAAATAAAAATTCCAAACAAGTACTGTACTGGATGCCTTTTTGTGCAAGTATATCTTAACCAAAGATAAAGTACAAGTAAAGGCTGAATATACTTAGACTGTTCTAAATACTTGTCAGTGTAACCCAAGTATACTTAAGTATTACTGTGTTTAGTATATCACTAAGAAGTAAAAGGTAAAAGGTAAACTGAAAGCATACTCATTTATTTTTAGTTTTAAAGAAGTAAACTAATAGCACAATTGAATAAACTTATTTTTTGTAAGGGCAGGTTAGGTAGCTGAACTTCATATGGTTTGTTTTATCTTGAGTTTCGGGTCAATGAGAATGATCAGTATGACCAAGCTGGCCAATCGACATTAAAAGAATGATCTGCATGACCAGTATGACCAAGCTGGTTGACCCAGTGTGTTGGCCAGCCAGCTTAATTGATACATCTAAAAACTGGTTGACCACATAGGGTATGTTTTTATCTTTGTCCAGTTTGTTCAGCTAGTCTAAGCTGTATTTTGTATCACAGAAAGTTTTACATTTAAAATTTATAAAAAGTTTAAATAATTCTGTCTGGGTTTGGCTTAGCCAGCTAATGTAATGGCGGTGTAGCTAACCTTTTCTAGAACATTAACTCAACAATTCATCATTTTTTTATTTTGCTAGACGTCCTAATGGTCAACAACATCTGGAATAAAAAATAAGTGTGCATAGTTAACACTGAACATAACTAACAGCTAACCCTAGCAACAGACGCTAACACTAGCTAATGTTAACTCACTTGTCTGACAGAGAATAGCTAACATTAAGTATCTTTTGTAACTAAAAATATGTAACAAATTCTACCATTTTTAGCTGAAAATTGTTACTGGTAGCAAACTCTGTGGGCTAAAAATAAAACACGTTATGTAGTGCACTTACTATACTGCTGGTGTTGCGAGAGAATGGCTAGACTTCTTCTCCCTCCCAGGCAGTTCCCAGAGAACTAATCCACACAGTCATTCGGACAGATTGTAGTACAATACAAAAAGTGTAGGGGCGATATAGCTGCTATTGTTTAATTTAACCAGTGCTCTGCAGTGTTCATAAGATTCACACAATCATTCTGACAGACTGTAGTACACTACAGGAAGTGTGACGATATGGCTTCTATAGTTTTCTTATTTAATTTGAATTATGTAAATAATCGTTTTTTGCAGCCCCACTGTAATATTTTCCTTTTCTTCAAACTTCGAACAGCATTCTTGGCCAAGCTAGTCTGTCTGCAGCCAGACTCAAATCTTTTGGGACTTCATTAAAAGTAAATTATCAATCTATGGCGTTGTAATACTGTGGGTAATGTACTGGACTCTGGGGAGTAATTAATAGTTTGGAGCAGGATTTATTCCACTGATAGATTTAGTTTTGTGAGGAAAGAGGGTCAATGTAATCAGAGAATTTCATCAAACATGCAAACACTTTATCTAGTCAGATAGTAATGTTATTATACTTAAAATCTAAATTACAAGTGCCAAACTCATTCAGTCTACAGCAATTTAGCTCCACTTATTCAGTCTACAGCAATTTAGCTCCACCAATTCAGTCTACAGCAGTTTAGCTCCACTCATTCAGTCTACAGCAATTTAGCTCCACTTATTCAGTCTACAGCAATTTAGCTCCACCAATTCAGTCTACAGCAGTTTAGCTCCACTCATTCAGTCTACAGCAATTTAGCTCCACCAATTCAGTCTACAGCAGTTTAGCTCCACTCATTCAGTCTACAGCAATTTAGCTCCACTTATTCAGTCTACAGCAATTTAGCTCCACCAATTCAGTCTACAGCAGTTTAGCTCCACTCATTCAGTCTACAGCAATTTAGCTCCACCAATTCAGTCTACAGCAGTTTAGCTCTACTCATTCAGTCTACGGCAATTTAGCTCCACCCATTCAGTCTACAGCAATTTAGCTCCACCCATTCAGCCTTCAGCAGTAGCCCTGTCCACTCATGCTAAGCTACTATTTGAATGAGACACAGTACAGGGCAGAGCTCATTTACATATATTTGTCTTACAGGCTCAGTAACAGAAACAGTCTGTTTAATTGTAAAAGTTAAATAGAGATTGTAAAATGATGTAGAAATGATTTGCAGCTGCTTTTGGTATATAAAACACCACCGACGTTATGAGAGGAGCTGAAAGAGAATACATAACAGTAAAAGCTGAATTTCTGGCTGTCAATGAGTGGAGTCTATGTGACGCTGTCGGAGCAGCTGCAGTGATGGAGCGATGATGGCTGCGTCTGTTCTACAGGAGGAGTGACAGCATGCTTGAGGCAGTGACACTTTTAGCCACAGAGTGGCAGGATGATTATATCTCACCTCTAAGGACAGTCTGAGCTTCAGAATAAAGGCCTGTAACTCTGTACACTGCCCCCAACCCCAAAGAGAGAGAGAGAGAGAGAGAGAGAGATATGAGTAACCACTAATGCAATATTCTCTACAGGTTACACTATTGATTCATTCACTAACCACAACCTTCAAAGTTAATATGTGCACATATAAATCATTCCACTGAACTGCTTCAGAGCTGAAGCTAAAAATACATTTAGGGATTTTAACTGATGTTCAGACTAAAAACTCTTCTGCTATGGGTGACCGTATATCATTTATTTTCTTCAAACTCGTGACTATACATTTTATTTTGTCCCTATAAAAACATTTATAACACTCCATCAGATGTTTCAGTTGGTCACAAGGTCATCACATTTTTCATTAAAGCAAAAAACTTGCAGAAAATGTGTGTCATTAGAAAAAAATATTAATCCAAACTCTTTTTCAGACTTCAGGGCTGCATTAACAACCTCAAACCATCATTACTGTGCAGTGTTACATAAAGACAGGCTATTTTTTAAATGGGGCAACAAAACAAGACCTGCTTAAAACAAAATGATATGTATTCAGCAAAGTGAGTGTATCTTAAAACCCTAAACTTAAGATACATTAGTTCTCAGGCATCTTGTTATTGTCACAGTGTAGGACGAAATTCTGCTTTCAGAAGTGATTTCCTTGTCAGTATAATTCCTGTGTCACTCAAAGCCATTATATACCTCCATCATATACCTACATCAATACCTCCATCAATATCTACATCAGTACCTACATCAATATCTACATCAATACATACATTATATACCTACATCAATATCTACATCAATATCTATATCAATACCTACATTAATACCTCCATCAATATCTTCATCATTATCTATGTCAATACCTACATTATATACCTCCATCAATACCTACATTAATACCTCCATCAATATCTACATCATATACCTCCATCAATACCTACATCATATACCTCCATCAATACCTACATCATATACTTCCATCAATATCTATATCAATACCTACATCAATATCTCCATCAATACCTCCATCAATACCTACATCATATACCTCCATCAATATCTACATCAACACCTACATCAATACCTCCATCAATACCAACATTAATACATCCATTATTACCACCATCAATACCTACATCAATACCTACATCAATATCTACATCAATACCTGCATTATATACCCCCATCAATACCTACATCAATATCTACATCAATACCTACATCAATATCTACATCTATATCTACATCAATACCTACATTAATATCTCCATCATTATCTCCATCAATATCTACATCAATACCTACATCAATATCTACATCAATACCTACATTAATATCTACATTAATATCTCCATCATTATCTACATCAATACCTTCATCAATACCTACATCAATATCTACTTCAATACCTCCATAAATATCTACTTCAATACCTACATCAATATCTACATCAATATCTACATTAATACCTCCATCATTATCTACATCAATACCTACATCAATATCTACATTAATACCTCCATCATTATCTACATCAGTACCTACATCAATACCTCCATCAATATCTACATCATATACTTACATCATATACCTCCATCATATACCTCCATCAATATCTACATCAATATCTATATCAATACCTACATCATATACCTACATCAGTAACTCCATCAATATCTACATCAATACCTACATTATGTACCTCCATTAATATCTACATTAATATCTACATTAATACCTTCATCGTATACCTCCATCAGCACCTATGTCTTATAAGTATATTTTATGTCTATCCAATTAGTTTAGGATATTTTGAAGTAAACTCTGTTCTGGTGAAAAACGTATTTTTTAGTTTTTAGTTAGAGTCACACTTTTATACATTTTGCTATAAGTACCTGATTCTAACTTTTAAGTCAAGTCAAATGTCTCAGATAGCGCCACCTATAAACATCTGGGCTGACGTTTGAAATTAATCACCAGTCAAAGTGATATTGTCATTCAAACTTTATAACAAGGAGTGCACAGCTGAACGAGATTGGGTTTTTCCAAACACTGATGTGCATATAGGCAAATGCACATGTGACATACAAACTTAAACAGTGGAACCTGTGGAGGAGAAATCAAGAAATCTCATTACAACCAACCAATCAGAGGCCCTTAAACACTCATGCATTAAATGACTGAGCCAAAGAAGAGTAAATTCTTGGGTCTGTTCTACATCCATGTGCCGTATCACAGAAACATCCTCACTCTGAAATCGTATCTGTTTAGTCACCATGACAACTTCAGTTAGGACTGAATTTAGGACAGAAGCTATTCCAGACCAACAGTTTATAATCTTATCCATTAACTCCAGATAAGAAACCAGTCTTACAGAAGCAATGCAGAGCCTAATTAAACTGAATCTCCTAAATACTGTCCTAATACTAGTATTAACTCCCAACAGTGTTCTGTTTTAACTGTCATGTTCTATCATAGATCACATAAAATACATATTGTTTTTAGGCAGATGTGATACACAGCATAACAAGTTCACTATAACTGCCAGACCTGATCTCCACAGTTCACAACTTTTCTAGTTGTGGCAACTACAGCTCATTATTAGTGATTGCGCAATGCACAACACTATTGTTATCCAATTTCATCTCAGGGCGGACCCCCGAGCATAATTTCAGTGTTGTTCTGACATGCACTCGTCTCTTTGTCTTTTTTTTCTTCCATTGACTCCTTATTGTGTCCTTTAACCTACAGCCACCAGAGGGCATGTACTCCCTCAGAACAGGTCCTTAAGCTGTAATCCACAGACACACTGATTGGCACTCCTCTATGTGTCATTTATTCATCCTTTATTTCTCCCATAGACCCTCATTCATTTTCAACAAGACTAAGTAAATACATGGCAAGCCCCCTAACAACGACTCACTAAACACTTTCACACCAAACAATGTACTAGCTACAACTTAGCACCCTACCTTTATGCCATAGCAACCGACTAGCAACACCTTAGCAACCGGTTAGCAACAAGCTTAAGCTGTACTGTCACTGTATTTTCCTCAGGAGAATCACTTTTCTAGTTAAAGCTGTGTTTTCTGTTGTAGCTGTGAATGCTTATTATTTTAATTAAGATTATTATTATTACTTCTATTAAAAATATTTTAATTACTTGTTTATGTTTCAACTGTACACATATGGTCACTTCTGTAGTCATAAATCGTAATTATCGATGATTGAGTACTTCAACCTGAGATAAGATGCTGTAAGTTAAGACATAATATCTAAATTAATATTTGAATATGAATTTGTGACTTTGTTCGATCTGAACGATAGGACGCTTCTGTGATACGACCTCAACTCCACACCTGATACCTGCGTGGTGAGTGATGAGACTCAACTTTGTTCCAGAAAGTGTTTCTTTCCTACCGCCAAACGATATAAAGATCTCTCGGCTCTGATTCTCTGCGCTGTTGTGAGATTGTGGTGGAGTTGTTGGTCGCAGATGGTCTACTGTGCCTTGTTAACACCGTGTTTCTGCTGAAGCAGGAGCTGCTCCACACTCTAATGACCTGGGGGGGAAAACGCCGAAAATAAAATCCCCTGCAGTCTTGTTACCGAGCAAGCTTTCGCTTCTGTCTGCCTCTCCAAAGGCTAATAAAACAGGCCGCATGCCAAAAAGTTAAGACGCATCTCCAGTGTCATGTGATGCATCTTGTGACCTCCTGATGTTGTTATGGGACTGACATTCCGGCGGGGATGGACAGTCACACTATAAACCTGCACAGTGCCCATCAGAGAGAGAGAGAGAGAGAGAGAGAGAGAGAGAGAGAGAGAGAGAAATCCTGGCTCTTGAGAAACCTCACACGATGTTGCTATGCTGGAGCCGAGACTCACATTGTTGTAAACCATTGGCTCCTTGAGATTGGTTTACAGTTTACTGGCGCTGACAAACTCCCTAAAGAGCTCAACTGGCCACAGGTGCCCTTCTGTCAGTTCGGACTGGACGTGATAGCCCTGGATGGTAGGAACTCAGACCTGCTGACCGGTAGCTCCACATAAACCCCAGCATATCAGAGATCATCAGCTCAGTCGTCTGGCCATTACAGTTGGGCTCTCGTCAAAGTCGCTCAGGGCTTCGTGCCTGTCCAAAAGACCCTGTGGACATCGAGATAATACATTGATAATACATCTGAGAGCCTAACACGCGCCGCTGTTACAGGAAAATCAATGTTATTCACTTCGTGTCTCATAATGTTTGGGCTCATCAGTGCAGTTCAGGAGAATCACAGAAAAAAAATCACACAGTAATTTCATCAATGCATTCTTACAAAGGCTAGATATCTTCTGGACGGAGCGTAATGACATATACTGCTCACGAGCGTTTAGTACCTCTACTGCAAAAAGCTCTCCTTGAAGTGGGTTGTCTTCTGTAGCGTCTCCAGGAAGGAAGTGGTTGGGAAAGATGATTCGCTGGATGAGAGGAATGTGTAAATGCCCTCTTTGCTAGCTTAAGAGTCCACTGAGTGTACTGACGGAGGAGGTGTTTCAGTTATCTCTGAAGCTTTGCCGACTATACCCTGCAATTTATTGTAATAGAACACATAAGAGCTCTGTCATGGAGGACTCACATTTACCCATCTCTTTTTACTTTGGTCTGAAGAGGAACAACCTTCATTGAGGTTTTTGGTTGATGCAGCAGGATCAATGCTCCATTTCAAAGAGTGTCTGAAGTAAGTTCACCAAAACTAGGTGACTTTCAGAGGATTTCACACCAGATATCGACTGCGCTGGAGTTTTTATCTTCTGTTTCTTCCCCTAATCCTCAATGAGCGCCCCTGTTTTTCATGTAATAAGCTGGCGGTAATGGTTGGTACAATGTGTTACTGAGCTACGCACCTCTTGGTCTCATAATTATCTGTAATGAGGCCTATTTTGGTGGTATCATCTGCATATTTCACATTTTATTTATTTTATACACCATTTGGCTGATAGCAGAGAGAAAAAAGCCACACTACACAGTACTGAGCCCTGAGGCACCTCATAAGGGCAAACACAGTGAAATATTGATTATAACTGACTGTTTTCATTCACTTAAAAAGCCAGAAGACTGCGGCTATTGGTGGGCCTGACTCAGTAGGGCCTTCTTTGAATGGGGGCTCTCTAATAGCTTGGGGAATAAATCGATTTTGGCTTCTATCTCTCTATGTTATTATATGAATATCCCATTTTCCATGATCATAATTCATGTTCTGCTTATCTACCTTTTGTTTCACGTACCCCTCCAACATCAAATTTAAAAGTGGTTTGATCTGTTTGATCATGTAAGTCGTTGGCTATGCACGGCAATAAGTGGCTGTTCACCAGTTCTGACCTGAAAATAACACAGAGACACAGAGAGGGCTGCAAGACCCAGCAAAGTTCAGCCTAAGCTCAGCAGTTAACCTGTGAAATACACATTGTTAGTTCTTAATTTGTTGATACAGCTGAAGACATGAGACTAGGTGACCTCACCTAAGTATGGGTAGCTAATATTAGACTTTCAACTTCCAATCAATCATTTGTTGAGCAGTTTAAGTGAAAAAGACAGCAAATAAATGTAAATCTATTCACATATATATATTTGTAAGCCTGAACTGCAGCAAGATTGATGATCCAAAGTATGCTTACCTTACTGTCAGCTGTCTACCCCTTAAACACATAATAAACAACCTCATAAAGAAATAAACGATGATAAATACTTTATACTGTTTCTATATCTTTTGCTTGTGAGGTGCTGGGGGGTGGCCTTGGCACACTACTAAATCTGGTGCTATGCCACTGACATAAAGCTAAATGAATGTTTAAATCCATTATCTTTTGAAAGAGCTTAACAATGTATGTACTGTGCTGAGCTGAAAAACTGTAAAAGAAGAGATACACAACTGTTAGACAGATCTAAACATCTCACAATGTGATATGGGGCTAGATTGATCATCACCAACCAATAGACTGGCTTGATGAGTGAATGGATATGAATCCAGTCCTGAAGCTGTATGTGACCTAAGATGTATAGGTGTGTGTTATGGGTCTAAAATCATGCATTATGGTGGTTTTAGCTTCGCTGGATGTTGGAATAAAAACATAGTGGCACCATGCAGGGGATCAGAGACATGTTTAATATACCCATAGATACAGAGGCCGGTTGAGAGGTACAAAGATTTCATGCAATGGTTAAGATCTTTAGAGTGTGTGGTGAGTTTCATTGCTCAGTGTGACCAAAAACCTCCTACTTTGTCAGGAAAAGGGCAATGTTTACAACCGGGATACAACAAAAGCAGATCCATGAGTAGAGGTGGGCAGTATGATGATATTGGATCACTATTATAATGTATTTCTGAGTTAAGTGCAGTACAATGTGTGTATAAGCATCAATGTACTCTGAGTTTTTAGTAAATCTTGCTCTGAGTGACTCATTGTTGTCATGACAGGCAGGCAGCTGCTTCCGAAAGTTTCCCATTGGACAGATAAAAGCGTAAGGAGGAATTCCACTGATATTTTTAGCTTTCTGTATGAATGTAAACAAAGTTTGATGTGAAATACTTCTTGTAGAGAGTCACCGTTGCTCACTGTGGTGGTAAATGGAACCAGACATTTACCTTTAAACGTTCCCTCAAAGGTAGTCATTGCATGAAACTGATATACATATACTGCCTGATATATGAATCATGGTTTCACAATACTTAGAAAAGTGTTGGTGGAGGGATACGTGCAGGGCATTGTGAGGCAAAATAGTGCCCAAAGGAAACATATTATTCTGATTTTCCACAATTTTACCACCATTAACATTATATATAAACCTCAGTGTAGACACGGGTAGTTTCACTGATGGTTTTAGATAGTAAATAAAAAGGTGTTGTGTCACATAGTGACTCCTGGTTGCTATCACTACCACTGTAAAGAGTATGTATAATGATTGGTTTCACACCAAACCGACTCTGAATGACAATTTTGTTAAATTGGAAGAAGTTAAAGGTCTGCACGTTGCCTGTGACCCGAGGTAAGCGTTTCAGGGATAACATGGGAGCGCTGACTTTGTGAAGAGTCTTAATCTGTTATGCTGCCATTAGTAAACTCCAGCAAAAGTGGGCACGGCGCCATGGCCTGATTCCCGCTCAGGGTCAGCCTGAGTGTTATTTTCATCACACTTAGAGGAGAAATATTAGCTGATATTCTTACTGCTAAATGCATGCTAGGTACTAAATGTCCTTACTCCTACATTTGATGCATTATTAAACAAATAAACAAACTCTGAGATGCACACTACAGCAGAAAAAGAACACCATACAGCAGAACAGGAGACGGGACTCTTCTAGCCAATCCCAGCAGAAGGCGGGACTCTATTAGCAACTCTGAGAATGGGAGGCAGGACTCTTCCAACCAATCCTTGAACAGTAAATACAACTCTAGCAACAAATCTTAGAACATGATGCAGGACTCTATCAACCAATCCCAGCACAGGAGGTAGGACTTAAGCAAACACACAACCAATCCCAAATCATGACGTAAAACTCTACCCAATCCCAGCGCAGGATGTTTAACTGTACGAGATACCTTTTCCGATCCCAGTGCAGACATTTATGGTCGAAGCCATCTCAAGAGATGGGATTCCCAGCACAAGAAGTGGAATTGTACTAGACTCTTTATTGCAATCCCACTTTAAGAGGCGGGGCACTGTTCACCACAACCAGCCAATTCCTGTGCATAATTAGCATTATGAGCCAATCTCAACACAGGATCCAGGACTCTACCAGCTGCTTTAGGCCAATCCCAGTTCAGGTTTTAAGAGACTACACAATTCCAGCCATTCCCAGTTTAGAGATCCAGCATGTTCCAGCATAAGAGGCAGGATTGTATTGGACACTTTTGTCCAATCCCCAGTTCAGGAGACCGAGCACTACTCGCCACAATTTCCCAATCCCAGTACAATGTGTGACTGTACCAGACATTTTAGGCCAATCCCAGTTCAGGTTTTCAGAGACTACACAATTCCAGCCATTCCCAGTTTAGAGATTTTTGGCCAGTCTCGAGTTAAAAGTTGGAAGTTCCAGCACAAGAGGCAGGATTGTATTGGACACTTTTGTCCAATCCCCAGTTCAGGAGATAGAGCTCTACTTGCCACAATTTCCCAATCCCAGTACAATGTGTGACTGTACCAGACATTTTAGGCCAATCCCAGTTCAGTATTCAGGACACAAATCCAGTCAATCCCAGCCCAGGAGGCTGGACTCTACTAGACAATTTTGGCCATTTTCAGTTCAGCAGAGCGCTATAAGAAACTAATCTCAGCCAATCAGCCAAATACTTAGCATTATAAGCCAATCACTGCACAGTAGGCGGGGTTTTACCAACCAACCCCGGCGCAGTAGGCGGGACTCTACAATTAAATCTCAGCACAACCCATCAGCCAATCCCAGCCCCAGACGCTGCATTCTACGCGCCAATCCCAGCCAATCGCAGCGCGGCAGGCGGAGTTTGTCGCAATACGGGTGCGCTGGAGCAGCCCAAGCTGCATGTGTGGCTCTGGCCGGGAGTAGTCGCGCCTCTGCGGGCTTTAGCGCAGCGGAGCTCCGCTCGGACAGAACCGGGAGAACGGAGGACTCGGACAGGGCGGGAATTCAGCGTCCTCAGGCGGGCGAAAGAGAGTCGGAACCCCGCCACTGGAGGTAGGCTTACCCGGACACTGAGCGAGCTGCACCACGGCGTGAATGTGTGGAGTTGCTTGTCAGTCGAAGGGGAGACGAACTTTAAGCGTCTGGCTGCTGGAGCGAACGGAAGGGGGCGAAAAGTTTTGATCCGGCTACAGCGTGAGTGTTTGTTTGTGATATGGGAGTCGTAACCACCACCCGAGTGGCTCGGAGCGCGTGCAGAAACCTGTGGCTGGGAGACGAAACTCAAGTTAGCCTCTTTTTCACATTTTCCGTTCCACCTTAAATAGTGAAACAGTTACATTCCGGCGCCTCGCAGGCGCCCGCGCCAAACTGCTGGACCATTTAAGGTGGAACGGAACGTTTCCTTTTCTATGGCTTACACTGCACTTTGAATGATTCTGCACTGTTAAACAGCGTTTAGTGCAGTGTGGGCTCTCGGGGGGCGCGCGAGTGAGTGCACGTGTGCGCGTGCTTGTGCGCACACCTGTATGAGTGGACCTGTGTGAGTAAATATGTACTCCAGTGAGCCTGTGTGCGCATGTGCGCTTCTCAGATGGTGAAATAAACAAACAGACAAATATGAAAGCATCTATCTATCTATCTATCTATCTATCTATCTATCTATCTATCTATCTATCTATCTATCCCAGCATAACTATATCTATCTATCTATCTATCTATCTATCTATCTATCTATCTATCCCAGCATAACTATATCTATCTATCTATCTATCTATCTATGCCAGCATAACTATATCTATCTATCTATCTATCTATCTATCTATCTATCTATCTATCTATCTATCTATCTATCTATGCCAGCATAACTATATCTATCTATCTATCTATCTATCTATCTATCTATCTATCTATCTATCTATCTATGCCAGCATAACTATATCTATCTATCTATCTATCTATCTATCTATCTATCTATCTATCTATCTATCTATCTATCTATGCCAGCATAACTATATCTATCTATCTATCTATCTATCTATCTATCTATCTATCTATCTATCTATCTATCTATCTATGCCAGCATAACTATATCTATCTATCTATCTATCTATCTATCTATCTATCTATCTATCTATCTATCTATCTATCTATCTATCTATGCCAGAATAACTCTATCTATCTATCTATCTATCTATCTATCTATCTATCTATCTATCTATCTATCTATCTATCTATCTATCCATCCATCATCCATCTGTTCATTCATCTATTCTGTCTGTCTCTCTGTCTGCCTCTTACTCTATAACTTAAGACCCCAAACAAGTTCTCTATGTAATTAAACTGTAATTAAGGTCTAATAGACATGTAGTAGCTCTGCAGGCTGTGTTCAGTCTCTATAACAACAGGTGCTGATGGTGATTTTAAGGTTTGGCTGAAGGATGGCTGCACAGTTTTGTTTTTCTTTCTGAAGGAGGAACTTCTCTCCAGTGTCACCCCACCATTCTGCTTTTCAGGGAGCTATTTCACAAAGCAGAACTTCTCAGTTAGCCAGATAACTTTAACCCGAAGACGAGGACTGTCTGATAATTATGTCCCTCAGCTATTTAGTCGTACGTTATCTGTCTAAACTAAAAAATCCAGCTTTGTGAAATACCCCTTGTATATATGAGCCAGATCTGAACATCTGTCTGATACTGATCATTCAAAATACACACTAAGCCTCACTTAACAGATGTAATGAGCTTCTCATTATCTTTATCCTGGAATCAGGGAAATCATGTGGTTTCTAGGCATTGCCATGTTTAAGTGTCATTTATTATCCTTATCTGCTTCTACCGTCTGAACATGAGTGTAGATAAGTGATCTGTGTTGATCTCTCCACATTTACATCTTCTCCAAACATCTCACATCCTCCAGAAGTCCAAACAGACGTTAGGACAGGCTGTAAATGAGCGCTCGCCCACCAAAACATCCTCCACTCTGACTTTAATCAGCTCAGGTCAGTAGCGGAGCACAGCTCACTACTGCCTGACCACCAAGGCTGAGATAACCTATAACACCATCTGGAAAGTGGTGGTCAAAGGTTTCCTTTTAAAGTGATAGTGCAGTGAAAGAAATCTGCACAGCCCCCCAAAAAAACTTAAGGAATCTGCCAAGACTCAAGATGTTTTGATCTCTGAAGTTGGCTTCTTTGGAGCTATAAGGCTATTACAGTTAAAAAGTAACGGAAGCTTGGTGTGAAATGCTCCTTTCTAGAGCACCACTAGTGTCAGAACTGTTCACAGTAGTGGTGAATGGAACCAGACGTTCAACTCTAAAAGCTCCCTTAGAGATTTTGGTCTTAAAATCCATTCATGGTGGAAGGATGCGTGCAGGGCGTTATGAGGCAAAATAGTCCCCAAAGAAGACTTGCTTTGAGATTTTTCTCTATTTTACCATCATCAACGTTTCACGTAAACTCAGAAGATGTAGAGGTTTGTTGGTGGGTTTGGATAGTAAATAAATTGGCTATGTTTGTGTTGTAGACACGGCGACCCCTGGTTACTATCGCCACTATTGTAAAGAAATCTGAGTCTCTACGATCAACCAGTTCATACTAAACCACTCTCAATGTCTATGTTTACATCTTGATCCCTGAATTAAGGTCGGTTGATGAACGTCAGGATGTTCTTTTTCAGTTATTGGTCTTAAGAGTGGCTCAGTGTAGTGAATTGTAGGGCTGTGTATTGAAAAGAACCTGGTGTAAGAACATGTATCGTGATACGGCGGTCACGATTCAATATATCACAATATATCACGATACTGATACGTGATATACTGTGATTTTTCAAATCCTACTATTAAAACACACCACTGTATGAACAGGTTTGCCAATTCTTACAATAGCACTGCGCCCTTGTGCTGCTTGTTAATGTTGGAGTGGAGCCGAAAATGGATTACAACACTGACCATCTAGTGGTCAGAGGTTTAAACACAACACACAATGATTCACTGTCTGCCAGAATCTGTGTATCGATACTGTGTTTTTGAGAATTGATACAGTATCACCAAACATAGTATCCCGATATTCGATATTTTTGGTATTTTCTTACACCCCTAGTGAATTGCTTAAAAAAATACTAAGGAATGTTTGTGATGCAGCTTCAGAGTGAAGAACTGAAGCGTGAGCTAGCAGCAATGCTTATAACAACATGATCATGCTGATTACTGGGGTATACGCTTCCATTACTTCTTAGCTACATTTGCCTCATAACTGAGGTCCTACAACTAAAGTAGCACCAAACAGAAGAGAACTTTTCACTGAACTAAACCTTCGGCCTCGGCTGTGCGCCTCTTGATTACATGAGGCTTCGTGGTTTTTATTTTTCGGGCTGTTTTTGTTTTGTTTGTTTTTCGGTGGGTGAACGCTCATTTACAGCCTGTCCCGATGTCTCTGCTGGACTCTGGGGGATGTGAGATGTTCTGAGAAGATGTAAATGTGGAGAAATCCACACATATCACTGACCGTTACTCCGGTATAAACTGTAGAAACAGAGGTTAGTAGTGAACAACACTCATCATTTGAGACCTGGAAATGTGTCAATGTGACTCAATTCCCTTCTGAGATTACTGATAAAGCTAAATACTGATAGCATAAAACATATTCTTTTCTTTAAACAGAGAAAAATGAAGAAACGAAGGCTACAGTAGATTATAGATATACATTTTATTAAACTACAAAGTGATTTGCCAATTTTATTTTATTTTACCATACATTTATTGATTTATTATTATTATTATTATTATTATTATTATTATTATTATTATTATTTTATTATTACTTTTATAATTTTTTATTATTATTTCTTTTACTATTTTATGTTTTACTACTATATTTATATCTACTTTTATTGACTTATCTTTCACATTTGTCTTTTTCCTGATTTTAGTTCTTTATTCAGTTTTTATTTGCTTTTCTTTTACGATTTATCTTACTTGATTTTGTACTCATTAAAATTCATTTTAATTTATTTTCAATCCCTTTTTGTTTACAAATTGTAATGCTGGGCGACATTGTAAATGAGGGTCTTCCTCAATGTACTCCTGAGTGAAAATAAAGGTTGATTGATTGATTGATCAGTTATGAAAGATTTTAGTTCCTATATCAGTTCCAGTATTGGTGGTGTATTGGTCAAACCCTAAAAAAAACCTTTATATTTATGTGAAAAAGACAAATGCGATGAATTGCATTTATTTACACAACCGAATGCGAATAGTCGTGATTAGCGAAGCAAATAAATTTGATTAATTTTTATTAAGTACACAAATAATATAATTAAATTAGCAATTAACTGCACAAATGAATGTGATTAGTTGTGAGAAACTATGCAATTATTTGTAATTACCCAAGCAAATGAATGCAATTAACTGTGACTGACTTCACAAACTTCACAAAGTCGTTTACTTTATTACATTTAAGAGCTGAAATGAAAGCGATGTGTAAGCGTTAATGAGCTGCAGGTTATCAGTCAGATACTGTCTCTGTTCTGAACTCTGTGTATTCTGCTCTTTTAGCCCTTAATAGCAGTGAGTCACTGGCAGCGTAATTTTGGAGACGTGCTATTACCGCTCTGAGAGTCGCAGCCTCTCGCGGACCCGCTGCGTCCTGCGCCGGGTTTTATTTAGGCTGAAGTAAACCTGGTCATTTCGGAGGCGTTCTTGTTGTGTATGCAGCGTCTATTCTGGGCTTCATGGCTGCTTTTTGTTCTCTTTGTTTGAGAACGCTCTCTTCAGGAGGAGTTCCTGAGCCAGGGCTCTGTGTTCTAGCTGTAAAACTATTCCAGTCGGCCTGCTGAAGCCTGTCAGGAATCTGTAACGGAACCTTTCGTTCATCCACGTGCACACAGACACGCCTGACTTCACGCTCTGAGACCTTCACACAGCGAGCTGCAGGCTGCCGATACATCACACGCTTCAATTACAAAGATAAACTCATTCACTTGCAACTCATTTGGTTATTCCACCAGATTACCACATACATATCTTTATGACTGTATAGAGTAGGGCTGTACTAAAATATTGAAATATCGAATATCGCGATATTATGTTTAGTGATACTGTTTCGATTATTAATGAACAGTTTACATGCAAAGATTTCTGGCAGACAATGAATCATTGTGTGTTGCGTTTAAACCTCTGACCTCTAGATGGCGATGCTGTAATCCATTTTCAGCTCCACTCCAACATTAACAAGCAGCACAAGGGTGCAATGCTATTGTAAGCATTGGCAAACCTGTGGATTTTAAAATTCGCAGTAATTAAATTTGCTTGCAGTATCGCAATATATTGAATCGTGATAATATGTATTGTATCGCCAGGTTCCTGCCAATACACAGCCCTAATATATAACTCTATAGAGTTATCTGCTAGCTTACGTTTACATCTTGCAGAAGAACTTTAATAACATAGGCTTAGCTATGAAGATCACGCCAACATATCCTAATGGCTCACGTATATTTGGATGTTGCACTGGTATTGTGTATATATATATATATATATATATATATATATATATATATATATATATATATATATATATATATATATATATATATTATAAAATAGCTGATATTTTTCATAGGTTATATACTTTTTTTCTTGTATTTGTTAGGCTTGTTAACTCACCGCTACCCGTATGGTGGAAGCCCGAGTGGTGTACTAATTAACAAATGACTCAAGCTGCCACTGAAGGAGGGTCTTTTTGAACACACAGTTACCATCACAACCGCTTCCCCAATATGGATGGGGACAATCGCTTCCCCAATCGATCAATCAATCAATCTTTATTTTCACTCAGGAGTACATTGAGGGAGACCCTTATTTACAGTGTCGCCGAGCATTACAATTATTTAATAAAAAGGGATAGATTTTTTTTTAATGAATTTTGCTGAGTACGTAAAATGTAAAAGAAACAATAAGAACGGAGACAAAATTAAGATTAATCGTAAAAGAAAAACAAATAAAAACTGAATAAGAAACTAAACCAAGAATAATATAAAAGTAAATACAATAAGTCAATAGAAATAGATATAAAAATAGTAGTAAAACTCAAAATAGTAAAAAAATGTGACACCAGCGAGCTGAGCTTTAGTGTTTCCTGCAGTGAGTTCCAGCTCGCTGTAGCTAAAAGCAGATTTTCCCACTTCAGTAAAAGCTCTAGGAATATGTGCTCTTCTCAGTGAACATTGTTGTGATATATGATGGCATACGGCCAGAAAGTGCTTTAAAAATAAAAAGACACCAATGTGTTACTCGACGCACATCAAGAGAAGACCAGCCAAGCTTTTCATATAATAAACAGTGATGTGTGCTGTAGGGGTCACCAGTAATGAATCTGAATGAATCTTAAAGCTGAGTGATATATAGAATCTAAAGGTTTCAGTGTGGCTGCAGATGCATGTCTATAGATCACATCAATGTAATCCAGCAAAGACAGTAGAGTTGCTTTAACAACCTTCTTTCTTGTGTGTGGACGAAACAAATTACGACCAAAGCTTGTGTGTTTCATCTTTACTTTGTTTGACTAAATATAATAGTACGGTGTAAACATTAAAACAGTGATTTTTTAAAAACAGGCTGGGCTGTGGAGAGGCTGTACTGTCCTACTGTGTATGTGTACCGCGTGGCCAAGCTGCTCAGTACTCGGCGCCCAGTGGGTTATTTTGAAATGGTGTAATAACGTGTGGTTTTGTCTGTGCTCTGATTGGCTGCTTCATCAAACTTGCTTCAAAGTTGATTCATTTGTATGTGTTGAGTTTTAAGTGAGCCGCTGGAGGATGTACGTCACGCAGAAAACAAAAAAAAGTTTAAAGTAAGTTTTAAGGTTTTGCATTCTGACAGTTTTACAATGTAAATCCAGCCAGAGTGAGTTTATTGTTTAGGTCTGGTGGTCTCGCTCTCAGAGGACGAGTAGCGACAGCTGGAGTTTAAGACCACCCCCCCCCCCCCCCCAACTTCCCCCTTGCACCCCCTCAAACCCACAAACTCACACATACACACACACACCTGGACAGAATCCTTCAGTCAAGACAGTTCTGACCACACACACTTAGACATAATAGCAGAGAGAGAGAGAGAGAGAGAGAGAGATAGAGAGAAAGAGATGCCAAAAGAGAGGCAGACAGAGAAAGAGTGAGACAATACGGATACAGAAAGAGAGATCGACAAAGATACAGAGGGACAGAGAGAGACAGAGGGATACACAAGGAAAAAGATAAATGGGGTGAGAGAGAGAAAGAGAGAGAGAGGGAGATATATAGAGAAATAGAGAGAAAGAGAGAAATAAAAATAAAAAACATCATCTGGAAGTTCTAGATACGTCGCCGTCTGTGAATACAAGTTGTAGACTAAGCAGGTTCCAGGTGGTTGTTAGGAAATAGGTAGCGTATTGGCTGCTCTATACCAGGACTCCTCACTGAAGGGCTCACTGTAAAGCTCATACATGTTAATAATAATAACAATAATCACTGAAGTTCTGCTTGATCTCTCTATGATTGGTTCTCGTTTGTGGATTAAGGTTTGCTTGAGGCTGGAAGACTCATTTTCAGCATCTGTGTGATGTCATTTGTCTTTTGTCCTTCATCGGGGCGAGGTGTTGTTTTGGGTGAGCTGAGTGTTCAGTGGAAATTCAGAGTGCGTCAGTCGGCTCGTGTGGAGGTTTTGTGTAATAACTACTGTGTTCAGTCTTCTAATAACACAGCCGCAGGAGAACTAACAGCTCTATCACTGCACTTGTACTGCAGTAAAAACATGAGAACTAGATTAAGTGAGAGTTCGGCCAAAATGATTGGCCTCAGATGTAGCGATTCAGTCAGGACATGTTTGGTGTCTGAAGGTTGCATCTTCAGTTTCACACTGGAGAAGAAAGTTAATTGAAGCGAAGAAGTAATGGAACCCATAAGTGTCAACCTGTAGTTACAGTAGTTGTTTTGTTCACAACCTTAAGACTGAATAATTTCAAAGATATATATATATATATATATATATATATATATATATATATATATATATATATATATATATATATATATATATATACAAACTCAGTTCCAGTTTGGGACAGTGTGAGAAATACTAATAAAAACAGAAAGCCTGCATTGACCTGTATTCAACTGAAAACTACACCATAGTTAAATATATTGAAGTTTTATTTTATGAACTTCATTGTTTAGCACTAGAGATCGACCGATAAATCGCTCAGCCGATATATCTGGCCGATATTTGCCTTATTTTTATATATTGGCATCGGCCGATATCAGCATTTCGCAGCGCCAGGCACAACCACAGACAGCCCCATGTTATTGGAACTGTTTAGCCAGTAAGTGGAAATGAATAATTTATAGTGAACAGTGACGTTTTTAGTGACGCGGTTACGGATTTGTAGTTCGGGCCGTAGACAAAAAAAAAACAGAGCGGATGTTTTACTCTTAGCTCCAGGGCTAAAGCTAACTGCTCTAGTATAATACACACATTAATACATTACTGTTACACAGCGTGTCTCTCCGGAGCAGACAGAGCTTCCCATATATTACTCAGCTTCCAGCACTCGAGCCAAACGGAACTAAAGAAAACAGAACAGAGCATATCAGCGTCTCTCTGTCTATCACATTGTCACATCTTTTCTTTTTCTGTCTCTCTCTCTCTCTATTTGAGCGCCTCATCCTTCTTAAAGAACCGCAATTTTACTACAACATGATAAAAACCCAAGCGTGAAGTGAGGCAGTCTCTGTAACTGTAGCAAACATGTCAGCTCTGTGGGAGTATTTTATAATATACTTCATAATAACGTGTTAGTTTTGGGTATGAAGAGATGTGTGTTACACTGTTTCAGCAGTAATATGGTCAGACTATATTGTTTAGGGTGCAGATAAAAATATTTAGTTTATCTTGTTAAGCCAGTGTTTAATAAATGATGTTAAGTTCAGAAATGTTGAGCATCTACTTGTTATTATTAGTGTGACATTAGCAGCAAATAAAGTGGAAAACCAAAAAAATCGGCTGCACATATCGGCCATCGGCTGACCCTGACCTCTAAACATCAGCATCAGCATCAGCTATAGAGAAACCCATATTGGTCGATCTCTATTTAGCCTTGAACGTCCCTAAAGAAGACGGTGTCTAGAAGGCACCATATGTTGCTCCAAAATGTGTTCAGCATTAATGGAGGTTCCACAGACGTGCAGGTTACCCACCTTCAGTACCTTCCCAAGCCCGTATGATGAACGCTGGTAACAATCTGGATGGTCTTTTACTTCTCCGCCCCAAATGATGACCAGTATTTCTATAAACAGTCTGAAAGGGTTACACCCTGTGCATCAGCCCGTGTCAGATGAGCGTAAGTCCGGAGAAGTCAGCAGTGTTTATGGATGTTGTTGATATAGGACTTCCACTGGGCGTAGTACAGTCTTATGCCATGTTTGTCGATGTAGTGACGGATGTTGTTTATTGAGGATGGTATATCAAAGTATTCCCGAGCTCATCTAGGTACTGTATGTCCATCACAGGAACATGCTATCTAATGGGCTGAGGGTAGAAAGTTGTGGTTTTCAGTGTTTATCTTTACGCACAGGAATATTTTTACATGATGTTACAGACTGTAGAGGGTGAAATACCTCAAATTAGAGATGGAAGGATTGATCGGCTATGTATCGGTATCATCTGATTTTTCTCCAATTTAGCCGATCCCGAGAGCCGATCAATGGAGTTGAGCAAATGAGCCTAATTTGTGTATTTCCAGCTAGCATTTTGTTGAAACCCCCTTCGGCCAGCTCCCTGCAATTCCAACCTGAACCACTAGGAAACACATACCCTTTCATTTTCCGCGGACTCACTAAAGTGACGCGCCTCGGGAGAACAGTTTGCGCTGCATCCGTCTGGCAGTTTGTTGCCGTATGTGACGCAGACTCATCCAGGACGTTTAGTAAAATTAGTTAAATCAGCATGTCTCGTTGGGGAACCAAGACAAAGACTTATAACACTACTAACCTGATACGGCACTAGCACGTGTACAGACCAGATCTGACCAGTACGAACAGAACAGCAGCAACAATTCAAGATCTACATTTAATGATTACAGATTTTAGTTTAAAATAACTCAGAGTTTGTGTTTATGGACTGCAGTTTTTACTGCATTTATTTAATTTGCTTTTTTCCTTTCAAATTAAGGGTCTAAATGTAATGATTGCAGTATTTGGGGATATTTGTTTGATTTACTTTGTTTATTTACTGTTAATTTTGTTAAAAATGTATGCAGTTTCACATAAGCTGGTTAAAAATGCTAATAAATCAGTTTTGACCATGTTTTATAACTTGCTTGCGCTAATAACTACATGTAGTCCTGCCCTGGCATATAGCCCCGCCCTCGATCGGTATCAGCTATCGGCTGATCGCGTTAAAAGGTGATCGGCGATCGAAACCGGCCTCAAAAACAATGATTGGCCCATCTCTACCTCAAATTCCTATTTTAATATTGCTAATGTTGAGAATACATGTTATGATATAGGGGTCACGGTTTGATATACTGTATATACATACAATGTATTGTGATATTGTAAACAGAGCGATATACAGCAATATTTTTAATATATAATATTATAAAAACTGTTATAGTACAAAAAATCACCACCACAAGCATAGCACCATAACACCAGGTGCCCTTACACTACTAGCTCAGGCTAGAGGAGTGGAAGAGTCTACTGGTGAAGAACACTGCTGTCTAGTGGTCCGGGGTTTAAGCGCAACACAAAATGAACCACTGTTGCTGTTATAGTCTTATCCGTTAATTACAGGTAAGAAAACAATATTACATAAACATCCTAACTAGAATAAACATCCGAATCCGTCCGTACCTTAGAATAAACACCAATCTGCTTTAGTAGTTTAATTTTTTTATATGGCTACATAGTTCACTACTACCATAAAGAGGTAAAACATATCTGCTTTTGTAAAACAGAGCTTTTACTTCAGGTTTTCTTTTCCAGCTCTGCGTTTAAAAACTCTCAGACACTGCAGACATGATCTCCGCTGTCCCCTGTTAGTACCTTCCTGTGATAATGTCCAATAAAATATTACCGTGATGGTGGAGAATAATGAGGACACGGAGCTGAAAGCGTGTCTTTATTAGGAGGAATAGTGTTAGCGTGGCCGGTGTTGGCTGAGCTCTGTGTTTAATAGACTTAACAGATCACACTCAGGATTACGACTATCTTTCAACCAAAACAGAATCTAAAACCAATTTATATTTATAACTAAGTTTATTGTTTTTTATTTTTTGTTTTGAGCTTGTTTACGTTGGTAACTGCTGCTGCCTGTAAAACAAACATACATATTAAAATTAGTATGGTTGCGTATTGCTGGGAAACTCCTCCCACAGTTTTTAAAATATCAACACTGTTCCAGCTCCAGATTGTTCGGTCTGATTGTGTGAATCAGACTTGCATACAGATTTTTTTATCAGATGCACAGATTCTGGGAAACAGCAGATTTTTCTGGAATTTTTGCCCATAGAGAATGAATGGGATGGAAAAGTGCACGCCAATCTACTGAACTTCTGCTCGACCTATAGACACCGTTTTGCATACACTGACTCAGGGCACACCCCCGACCACGAAAGTAGTGTTAGTTCCACCGGCACATGTCTGTTTGGCTTTTTTTTTTCCACCCCTCTTTTTTCCCCATAGAGTCCCATTCATTTCCGATCCCACCGGAACCTCATTGTTTCATTTAACTTACAGCCTCCAAACTGCATATACTCTTGTAAGGCATCTCCCCAAGCACTAACCCACAGACATACTGACCTGCACTCGTCTGTTTGTCGTTTATTCATCCCCAGTTCCTCCCATAGGATCCCATTAATTTGTGGGGGAACACAAACATTATGGTTTTGTTCAACCCACAGCCACCAAACCTGTACTCACTCAGAGCAGACCCGCAACCTCTCTTTCACAGACATACTGACCCACATTTCTAGTTGTGCTTACATTTCAGCAGTGCACGTATGGTCCAGTATCAGGTTTCTGTGATAATCATACTAATTACAGGTGGTGACACCTATGGGAGGTCTGCTTATGCCTGGTTCACACTTCAGGACTGTTTGAGTGGTCAGGTCTTTGTACCGTTCACACTACACGACTGGTTGAGCTGTAATCGCGAGTCTTTCAGTTTTTGTGGCTTTCACCCTACATGACTGATCGGCGACATGGGGTCACCAATTACACGATTTTCACCCTGGAGAATCGCCCACGCTCTGGCTGCTGTCCAAAAACATGTTTTTTCACGAGAAAAAACACACGAAACTTAAACTCTTGTTAGGACTAAACGTATGTGAGAACTAGCGGTAACACGTAGGCCATACGTTATTTCCAAAACGGACGTCAACAAACAAGCTATACGAGTCGTCACTGCGCTGATCTGCAGTGACAAATAGGGGTGTAAGAAAATATCAAAAATATCCAACATTGGTATATTATGTTTAGTGATACTGTATTGATTCTCAAAAACACAGTATTGATACACAGATTCCTGGCAGCAGTGAATCATTGTGTGTTGTGTTTAAACCTCTGTCCACTAGATGGCAGTGTTGTAATCCATTTTCAGCTCCACTCCAACATTAACAAGCAACACAAGGGCGCAATGCTATTGTCAGCTTTGGAAAACCAGTTCATATAGTGGTGTGTTTTAATAGTAGGTTTTGAAAAATCGCAATATATCAATTTGCTTGCAGTATCGCAATATATCGTTATATATTGAATCATGAGCGCTGTATCACGATACGTATTGTATCGCCAGGTTCTTGCCAATACACAGCCCTAGTGACAAATGAAAAAAGAAAAAGGAATGAATATGATTGAGAAGAGATAAAGGCACAGGGCCAGCAGGGACTGTCTGTTCTGCAGAGAGAGCTGAAGGTAAATATTTAATAATTTATCAATGAAAACGTACCTGCCCGTCCGCAGCCACAGTGAGATTGCATGTACAGTAACGCAGTTCTGTCTCTGCGCGATCCCATTGGCTGTAGCTAGACGCTGCTGTTGACTCACAGTCGCCGACTGGCCTAAATATTAAACGTGCTAGATCAGAGGTCACAGAGGTCACCGCGGGACGTGGGACTTCAGGACCCAGGCGTTGTCCAATGCGGACCCAAACCGATAAACTTTAATTACTGTGGTGTCTGCAGTAACCAGATTACTAGCAGGTGGGTTAAGCTGCCGCTACGCCTACACTCTATGCTGTGTGCTTTAACCAAACTGAAACGGCTGGAACTGTAGTTCAGCCACCTGATTGGTTTGGAGCGGCGCTATTCTCATTCTCATTGGCTGTTCATGTTGTCTCTCAAAACACGGACGAAACTTAATTCTATTGACTTTCTATCAATTACGTCTTATAGTTCTATCGAGGAAACGTTATTTTGCGATAATTATCGTTATCGTTTTATCGCCCAGCCCTATCACAAAGCATTCTGTTGAGTAAAAGTAAAAAGTAAAAAACATTTATTTGAAGTTTATAAATAATTCAGTTCAGCATTTAAACAGTAAATATACTGAAATATACTGAACGGTATGTGTGATGTGTTGGTGTTTCAGATGTGATGGTATAAGATGCTGATACTAGACTACTTCAGTAAACAGGATACACCACTGAATCAGAACACTAGTTAGAGATGAGGTTGGTTCGGACCTCGGCCTGAGAAAATCTCCTCTACCTGAACCTACTGACCTCTAATTAAATACCCCTGTGCTAGATGTTTTCTGGGCATCTGTGATTAGTCGGCGAACACTCGGTAACGACTCGGTGAGCGTCTTTCAGCCGTTCACACTACGCGACTGAGCGAGCGCCGAGGGATCGCCGATTAGCCTCCGAGCAGAGGTTTTTGTTGGCGATCTACAAAAAAACAGTCGGCGACTGAAAAACCAAGCTTAAATCGTGTGGTGTGAACTAGACATTATCTTCACTGTCCTAGGAAAAACAAGTTTGTCCAAAATGGCAACTTTTTAGGAGAGGGCCACAGTATACTTTACTTAATGTAAGTCAATGGAACCAGAATTTTTACCAAGTTTTTGTGGAGCATTTGTGGACCATTAATGTTTCACACAATATAAATGACAGATTTTGTGTTCAAATGATTCAGAAAAATAAAAAATGGACCAACATGGACATGTTTTTCTTTGGACAGCGACGAGATTTAAATCAGACTGTGAATAGCCTATAATAAGAGGAGTAGAATCGGAGGAAGATGATTCAGCATTCAGGACTTGTAGAAGAAACATCAATAACCTTCAAGATGGAGATGATGCAACACTCATAGCTGAAATCCTGGAAGAACTGAAATTGGCTCTTATAAGAGTGAAAAGATGAAACTTCAGCTCAGTGATGACAGTTAAGGCCTCTAACCTCACCATTGATGGGAAAGATGTTGAAATGGTGGACAGCTTTTACGTACTTGGATCAATTATTTACAACAGATGATGCAGCACTCAGACGGGCTCTCGGCAGAACAAGGACGAGGGAATTGGAAAGACCTTCAAATGCAACGATTTGTCTTTAAAACTAACAAAGATCAGAGCTGCCCAGGCTGTGGTCTCCTCTGTGGTTCCCTATGGATGCGAAACAAGTGAGACTGAAGAAATACTGATGGCTTTGAAGTTTGGCGTTGGCAAAGACTTTTGAGAGAATCTCGGACAGCAAAGAAAACAAACGGATCAGCCTCACGTCTCAATCGAAGCCCAGATAACCAAACGGAAGCTCTCGTTTTGGAAACGTTCTGAGAAGAGCAAGTTCAGCGGAAATGGCAAGGACGCTCAGAAGATGTGAAGGTGAACAGCAAGATGGGTGGGCATACATAAACCATTCAGTTAGAAGCCTGAAGACCCAAACCGAAGACTGAACGTTGTGTAGAAACGCCGTCCATGTGGTCAGCAGGAGTCGGAACCAACAGCAACAAATAAAACAGAACTGCCTCTGTAGCCCCGACTCGAAACGGTTCCTCGGCTCCTGACCGTGATCCAGCCTGTTCGAGGACGTTCCGTGTTGTTTATATTCTGAAGCTGCAGTTGTTCTGGGTTCAGCTAATGAGCGTTTCAGTGTCTGAATCAGCCTCTTTCCTCTCTTCCTCTATCTCTGATACAGCCTGTATGAGTCAGAGTGAGTCTAGATGTACGCAGAGTGAAAGCTGCTCCACATTTCAGACACGAATTCAGGCAGTTCTCGTTTTCTTCTCGCACGCATCACGTTTTTCCAGCCAGCCTCCTCGATATGAAGATAGGTTATTGTCATTGGGATAAATAACATCACGATAGAGGTGAGGAAGTGTCACTTTGCATCCAGTGTGTGGGTCTGATGTGAGGAATTTATGCAGTGGTAATGGAAGAAAACAGATTTACTGCCCCCCCCCAGATCATGGGAGCGCGTGCGTATGCAGTCCCAGACGCTGTGCAACCCTATGGCTAGAAACCTCATACAAAACAATACCCCACACAGCCCAGCAGTTTTAGGCTGCATCTGAGGAGCTGCTGTTGATGTTTGGTAGCAGAGTGGTTTCAGTCGCAGTGTTGTATGTACAGAACCTCGTAATTTAAAGGGTTCACTGATTTATTCAGATATTGTGGATGATTGGAGAAGGAACCCAATGACAATGTGTAAGTAGATAAATAGTGTTATATATATATATATATATATATATATATATATATATATATATATATATATATATATATATATATATATATATATATATATATATATATACACTACCACTCAAAAGTTTGGGATCACAGTGAAATGTTCTTGTTTTTAATGGAGTATCTTCTTCCTTAACACAACAATGGACTGACGGGTCTCTAAAGAAAGTTGTTTCTTTCTGTTCATTTTGAGTCGGTCAGCAAGCCAACAACTGCTGATTCTTCAGATACTAAACTAACCTAGAATGTTGTTCCCTTTTATACTCACTTATTAGTAGAATGTTTTTCAGCTGTGCATCACAATTGAGCAAGAGTGTCCTAGCAACCAATTAGCCCAACAACATCCTTAACTTGGATTGGTGGTCGTACCAGGAGATTTAGACAGAGGACTGAGAATTACTGATAATAGGACTATATGCAAAATAAGCCTCTATACAAAAATAGGCTTTAATACAAACATTTTTATTCTTAAAAAATCATCTGATACACTTACATTAATTGTGAAATGTACAATATTGTTTGTGTATTGCATGAAAATTTCATGAAATGAAATTCTAAAGTGATCCTAAACCTTTGAGCGGTAGGGTATATATCATGTTTTATTTACTTTTGCATGCTTTTCCAAAGGCTGGATTCCAAAGTGCGGTGACTCCACTATAATGACAGAAGATGCCCATGGCTTTGGATATCACTCGTTGCAGTCTGACGTTTCTCCAGCAGGGAGCGTTATTGCAAACTCACACCAGAAGGAGCACCAGCTATTAAAACAACAGTACTTTTCTAAAGATGCTGAATTACTCAGTACTCCGAGTTTATCTACTGACTGTCCTCCTGTCCTGCTGAATGCTGGTGGAAGACCAGGGCCTCCTCATCACCTGACACCATTCAGTTCTCATCTTCATTTTTGCCATCTGCTACACCCTCGACTGCATTGAGATACGATGGGACTGTTTCAGCTCACTCCCACTTTCCAAGAAGACTGCCTTCTCCTTTCTAAAGATTTTACCATCCAGACTTTCAGCTGGGAGGCTCTCTCAGCTTTTATTCTGAGCTTGGCTTAATGAACTGTAAATGCTGTTTGACCCTTGTGAGTCTAGGTTCCTCCCAAGGTTTCTTCCTTCAGTCTTGAGGGAGCCACGTCTGGCTTGCTTACTGGGGGATACCTGTTGTAAGTAGAGATGGACCGATCAACGTTTTTGAAGCCAACTCCGATCGCCGATCACCTTTCAGCGCGATCGGCCGAAAGCCGATACTGATCAAGGGCGGGGCTATATGCCACGGCGCGGCTGCATGCAATTATTAGCACAAGCAAGTCATAAAACATGGTCTAAATGTGGTTATCTAGAACTATAAACTCAATCACTCTGGCTGTGGTTCTTTAGCTCTCTGGCTGTAGCTGCTGCTGTTCTGTTTGTACCGGTCAGATCTGGTCTGTACAGTGTTCTGGGTTGTTTGTTTTGTGCTAGCTGTGCGTGCTAGCTCTGCTGTTTGCTGATACTCACTGTATTCAGCCGTGTGGTGTCGTATCAGATTAGTAAAGTTAAATGTCTTTGTCTTGGTTCCTCAAAGAGACACACTGATTTTACTAATTTAGAAACGTCCTGGATGAGTCTGTCACGTACGGTAAACAACTTCCAGACGGACATTCTTACCAGGGGTTTGTGTTTCCACCTAGTGGTTCAGATAGGAATTGCAGGGAGGAGGTTCTCCTCCTCCTGGATGAAACGCTAGCTGGTAATACAGAAATTAGGCTCATTTGTTTAACGCCATTGATCAGGTCTCGGGATCAGCTCTAAATTGGAGAAATATTGGCCGATGTCATAATTTGATTAAAAATCGTCCGATACCGATACATAGCCGATCGATCCTTCCATCTCTACAGGATACCATTGCTAATGATTACTTGGCTAAAAAGTATTGTGCTTATTGTTAAGTATTATTACTCTAATCCCCAGTACTTCTAGTTTACACAGGACAGATGGAGTATTTTCGTTCACCACAGGATGAGATAGCAGCGAGTTTCAAAAACACTTAACCTTTTCCTCAGAGATAAACATCTCAGAGCTTCTTATATAGGCGTGACTCTCAAATTGTGATCTCATGATGCTCGTTAGGCTGATTGTGAGTAAATGAGGCGCATGATCTGTATATCTAGAACACCGAACACCTGCGTGGTTCAGAAAGAGAGATGTAGACGGAGAACCGGTAAACAATATAAACTGCATACTAACAAAGTAGTGGTTTGGATAGGAGTCTGCTATGACATCATATTACTTGTTTATTCGTCCTTTTGCTCCATAAAGGGTTTATTTGTTTGCCAATATTGAATGAAAATGATTGGGCCTCGTTCACCAACATCAAGTTGTTTTGGAGAAAGCTGCTAAGAAGCGGCGACGTCAGATTTATTTTCACATCAGAGCACTCTTTTTCGGGCTGTGTATGTTGCTGGGGCCAGCGAGAGGACGCTCCAAAGAACCTTTTTTGTGAATATAAATCAGTCTGAGTGCAGAAACGTGTGCCAGAAAGAGGCCCAGCTCCGCTCTCTCCGTAAACGGCAGACAAAACAGCTCAGAATAAAGCTCAGCTTCACTCGGAGCCCGCGCATGAAGACCGCAGGCCGCTGAGGACCTGAAACAGTCACAGTAAGATGTGACGGCTCCATTGATGCTCAGAGAGAACCGAGCGCAGAGTCAAATTCTTCAGTTAGGGTTAGAGGAGAATTTCAATTTCCCCTAATAATTCAGTGGTTGACTTCCGAAACTCTGCTTTCTCCACAGTGGTGGTGATAGTAACCGGGGGTCACGGTGTCTACAGCACAAATATAGACATTTTACTTACTATCCAAACCCACCAGTGAACCTGCACGTGTCCTCTGAGCTTTTCTGTGTATTGCTGATGGTACAAAAGTGGAAATGTGACAGTAAAACTGTTTTGCCTCACAGCACCCTGTATGTATTCCTCCACCATGAATGGATTTCAAGGCCAAAATCGTCTCTCAGCTAT
Source organism: Megaleporinus macrocephalus (assembly GCA_021613375.1). Lineage (NCBI taxonomy): Eukaryota > Metazoa > Chordata > Actinopteri > Characiformes > Anostomidae > Megaleporinus > Megaleporinus macrocephalus. The sequence continues at coordinate 34,189,508 of CM038716.1, forward strand.
TACAAAAACAGTGTCTCAGACGTCAGGCAGTGTATTCAGTGCTGCTTCATGTAATAACTTGCTCTGAAGGAGCTTTTAGAGGTGGACGTGTGGTTATAATCACCACCGCTGTATCCAGTGCTGTAAATTTTGGAAAATTGGTGACGTTCCCCTTTAAATGAGCATGTATAAGTGTGAATTGTGTTACTATACAGGTGTTTATTGTGTGGTTGTGTCTGAGGTCCTGTGCCTGGCTGAGTGATTCTTCTCTATGATGCTGCAGGCTGTTGTGTAGGGTTCTGTAAAGGACCTTTTAAAGAAACTTTCCTCTCATGTAGGGGTGGGCGATATGGCCTTACAATAATATCACGATATTTCATGGTATTTTTGCGATAACGATACTCTTGGCGATATAAGAAAACATTTAATTAAAAAAAAATATTTCAAGAATACACAACTGCAACAAAATGAAAATGTTATTTTTTTATTGCATACGATGTGATATGGCACACCCCTAACTAAGATATTAAAAAATACAGGAATTCATCAGATTGTTACAAAAGTCAATGATCCAGAATGTCTCGATACTAAATAATGCACTCCAAATATCTCCATTTATCCAGGACTGAAGTAAAGTGAATGATACTGAACAGATTAAATCTGTCTGTAGTAGATATATAATGGGAAATGAGAAAAGTGTGAGTTTTTCTTTTGCTAAAAACAGTAAAAGTAGTACCTGATGTGATAATTAGAGGTGATATGGCACAATGTTTCAGGGTATAATTTCGTTCACGATATTCAAAAATGTTGGCGATGTTATTGTGTACGATATGATATGGCACACCCCTACTCTCAGGTGTTGTGGTCTGTTATGCTGTGTTGTGGTCTGTTATGCTGTGTTGTGGTCTGTTGTGTGTTTTGTGGTCTGTTATGCTGTGTTGTGGTCTGTTATGCTGTGTTGTGGTCTGTTGTGTGTTTTACGGTCTGATATGCTGTGTTGTGGTCTGTTATGCTATGTTGTGGTCTGTTATGCTGTGTTGTGGTCTGTTATGCTGTGTTGTCGTCTGTTATGCTGTGTTGTCGTCTGTTATGCTGTGTTGTGGTCTGTTATGCTGTGTTGTGGTCTGATATGCTGTGTTGTGATCTGTTGTGTGTTTTATGGTCTGGTATGCTGTGTTGTGGTCTGTTGTGTGTTTTATGGTCTGATATACTGTGTTGTGGTCTGTTGTGTGTTTTATGGTCTGTTATGCTGTGTTGTGGTCTGATATACTGTGTTGTGGTCTGTTGTGTGTTTTATGGTCTGTTATGCTGTGTTGTGGTCTGATATGCTGTGTTGTGATCTATTATGCTGTGTTGTGGTCTGATATGCTGTGTTGTGGTCTATTATGCTGTGTTGTGGTCTGATATACTGTATTGTGGTCTGTTATGCTGTGTTGTGGTCTGATATGCTGTGTTGTGGTCTGATATGCTGTATTGTGGTCTGTTATGCTGTTTTGTGGTCTGTTATGCTGTGTTGTGGTCTGTTATGCTGTTTTGTGGTCTGATATGCTGTATTGTGGTCTGTTATGCTGTGTTGTGGTCTGTTGTGTGTTTTACGGTCTGATATGCTGTGTTGTGGTCTGTTATGCTGTGTTGTGTTCTGATATGCTGTGTTGTGATCTGTTATGCTGTGTTGTGGTCTGATATGCTGTGTTGTGGTCTGATATGCTGTGTTGTGGTCTGTTATGCTGTGTTGTGGTTTGTTATGCTGTGTTGTGGTCTGATATGCTGTGTTGTGGTCTGTTGTGTGTTTTACAGACTGATATGCTGTGTTGTGGTCTGTTGTGTGTTTTACGGTCTGATAAGCTGTGTTGTGGTCTGTTGTGTGTTTTACGGTCTGCTATGCTGTGTTGTGGTCTGTTGTGTGTTTTACGGTCTGCTATGCTGTGTTGTGGTCTGATATGCTGTATTATGGTCTGTTATGCTGTTTTGTGGTCTGTTATGCTGTTTTGTGGTCTGTTATGCTGTGTTGTGGTCTGATATGCTGTGTTGTGGTCTGTTGTGTGTTTTACGGTCTGATATGCTGTTGTGGTCTGTTGTGTGTTTTACAGTCTGATATGCTGTGTTGTGTTCTGTTATGCGGTGTTGTGGTCTGATATGCTGTGTTGTGGTCTGTTATGCTGTGTTGTGGTCTGATATGCTGTGTTGTGGTCTGTTATGCTGTGTTGTGGTCTGTTGTGTGTTTTATGGTCTGTTGTGTGTTTTATAGGCTGTTATGCTGTGTTGTGGTCTGTTATGCTGTGTTGTGGTCTGTTGTGTGTTTTATGGTCTGATATGTGTTTTATAGGCTGTTATGCTGTGTTGTGGTCTGTTTTGTGTTTATGGTCTGTTGTGCTGTGTTGTGGTCTGTAATGCTGTGTTGTGGTCTGTTGTGTGTTTTATGGTCTGTTGTGTGTTTTATAGGCTGTTATGCTGTGTTGTGGTCTGTTATGCTGTATTTTGGTCTGTTGTGTGTTTTATAGGCTGTTATGCTGTGTTGTGGTCTATTGTGTGCTTTATAGGCTGTTATGCTGTGTTGTGGTCTGTTGTGTGTTTTACGGTCTGATATGCTGTGTTGTGGTCTGTTGTGTGTTTTACAGTCTGATATGCTGTGTTGTGGTCTGTTATGCTGTGTTGTGTTCTGTTATGCGGTGTTGTGGTCTGATATGCTGTGTTGTGGTCTGTTATGCTGTGTTGTGGTCTGTTATGCTGTGTTGTGGTCTGTTGTGTGTTTTATGGTCTGTTATGCTGTGTTGTCAGTAATGCTGTGTTGTGGTCTGTTATGCTGTGTTGTGGTCTGTTATGCTGTGTTGTGGTCTATTGTGTGTTTTATGGTCTGTTATGCTGTGTTGTGGTCTGTAATGCTGTGTTGTGGTCTATTGTGTGTTTTAAAGGCTGTTATGCTGTGATGTGGTCTGTTATGCTGTTATGTGGTCTAATGCTGTGTTGTGGTCTGTTGTGTGTTTTATAGGCTGTTATGCTGTGTTGCAGTCTGTTATGCTGTGTTGTGGTCTGTAATGCTGTGTTGTGGTCTGTTGTGTGTTTTATAGGCTGTTATGCTGTGTTGTGGTCTGTTGTGTGTTTATGGTCTGTTATGCTGTGTTGTGGTCTGTTGTGTGTTTATGGTCTGTTATGCTGTGTTGTGGTCTGTTGTGTGTTTATGGTCTGTTATGCTGTGTTGTGGTCTGTTGTGTGTTTTATGGTCTGTTGTGTGTTTTATAGGCTGTTATGCTGTGTTGTGGTCTGTTGTGTGTTTATGGTCTGTTATGCTGTGTTGTGGTCTGTTGTGTGTTTTATGGTCTGTTGTGTGTTTTATAGGCTGTTATGCTGTGTTGTGGTCTGTTGTGTGTTTATGGTCTGTTATGCTGTGTTGTGGTCTGTTGTGTGTTTTATGGTCTTTTGTAGGTTTTTAGGATCTGATATGCCGTGTTGTGGTCTGTTGTGTGTTTTATGGTCTTTTGTAGGTTTTTAGGATCTGATATGCTGTATTGTGGTCTGTTGTGTGTTTTATGGTCTGTTATAGGTTTTTTATGATCTGATATGCTGTGTTGTGGTCTGTTGTGTGTTTTATGGTCTGTTGTGTGTTTTATGGTCTGATATGCTGTGTTCTGGTCTGTTGTGTGTTTTATGGTCTGTTGTGTGTTTTATGGTCTGATATGCTGTGTTGTGGTCTGTTGTGTGTTTTATGGTCTTTTGTAGGTTTTTATGATCTGATATGCTGTGTTGTGGTCTGTTGTGTGTTTTCTGGTCTGATATGTTGTGTTGTGGTCTGTTGTGTGTTTTATGGTCTGATATGCTGTGTTGCGGTCTGTTGTGTGTTTTATGGTCTTTTGTAGGTTTTTATGATCTGATATGCTGTGTTGTGGTCTGTTGTGTGTTTTCTGGTCTGATATGCTGTGTTGTGGTCTGTTGTGTGTTTTATGGTCTGATATGCTGTGTTGTGGTCTGTTGTGTGTTTTATGGTCTTTTGTAGGTTTTTATGATCTGATATGCTGTGTTGTGGTCTGTTGTGTGTTTTATGGTCTGATATGCTGTGTTGTGGTCTGTTGTGTGTTTTATGGTCTTTTGTAGGTTTTTATGATCTGATATGCTGTGTTGTGGTCTGTTGTGTGTTTTATGGTCTGATATGCTGTGTTGTGGTCTGTTGTGTGTTTTATGGTCTGATATGCTGTGTTGTGGTCTGTTGTGTGTTTTATGGTCTTTTGTAGGTTTTTATGATCTGATATGCTGTGTTGTGGTCTGTTGTGTGTTTTATGGTCTGATATGCTGTGTTGTGGTCTGTTGTGTGTTTTATGGTCTGTTGTGTGTTTTATGGTCTGTTGTGTGTTTTATGGTCTGATATGCTGTGTTGTGGTCTGTTGTGTGTTTTATGGTCTGTTGTGTGTTTTATGGTCTGATATGCTGTGTTGTGGTCTGTTGTGTGTTTTATGGTCTGATATGCTGTGTTGTGGTCTGTTGTGTGTTTTATGGTCTTTTGTAGGTTTTTATGATCTGATATGCTGTGTTGTGGTCTGTTGTGTGTTTTATGGTCTGATATGCTGTGTTGTGGTCTGTTGTGTGTTTTATGGTCTGTTGTGTGTTTTATGGTCTGATATGCTGTGTTGTGGTCTGTTGTGTGTTTTATGGTCTGATATGCTCTTTTGTGGTTTGTTGTGGTTTGTTGTGGTTTCCTGGTTAATGCGGTCCTGTTTTATGGGGGAAATGTTCACCTGGGTTAATCGGTTGTTCTTGGCGCGCACTTGCCGGCTGGGTTTGGAAGTTCTTTCCCGCTCCCTGCGGTGCGGTCGAGTTACTCCTCGCTCTCCTCCTGCGGCTCCCTCGTAAATCTCTTATCTGCTCCATCAGAGATGTTGGTGAAAGAATGCCTCTCAGTGCGCTGGAGCTGAAACGCTTTCAGAGAGCGGTGCAGGTAAAGAAGGGAGCGAGACGAACTCCGGGGAAGTTATCTAAAAACACTGCCATCGCCATAGTAACTCGACCAGGAGCTGAGCTGTGGAGAAGGTTGTGCAGCGTTAAAGTTAAAGCAGGTCATATAGAACAGAGCAGAGCAGAGCAGCAGCGGGTGGTGATGTTTGTGATGTCTGTGATAGTCGATAGTACAATAGTGTTAGTGCGTCATTCAGTGCGTAATTACTGTTTTTGCACAAAATAGGCTGCTAAATCCCCAAAACACCCCAACCACACAAATAAACAAGCATATAAACAAACACAGATTATTCCACTGAATTAGTATTTACAGGGATTTTGTTCTGAATTACCATGAATTATTCAAACCCAGAGCATTAACAGAGCTGGTAATCGGATAAATACATATAACATACTATAAGGAGGTCCCAAAATTTTTAATGTCACTACCGGAACACAAAGGGTGCGTCTGAAAGTGCCTTCGATATTACTCAGTAGGTGAAATCAGTAGACGTAGACGAGCACGGCTAGTTTGTCCGAATACTCAGTATTTACCAAGCAGTACAATAACATACATTACGTACAGTACACTAACCCGGATTACCTCCTGAACTGGAAGCTGTTTTATGTATGCTCTCCCATGATTCACCTGGAGCTGCAGATGAATTCAAAGCGAAGGAAAAAACGCCGGAAAGCGGTGTTTCAGCTGTGTGTATGTAGCTACTGCTGGTGAAAGCGGTGTATTGGCTGTGTGTATGTAGCTACTGCTGGTGAAAGCGGTGTATTGGCTGTGTGTATGTAGCTACTGCTGGTGAAAGCGGTGTATTGGCTGTGTGTATGTAGCTACTGCTGGTGAAAGCGGTGTATTGGCTGTGTGTATGTAGCTACTGCTGGTGAAAGCGGTGTATTGGCTGTGTGTATGTAGCTACTGCTGGTGAAAGCGGTGTATTGGCTGTGTGTATGTAGCTACTGCTGGTGAAAGCGGTGTATTGGCTGTGTGTATGTAGCTACTGCTGGTGAAAGCGGTGTATTGGCTGTGTGTATGTAGCTACTGCTGGTGAAAGCGGTGTATTGGCTGTGTGTATGTAGCTACTGCTGGTGAAAGCGGTGTATTGGCTGTGTGTATGTAGCTACTGCTGGTGAAAGCGGTGTATTGGCTGTGTGTATGTAGCTACTGCTGGTGAAAGCGGTGCGTCGGCTGTGTGTATGTAGCTACTGCTGGTGAAAGCGGTGTATTGGCTGTGTGTATGTAGCTACTGCTGGTGAAAGCGGTGTATTGGCTGTGTGTATGTAGCTACTGCTGGTGAAAGCGGTGTATTGGCTGTGTGTATGTAGCTACTGTTGGTGAAAGCGGTGCGTCGGCTGTGTGTATGTAGCTACTGCTGGTGAAAGCGGTGTATTGGCTGTGTGTATGTAGCTACTGCTGGTGAAAGCGGTGTATTGGCTGTGTGTATGTAGCTACTGCTGGTGAAAGCGGTGTATTGGCTGTGTGTATGTAGCTACTGCTGGTGAAAGCGGTGTATTGGCTGTGTGTATGTAGCTACTGCTGGTGAAAGCGGTGTGTTGGTTGTGTGTATGTAGCTACTGCTGGTGAAAGCGGTGTATTGGCTGTGTGTATGTAGCTACTGCTGGTGAAAGCGGTGCACCGGCTGTGTGTATGTAGCTACTGCTGGTGAAAGCGGTGTATTGGCTGTGTGTATGTAGCTACTGCTGGTGAAAGCGGTGTATTGGCTGTGTGTATGTAGCTACTGCTGGTGAAAGCGGTGTATTGGCTGTGTGTATGTAGCTACTGCTGGTGAAAGCGGTGTATTGGCTGTGTGTATGTAGCTACTGCTGGTGAAAGCGGTGTGTCGGCTGTGTGTATGTAGCTACTGCTGGTGAAAGCGGTGTATTGGCTGTGTGTATGTAGCTACTGCTGGTGAAAGCGGTGTATTGGCTGTGTGTATGTAGCTACTGCTGGTGAAAGCGGTGTATTGGCTGTGTGTATGTAGCTACTGCTGGTGAAAGCGGTGTATTGGCTGTGTGTATGTAGCTACTGCTGGTGAAAGCGGTGTATTGGCTGTGTGTATGTAGCTACTGCTGGTGAAAGCGGTGTATTGGCTGTGTGTATGTAGCTACTGCTGGTGAAAGCGGTGTATTGGCTGTGTGTATGTAGCTACTGCTGGTGAAAGCGGTGTATTGGTTGTGTGTATGTAGCTACTGCTGGTGAAAGCGGTGCATCGGCTGTGTGTATGTAGCTACTGCTGGTGAAAGCGGTGTATTGGCTGTGTGTATGTAGCTACTGCTGGTGAAAGCGGTGTATGGGCTGTGTGTATGTAGCTACTGCTGGTGAAAGCGGTGTATTGGCTGTGTGTATGTAGCTACTGCTGGTGAAAGCGGTGTATTGGCTGTGTGTATGTAGCTACTGCTGGTGAAAGCGGTGTATTGGCTGTGTGTATGTAGCTACTGCTGGTGAAAGCGGTGTATTGGCTGTGTGTATGTAGCTACTGCTGGTGAAAGCGGTGTATTGGCTGTGTGTATGTAGCTACTGCTGGTGAAAGCGGTGTATTGGCTGTGTGTATGTAGCTACTGCTGGTGAAAGCGGTGTATTGGCTGTGTGTATGTAGCTACTGCTGGTGAAAGCGGTGTATTGGCTGTGTGTATGTAGCTACTGCTGGTGAAAGCGGTGTATTGGCTGTGTGTATGTAGCTACTGCTGGTGAAAGCGGTGTATTGGCTGTGTGTATGTAGCTACTGCTGGTGAAAGCGGTGTATTGGCTGTGTGTATGTAGCTACTGCTGGTGAAAGCGGTGTATTGGCTGTGTGTATGTAGCTACTGCTGGTGAAAGCGGTGTGTTGGTTGTGTGTATGTAGCTACTGCTGGTGAAAGCGGTGTGTTGGTTGTGTGTATGTAGCTACTGCTGGTGAAAGCGGTGTATTGGCTGTGTGTATGTAGCTACTGCTGGTGAAAGCGGTGTATTGGCTGTGTGTATGTAGCTACTGCTGGTGAAAGCGGTGTATTGGCTGTGTGTATGTAGCTACTGCTGGTGAAAGCGGTGTATTGGCTGTGTGTATGTAGCTACTGCTGGTGAAAGCGGTGTATTGGCTGTGTGTATGTAGCTACTGCTGGTGAAAGCGGTGTATTGGCTGTGTGTATGTAGCTACTGCTGGTGAAAGCGGTGTATTGGCTGTGTGTATGTAGCTACTGCTGGTGAAAGCGGTGTATTGGCTGTGTGTATGTAGCTACTGCTGGTGAAAGCGGTGTATTGGCTGTGTGTATGTAGCTACTGCTGGTGAAAGCGGTGTATTGGCTGTGTGTATGTAGCTACTGCTGGTGAAAGCGGTGTATTGGCTGTGTGTATGTAGCTACTGCTGGTGAAAGCGGTGTGTTGGTTGTGTGTATGTAGCTACTGCTGGTGAAAGCGGTGTATTGGCTGTGTGTATGTAGCTACTGCTGGTGAAAGCGGTGTATTGGCTGTGTGTATGTAGCTACTGCTGGTGAAAGCGGTGTATTGGCTGTGTGTATGTAGCTACTGCTGGTGAAAGCGGTGTATTGGCTGTGTGTATGTAGCTACTGCTGGTGAAAGCGGTGTATTGGCTGTGTGTATGTAGCTACTGCTGGTGAAAGCGGTGTATTGGCTGTGTGTATGTAGCTACTGCTGGTGAAAGCGGTGTATTGGCTGTGTGTATGTAGCTACTGCTGGTGAAAGCGGTGTATTGGCTGTGTGTATGTAGCTACTGCTGGTGAAAGCGGTGTATTGGCTGTGTGTATGTAGCTACTGCTGGTGAAAGCGGTGTATTGGCTGTGTGTATGTAGCTACTGCTGGTGAAAGCGGTGTATTGGCTGTGTGTATGTAGCTACTGCTGGTGAAAGCGGTGTATTGGCTGTGTGTATGTAGCTACTGCTGGTGAAAGCGGTGTATTGGCTGTGTGTATGTAGCTACTGCTGGTGAAAGCGGTGTATTGGCTGTGTGTATGTAGCTACTGCTGGTGAACTGCCACTACACCACTTCTGAGGTGAAAACTAATACCTCCTAAATGGTTACAGCTCAACACAGTCTGAAAATAGATTCAGCAAAAAAGTTTCTATAGGGGGAATAGCGGGATGTCTACAGTGGTGGTTTGCTGTCTTGCACCACAGGAAGTTGGATAAAAATGAGGTAGACGTGTCGCTACCTAAACACTCACTATTAAAACACTTGGTTTGGCCAGTGTTAGGATTGTTTTGGTGGTGACAAAATGAGATTTGTTTTGATAAATTAATGTCTAGGTTAAAGGGGTGAGGTTAAATCACTGTAGGCTGAATGGGTGGTGCTAAACTGATGTGGGCTGAATGGGTGGAGCCAAACTGCTGTAGGCTGAATGGGTGTAGCTAAACTGCTGTGGGCTGAATGGGTGGAGCTAAACAGCTGTGAGCTGAATGGGTGGAGCTAAACTGCTGTGGGCTTAATGGGTGGAGCTAAACAACTGTGAGCTGAATGGGTGGAGCTAAACTGCTGTAGGCTGAATGGGTGGAGCTAAACTGCTGTGGGCTGAATGTGTGGGGTCAAACCTCTGTAGGTTGAATGGGTGGAGCTAAACTGCTGTAGGCTGAATGGGTGGAGCTAAACTTCTGTAGGCTAAATGGATGGGGCTAAACTGCTGTGGGTTCAATAGGTGGAGCTAAGCTGCTGTAGGCTGAATGTGTGGAGCTAAACCTCTGTAGGCTGAATGTGTGGGGTCAAACCTCTGTAGGCTGAATGTGTGGAGCTAAACCTCTGTAGGCTGAATGGGTGGAGCTAAGCTGCTGTAGGCTGAATGTGTGGGGTCAAACCTCTGTAGGCTGAATGTGTGGAGCTAAACCTCTGTAGGCTGAATGGGTGGAGCTAAGCTGCTGTAGGCTGAATGTGTGGGGTCAGACCTCTGTAGGCTGAATGTGTGGGGTTAAACCTCTGTAGGCTGAATGGGTGGTATCTGTCTCAGCAGGGGTTTGTTTCTGTCTTCCTGGCTGCTTGTCTGTCTGATAAAGTTCAGTAGATCTGTGTTCACTGCTCTATCTGACCTGGATAAACCTCAGATCTGTCATTGTCTACTCTGGCCTGTTTATGGGGCCCACGCAGGGACGGCTTTACTTTCAAGAGTTTACACTGAGAGAAAAAAACGGCAACATGTTTAGAAAGAAAACTTGACTGAGTGCTTCAGTGAGGGATGAGGCTTTGAGTGTTTGTTTGATGTTTTCGGACTGTATTAGCATTGTCTAAGCCCATTAAAACGATGGTTTTGTAAACATCAAATTTCCCCCCAGTTTTCTCCCCTTTCTGTGAACGTTGTTGTTCAACCAAGATGTGTTGGAAATATGGCTTCTTCCGAGACTGATGTAGCTCAGACGTAATGAAAGCTTATACTTCACCAATTAGCGCAGTGCTAACTGCATGCCTAGACCATCACCCTGCAAACACAGATCTGTTGTGACACAACGTTCCTCAGAAAGTTGTCACAACGTTGTCTGCTTTCTTACAATCTTACCACAACGTTGTTAAAAGGTGGTGCTTCATCTCATTAAGGTTGTCACAACTTTGTCACAATGTCTCTGTTAAGTAACGTTGTCATGCGGTATCATTACTACTTACTGGCAAAATTTCATGGAGTGAAGAAGATTGTAACAACGTTGTAACAACATTGTCGAGGAATTACATTTCAACGTTGTTGGAGACCAAAACAATAAGTTTTCACAAAGTTGTCACACTGTATCCATGTTTGCTGGGATACATTCTAATACCAGTAAATGCAAGGGTACGGTATATTACATGCTAATACCCAGCAAACACATAGAGTTGTCTACTTTCTTACAATGTTGCTACAACGTTGTCAAAAGAAGGTGCTTTTTGTGTTGTCTTAAGATGGTTCTCACAACATTGTCACAACGTCACTATTAAGTAACGTTGTTTTATGGTATTATGGTCATCTGCTGGCAACTTAGCAAAGTTCCATGCTGATATAATGGAACGTATGAAGGATTCTAGGAGGTTGTGACAACGTTGTAGCAACATTGTCGAGGAATTACATTTCAACGTTGTTGGAGACCAAAACAATAAGTTTTCACAAAGTTGTCACACTGTAACCATGTGCTAATACCAGTATATGCTAGAATATGGTATATAGCATGCAAGCACCCAGCAAACACAAAAAGTTGTCTACTTTCTTACAATGTTGCTACAACGTTGTCAAAAGAAGGTGCTTTTTGTGTTGTCTTAAGATTGTTCTCACAACATTGTCACAACGTCACTATTAAGTAACGTTGTTTTATGGTATTATGGTCATCTGCTGGCAACTTAGCAAAGTTCCATGCTGATATAATGGAACGTATGAAGGATTCTAGGAGGTTGTGACAACGTTGTAGCAACATTGTCGAGGAATTACATTTCAACGTTGTTGGAGACCAAAACAATAGGTTGTCACACTGTAACCGTGTTTGCTGGGATACATTCTAATACCAGTAAATGCAAGGGTATGGTATATTACATGCTAATACCCAGCAAACACAAAAAGTTGTCTACTTTCTTACAATGTTGCTACAACGTTGTCAAAAGAAGGTGCTTTTTGTGTTGTCTTAAGATCGTTGTCACAACATTGTCACAACGTCACTATTAAGTAATGTTGTTTTATGATATTATGGTCATCTGCTGGCAACTTAGCAAAGTTCCATGCAGGATTCTAGGAGGTTGTGACAACGTTGTCATATAACATTGTCACAACTTTCTGAGGAATTACATTTCAGCAGTGTGAGAAGGTTGTGGGCACTAAAACAGATCCAGACTTCATTATGGTTTGCTGACACAGTATGACACACTGCAATCTATAATCATGTACTAAAGTACTCTAGCATAGCTAAACAGTAGCAGAAGCCGTGTGTCTGTACTTTTGCCCAGATGTTTGGGGATGGAAGGAGCGTTTGTTTGAAGCCTTTTGAGGTTTTTTTTTTATGATGTCATAGCTGTTCCAGTCTGTGATGCTAAGTTTCCTCATCATTCAACCCGAACAATGGGCATTATTGTGATGTGATGATGGCTTAGTGCCAGCGCAAAACCACATTAATTCATGTGTGTCCACCAGTCCAACATCTTCACTCAAGCTGTTCCTGCTGAGTTTTCCTGCTGAAGCCGGTTTCATCGCTCTGTTTCCCTAAATGATAATGTTTATGTGAATGTAAAGCTCATCCGGAGTTCTTTTTTGAAGTCTAAATATTGTGGTTAGTCTTTGAGTGGTCTCTCCAGATGCAATAAACACCTGGTTTAATTTTTGAAACGTTTTGCTTCTAACCATCCTGCTAGCATACACTGTGTGCTAATATGTGCAGCACATGTTACAATACAGAACATACTAATAACAGTACATGCTATGATACAGTACATACTAATAACAGAACATACTATGATACAGTACATACTAATAACAGTACATGCTATGATACAGTACATACTAATAACAGAACATACTATAATACAGTACACACTATAATACAGTACATACTAATAACAGTACATACTATAATACAGTACATACTAATAACAGAACATACTATGATACAGTACATACTAATAACAGAACATGCTATAATACAGTACACACTATAATACAGTACATACTATAATACAGTACACACTATAATACAGTACATACTAATAACAGTACATACTATAATGCAGTACATACTATTATACAGTACATACTATAATACAGTACATGCTATGATACAGTACATACTAATAACAGAACATACTATAATACAGTACATACTATTATACAGTACATACTAATAACAGTACATGCTATAATACCATACATACTAATAACAGTACACACTACAGTACAGTACATACTATAATACAGTACATACTAATAACAGTACATACTATAATACAGTACATACCAATAACAGTACACACTACAATACAGTACATACTATAATACAGTACATACTAATAACAGTACATGCTATAATACCATACATACTAATAACAGTACATACTATAATACAGTACATACTAATAACAGTACATGCTATAATACCATACATACTAATAACAGTACATACTAATAACAGTACATACTAATAACAGTACATGCTATAATACCATACATACTAATAACAGTACACACTACAATACAATACATACTATAATACAGTACATACTAATAACAGTACATACTATAATACAGTACATACTAATATCAATACATACTACAATACAGTACATACTAATATCATAACACCTGTGGGACCACCTCGGTCGTCGTGTTCGTTCTATGGGTCCTCCCCTTCTGCGCCCTACAGCAGCGGTGGGATGCTCTGCAGTCAGCATGGCTCCAGATTCCCGTGACAACCTATCAGGACCTTCCTGAGTCCGTGCTGCACACTGCGGATACTCTGGATTTTAGCTGGTCATAATAATGTGACTCGACTGTTTACCAGTACATGCTTAAAGAGCCAACATCCAGCATTTCCTCCTCTGTTTTAGTTTTGGTGCTTGAATGTCAGTTAAATATCGTTTTGTTCTGCATTTATAACTTCGCCTCGTACTGGAAGGGGCACACCCTCGAGCCCGCTGTCCACTCTGTGTGGGCTGGCCGGTGACCTCTGACCCCAGAATGTGGAATGCAGCGAACGGCTGCTCCGACAGTGACTCTCTTTGTGCTCCCGCTGCCTGTGCCAAGTTCTCCAGGGGAAAAAATAAAAAAGGAAGTGGAGAAAAAAGTGGAGAGAATTGAAGATTGAGAACAAAGCCATTGTGTGACTGCAGCAGTGCGCCTTCCGCGCGGCTCCTGTTGCCATGAGAATCAGAGAAGTGGCTGCTGTGAGTGTATTTTTGAGTTGGTGCTGATTGTTTTGTGTACAGTAGGAGTGAAGGAAGCCGTGCGGCGAGCGCCCGCTGAGCAGAGACATGCGCTTCGAGCTTAATTACTGGGGTGCTTTCTGTTTACTGCTGTATTCCGACTGCGGGACCTAACGTCTGCGCAGGCCACGAGTGCATGGGTCAGCGACGGTGGAGGGAATTTTAGTTAACAGGACTTATTTCATAGAAAACAGAATTTTCCTTACATTTATTTTGAATGAATGAGTTTGATGTAGTGTTACAATCTATCACTTTACATGTGTCGTTATTTTACATGGTGCTTTTCTGACCTCAAGTCATCCTTTACCATCACCTGTTATTGTTACTGTAAATCTTAAATATGGAACTGTGCTAAACTGCTGTGGGGTAAATCAGTGGGACCAAACTGCAACAGGCTAAACTGGTGGGACTAAACTGCTGTTGACTGATTGGGTGGGCCTAAGCAGCTGTAGACTGAACGAATGGGGCTAAACTGCTATAGACTAAATGGGGGCGCTAAACTGCTCTGGGCTGAATGGGTGGGACTAAACCGCAGTTGACTAAACGGGTGCCCCTAAACAGCTGTAGACTAAATGGGGGGGTCTAAAGTATCGTGGACTGAACGGGTAGGACTAAACTGCTATAGACTAAATAAGGGGGTCTAAAGTATCGTGGACTGAACGGGTAGGACTAAACTGCTATAGACTAAATGGGGGCGCTAGACTGCTCTGGGCTGAATGGGTGGGACTAAACCGCAGTTGACTAAACGGGGGCACCTAAACAGCTGTAGACTAAATGTGGGGGTCTAAAGTATCGTGGACTGAACGGGTAGGACTAAACTGCTATAGACTAAATGAGGGGGTCTAAAGTATCGTGGACTGAATGGGTAGGACTAAACTGCTATAGACTAAATGGGGGGGTCTAAAGTATCATGGAGTGAACCGGTAGGACTAAACTGCTGTAGACTAAATGGGGGGATCAAAACTACCGTGAACTAAAACGGTTGGAATAAACCGCTATAGACTAAATGGCCAGGGCTAAACTGCTTTAGACTAAATGGGCAGGGCTAAACTGCTGTAGACTGAATGGGCGGGGCTAAACTGCTGTTGACTAAACTAGTAGGCCTAAACAGTTGAAGACTAAATGAGCAGTTCTTAACTGCTGTAGGCTAAATGGGTGGAGCTAAACTGTGAACGAAAAAGGTGGGAATAAACTGCTGTTGACTGAATGGGTGGAGCTAAACTGCTATGAATGAAAAAGGTGAGGCTACACTGCTGAAGGCTGAATGGGTGGGCCTAAACTACTGTTGACTGAATGGGTTGGGCTAAACTGCTGTTGACTGAATGGGTGGAGCTAAACCACTGTTGACTGAACGGGTGGGCCTAAAGAGCTATAGACTGAATGCGTGGGCCTGAAGTACTGTAGACTGAATGGGCGGAGCTGATCTACTGTACATTGATTGGGTGATTTTACATGTAAATGTTTTGTGTTTGTGACATCACAAAAAACATTCAGTTCAGCTTCACTGTATGTGTGTTTATGCACTAAATCAAACTCTCTTTTAAAAACAAAGAGAGGAGTTCTCATATTAAAAACAAAGAGAGGAGTTCTCAGATTAAAAACAAAGAGAAGAGTTCTTAGATTAAAAACAAAGAGAGGAGTTCTCAGATTAAAAACAAAGAGAGGAGTTCTCAGATTAAAAACAAAGAGAGGAGTTCTTAGATTAAAAACAAAGAGAGGAGTTCTCAGATTAAAAACAAAGAGAGGAGTTCTCAGATTAAAAACAAAGAAAGGAGTTCTCAGATTAAAAACAAAGAGAGGAGTTCTCAGATTAAAAACAAAGAAAGGAGTTCTCAGATTAAAAACAAAGAGAGGAGTTCTCATATTAAAAACAAAGAGAGGAGTTCTCAGATTAAAAACAAAGAGAGGAGTTCTCAGATTAAAAACAAAGAGAGGAGTTCTTAGATTAAAAACAAAGAGAGGAGTTCTCAGATTAAAAACAAAGAGAGGAGTTCTCAGATTAAAAACAAAGAAAGGAGTTCTCAGATTAAAAACAAAGAGAGGAGTTCTCAGATTAAAAACAAAGAGAGGAGTTCTCAGATTAAAAACAAAGAGAGGAGTTCTCAGATTAAAAACAAAGAAAGGAGTTCTCAGATTAAAAACAAAGAGAGGAGTTCTCAGATTAAAAACAAAGAGAGGAGTTCTCAGATTAAAAACAAAGAGAGGAGTTCTTAGATTAAAAACAAAGAGAGGAGTTCTCAGATTAAAAACAAAGAGAGGAGTTCTCAGATTAAAAACAAAGAAAGGAGTTCTCAGTTTAAAAACAAAGAGAGGAGTTTTCAGTTTAAACACAAAGAGAGGAGTTTTCAGTTTAAACACAAAGAGAGGAGAGAGGAGTTCTCAGATTAAAAACTAAAAGAGGAGTTTTTAGATTAAAAACAAAGAGAGGAGTTCTCAGATTAAAAACTAAAAGAGGAGTTTTTAGATTAAAAACAAAGAGAGGAGTTCTCAGATTAAAAACAAAGAGAGAATTTCTCAGATTAAAAGCAAAGAGAGGAGTTCTCAGATTAAAAACAAAGAGAGAATTTCTCAGATTAAAAGCAAAGAGAGGAGTTCTCAGATTAAAAACAAAGAGAGGAGAGAGGAGTTCTCAGATTAAAAACAAAGAGAGAATTTCTCAGATTAAAAGCAAAGAGAGGAGTTCTCAGATTAAAAACAAAGAGAGGAGAGAGGAGTTCTCAGATTAAAAACAAAGAGAGGAGTTCTCAGATAAAAAAAAGAGAGGAGTTCTCAGATTAAAAAAAAGAGGAGTTCTCAGATTAAAAGCAAAGAGAGGAGTTCTCAGATTAAAAACAAAGAGAGGAGAGAGGAGTTCTCAGATTAAAAACAAAGAGAGGAGAGAGGAGTTCTCAGATTAAAAACAAAGAGAGGAGTTCTCAGATTAAAAACAAAGAGAGAAGTTCTCAGATTAAAAACAAAGAGAGGAGAGGAGTTCTCAGATAAAAAAAAGGAAAGAGGAGTTCTCAGATAAAAAAAGGAGAAAGGAGTTCTCAGATAAAAAAAGGAGAAAGGAGTTCTCAGATAAAAAAAGGAGAAAGGAGTTCTCAGATAAAAAAAGGAGAGATGAGTTCTCAGATAAAAAAAGGAGAGAGGAGTTCTCAGATAAAAAAAGGAGAGAGGAGTTCTCAGATAAAAAAGAAGAGAGGAGTTCTCAGATAAAAAAAAGGAGAGAGGAGTTCTCAGATAAAAAAAGGAGAGAGGAGTTCTCAGATAAAAAAAGGAGAAAGGAGTTCTCAGATAAAAAAAGGAGAGATGAGTTCTCAGATAAAAAAAGGAGAGAGGAGTTCTCAGATAAAAAAAAGGAGAGAGGAGTTCTCAGATAAAAAAAGAAGAGAGGAGTTCTCAGATAAAAAAAAGGAGAGAGGAGTTCTCAGATAAAAAAAGGAGAGAGGAGTTCTCAGATAAAAAAAGGAGAGAGGAGTTCTCAGATAAAAAAAGGAGAGATGAGTTCTCAGATAAAAAAAAGAAGAGAGGAGTTCTCAGATAAAAAAAGGAGAGAGGAGTTCTCAGATAAAAAAAGGAGAGATGAGTTCTCAGATAAAAAAAGGAGAGAGGAGTTCTCAGATAAAAAAAGGAGAGATGAGTTCTCAGATAAAAAAAGGAGAAAGGAGTTCTCAGATAAAAAAAAGGAGAGATGAGTTCTCAGATAAAAAAAGGAGAAAGGAGTTCTCAGATAAAAAAAGGAGAAAGGAGTTCTCAGATAAAAAAAAAGGAGAGATGAGTTCTCAGATAAAAAAAGGAGAGATGAGTTCTCAGATAAAAGAAAGGAGAGAGGAGTTCTCAGATAAAAAAAAAGGAGAGAGGAGTTCTCAGATAAAAGAAAGGAGAGAGGAGTTCTCAGATAAAAAAAAGGAGAGATGAGTTCTCAGATAAAAAAAAGGAGAGAGGAGTTCTCAGATAAAAAAAGGAGAGAGGAGTTCTCAGATAAAAAAAAGGAGAGAGGAGTTCTCAGATTAAAAACAAAGAGAGGAGAGAGGAGTTCTCAGATAAAAAAAAGGAGAGATGAGTTCTCAGATAAAAAAAAGGAGAGAGGAGTTCTCAGATAAAAAAAAGGAGAGATGAGTTCTCAGATAAAAAAAGGAGAGATGAGTTCTCAGATAAAAAAAAGGAGAGAGGAGTTCTCAGATAAAAAAAAGGAGAGAGGAGTTCTCAGATAAAAAAAGGAGAGATGAGTTCTCAGATAAAAAAAAGGAGAGAGGAGTTCTCAGATAAAAAAAAGGAGAGATGAGTTCTCAGATAAAAGAAAGGAGAGAGGAGTTCTCAGATAAAAGAAAGGAGAGAGGAGGTCTCTGATTAAAAGCAAAGAGAGGAGAGAGGAGTTCTCAGATAAAAAAAGGAGAGAGGAGTTCTCAGATAAAAAAAAGGAGAGATGAGTTCTCAGATAAAAAAAGGAGAGAGGAGTTCTCAGATAAAAAAAAGGAGAGATGAGTTCTCAGATAAAAGAAAGGAGAGAGGAGTTCTCAGATAAAAGAGAGGAGAGAGGAGTTCTCAGATAAAAGAGAGGAGAGAGGAGTTCTCAGATAAAAGAAAGGAGAGAGGAGGTCTCTGATTAAAAGCAAAGAGAGGAGTTCTCAGTTTTCTGGGTTATGGGCTCTTTAAGTGCTGTGCTGATGAAAGGCGGCCCCGCCCTGCTGCGTCCCTGTTTGTTTTGATTTCCAGCGTTGCCTTAAAGCCACAATAAGAGCCGAGCGCTAAACTCTTTAGCACATGGACTCCTTTTCCAGAACGTGACCTTTAACACCGCCCCTCCTCACACCCCCCTCCCTGATTCAGTGCTGACCTGTCCTGACCTTTCTCTGTCTCTGTTCTTTCTCTCTGTCCCCTCTGTCTTTTCCTCCCTCTCTATGGTTACACCGTACACCGGCGTTCACCAGCTTACAGTCACGGCTCTCACTGTAGTGCTAATTTGGTTGGACTTAAACTAAACACAGTGTTTACAGTATAACAGTATAATCTGTGTTACTCACACAGCTGTACTGCTGTTCGTATCCCTCTAGTCATTGTTATGTGTGTCATCAGACCTACATATGTGCAGATGTTCATCTTTCCTTTCGCATTCACTCATTATTATTCTTTATCCTGTTTTTATGTTGCTAGGGGGTTGCTAGGGGGTTGCTTTCATATCCCATAGGGGTGGGGAAAACAGAGATATTGCATAATATGGTGATGTACTGTGTGGCAGTATAGTATTGATGCACAGATGGCAAGTATCTATGTTTTATTTTATATAAATATGATCATTTATATAAATGTTCATTTAACAGTGTTTGTCTTGTCTGTTTGATCAATCATCTCAAAAATTTAAGGACAAAATTTGCAATAAAACAAAATTATAGATTATAATACACACCGTTTAGCCATAACAATAAAACCACCTCCACTAGGGGTGTGCGATATCGTATCATACGCAATAATATTGCCAACATTTTTGAATATCGTGAATGATATCATACCCTGAAATACTGAAATATCAGGGTACTACTTTTTTACTGTTTTTAGAAAAAGAAAAATTCACAAATTTTTTTATTTCCCATTATATATCTACTAGAGACAGATTTGATCTGTCCAGTATCATTCATTTTACTCCAGTCCTGGATATATGGATATATTTGGAGTGCAATATTTAGTATCGTGACATTCTGGATCATTGACTTCTGTTACAATCTGATAAAAATTATATTTTTTAATATCTCAGTTAGGGGTGTGCCATATCATATTGTATGCAATAATACAATTTAATTTTCATTTTGTTGCAGTAGTGTATTATTGAAATATATCTTTTTTAATTCAATGTTTTGTCATATCGCCAAGAGTATCGTTATCGCAAAAATAACAAGAAATATCGTGATATCGTGCCATATCGCCCACCCCTAACCTTGTAGTTCTACACGTACAGACTATAGTTCATCTGATTATCTGCATACACCATTTAACCACTTTCATCCTGTTCTTTAATGGTCAGGACCACCACAGGACAGCAGTGATCCACTTGTACTAGTACAACACACACTAACACTCCACCACCATGTCAGTGTCACTGCAGTGCTGAGAATGACCCACCACACAAATAATATGTGCTCTGTGGTGGTCCTGTTGAACTACAGTCTGTAAGTGAACAGTGTGTGTAGATATAAGGGGGTGGGTTTAATGTTATGGCCGATTGTTGTACACGATATGCTCATAAAAATGTATTGTGACGTTATTTATCACAATAATAAAACAAATATCGTCACATTGCCCACCCCCAGTACGGTACACTGCTTGTACACGTGCTTTAAAGAGTGAATGAGCAGCAGTCACGTGTGCAGCTGAGACTGAACTGAATATGCGATAAACATCATAAACTTTTAAATCATTTAAAACGCTGTTGTTTAACCCCCCCTCCTCTCCCCCCGGTGGGAAAGTTTGATTTTATTCTGGTTCCAGCTCTGCCCCGCTGCCCTTTCAGTGCAGAGCAGATCCCAGGAGAGAAGAAACACTCTGCAGCTCTTATCACGTTCTACAAACACAGGGCCTGCAGGGGCTGATTGTGTTTATAAACAAAGTCCTACAATGCGGGAGGACTGCAGCAGAGCTGGACCATGAGGCCAAGAAGTCTTACCAAGATATAGTTTTTACAAATACTCAGACATTGGAGCTTACTGAAAATCATTACACACATGCAAGGGAGTAGGTTGGCATATGGACGGTGGGGACATGTCCCTACCAGTATTATGGGTGTAAAGAACTGTCCCTACCATTGTATTTGTAGTGGATAATTCAGATTGTGTCTTCCAGACATTATTTAATCAAACTCGCATTTGATTGGCTGAGAGGGAGGTGCTCTCCTTATATGACGTCATGACACACACATTTTCTTACTGTCAGACACGAAGATGCCAGAGCTGATCAGTGTGTTAGCTGTATGCTATCAAGGCTCTCAGTCCACAGAACTCAAACGCCGGTAAAGATGTAGTCCTTCAGATGATTTACTGCCTTTTCATGTCATGACAACTTGTTGAATTCTTTGTGGATATCATTGCATCAAAAAAGAGAAGCGACATCAGGAGTATTTTCACCTCCCAGACTGTACAACATAGTCTAATCTGCAAACACAGTTATGTTGTGACACCGTTATCACCAAACTATATGCATATATGAAAAAAAAAATAATAATAATAAAAAAAAATTAAAAAAAATATATATATATATGAGGGGTGTAAGAAAATATCAAAAATATCGGGATATTTTTCATGATACTGTATCGATTCTCAAAAACACAGTATCGATACACAGATTTCTGGCAGACAGTGAATCATTGTGTGTTGTGTTTAAACCTCTGACCACTAGATGGTGTTGTAATCCATTTTCAGCTCCACTCCAACATTAACAAGCAGCACAAGTCAAGTCAAGTCAAGTCAAGTGGGTTTTTATTGTCATTTCAACTACATACAGAGTACACAGTGAAACGAAACAACGTTCCTCCAGGACCATGGTGCAACATAGACAGTGCATACAGACACAAGTGCAACACAAACAAACAAGTACGGACAGACAACACAACACAGTACAGACACAACACAACACAACACTGTACAGACAGAGAATAATAAATAATTGCTGGTTGTGTGCAAATTGTGCAATGTGTAATAAATAGAGTCCAGTGAGGTAGTAGAGTTATTAGTGCAATGCTTTGTGCAAAAAATGCTTCCCTTTTTTTATCTGGGGTAAATGGTTGGAGAAAGATATCAGTTCAGACGATGAGTTGTTTTGAGAAGTCTGAAGTCTTGGGGGAAGAAGCTGTTGCAGAGTCTGGTCGTGTTGGACCGGACGCTGCGGTACCTTCTTCCTGATGGCAGGAGGGAGAACAGTCTGTGTGAAGGGTGGGTGGGGTCATCCACAATGCTGGTTGCTTTGCGGATGCAGCGGGTGGTGTAAATGTCCAAGACGGAGGGGAGAGAGACTCCGATGATCCTCTCAGCTGTCCTCACAATGCGTTGGAGGGACTTGCGGTCAGAGGCTGTGCAGGTCCCAAACCAAGCAGTGATGCAGCTGCTTAGGATGCTCTCTATGGTTCCCCTATAGAAGAGGGTGAGGATGGGTGGAGGGAGACGGGCCTTTCTCAGCTTCCGGAGGAAGTAGAGACGCTGCTGGGCTTTCTTGGCTGTAGAGCTGGTGTTCAGGGACCAGGTGAGGTTCTCCGCTAGGTGGACACCAAGGAACTTGGTGCTCTTAACGATCTCCACAGAGGAGCCGTTGATGTTAAGCGGAGAGTGGTCCGGTCTTGATTTCCTGAAGTCAACAACCATTTCCTTGGTCTTCTCTACATTCCAGTGAAGGTTGTTGACTGTACACCAGTCTGTCAGCTGCTGTACCTCCTCCCTGTATGCTGACTCGTCGCCTTTGCTGATGAGACCCAGCACAGTTGTATCATCGGCGAACTTTATGATGCAACAAGGGCGCAATGCTATTGTTAGCATTGTCAAAACTGTTCATACAGTGGTGTGTTTTATTAGTAGGATTTTAAAAAATCGCAATATATCACTTTGCTTGCAGTATCGCAATATATCACGATATATTGAATCGGGACCACCATATCACAATACGTATTGTATCCTTGCCAATACACAGCCCTAATATATATATATATATACTGTAGATGTTGGTTGTGGTGGTGAGTGCTGAGGGCAGCTGAAGCCTTCAGCACATTCTCACCCTCTGCCAGCCCAACCAGGCCTGACCTCACCTCAGGTGACTCGATAAAGACGGCTCTCGAGCAGACCCGGGTGCTGTCAATGTGACATTAGCTGCTACTGCTAGCTCTCATTTATCATAAAAGGTGAGACGGATTTGCACCTAAAGGCTGTTTGGATTTGTACTATTCTTGTTTAAAGCGATAGTTCATCAGCTGGCACTCCTTTTTGGTGTCTTTTAACACCGGGAGACCTGCTGATACCCCACCACTTAGCATGGCGCTAACTGCATAGATAACAGTGCGTCAAACAGAGTCAGAAAACATGTAGGCAAGTCAAACTTTCTGTTCCACCTTAAAAATAAACGCAGTGGTTACATTCTGGCACCTCAGGCGAATGCGGTGAACAGGGAGCTGATGTCACACCTTCATGGTGTGATGATCTGGGCATGCAGTTAGCACTGTGCTAATTGATGTGCTGTAAGCTTCCATTACTTAATAGCACTGTCGCCTCACAGCAAGACGGTCCAGGTTGGATTCCCGGTCCGGGCTGTTCTGTGTGGAGTGTGTATGTTCTCCCTGTGCTGGACTGGGTTTCCACCAGGTACTCTGGTTTCCTTCCACAGTCCAAACACATGCATGATAGTTTTATTGGTCACTGTAAATTGCCCGTAGGTGTGTGTGTGTGTGTGTGTGTGTGTGTGTGTGTGTGTGAGTGTGTGTTGGCCATGCGATGGACTGACGAACTGTCCATGGTGTACCCCTCCTTTGACCAATGACACTGGGATTGGCTCCAGCCGTGACCCCGACTAGCAGGAATATGCGGCAGATAATGGATTGGATTGGATAATGGAGATGGATTGATGGATGGATGGATAGATGGTTTAAGTGCTTAAAGAAATGATCTAAAGAAGCAAACTTCAGGCATGTGTTCTGGCTGATCGTGTGGGATGTGGCTGGTAGTGGGGTTGAAGAAGAGAAGTTTCTGTGTGTGAAGAGAGTGAGACAGCAGGCTGAGGGCAGAAAGAGTTGAATCTTCAAATCCAGCAGGTTTTGGAGTCGGGGTCAACTCTTGGCCAGTGACTCTTAAGAGTCGACTCTTTGACTGTTTCAGCTCTGAGTTTCTTTGTACTTATCTACTCTAGGGATGTTCTGGCGGAGGTGAGAGGAACGAGAGTTTGTTGAAGTATCGGTTCTCACCAGCCACTGTGAGCACCAACTCTGCTCATATAGTTTTATATAGTTTTATTAAAATTTCTGTTCCACCTTAATTGGTGCTGCAGCTACATTCTGGTGCAGGTAACAGGGTACCAAGGTAAAAGCTGCATTAGTTAAGGTGGACTGGAAACGTTTATTAAGAAGCTGGCGAACATGGAGGATATTTGTCCATTTGGAAGAATTCGGACTGCAGTGATTGTCTCAGCATACTTTTACTCTGTGTCTCCTCATTATGTGAAATAAGCTGATATTCATCAAGTCACTATAATCTGAAATTAGAAGTACATAAACTGCTGTATCCACTCGTCATTGGCTGAGGACTGTCTTGGTTAATAGTAAGTGAAGTCGAGGAATCGATTCCATTGGTTCCGGAGGCAGGAGTCGAGAGTCGACTTTGAAACACCCAGGGTTGACAGTGAGCCAGTCAGTAATTGTAGAGAGAAACACCCTGTTAGGTTTCTGAGAACAGAACACAGTGTTAGAGAGAGACAGAGGAAGAGTTTAAACATGTTAACAGTGCTGAGTTACGTAAACGTCATTTACTCATCATTATAGATCCAAAGAGCCAAAGAGCTGTTAGAATATGTAGAGCGGTCTCGTACAGAACTGATCCTATTGGTGAATTTTTTTCTGCTATTGGTAGAATTTTTTACCATACCGTTTGGCTGTTGGTGATTATTTAGCCATGTTGTTCAGCTATTGGTGGATGTTTAGCCATGTTGTTCAGCTATTGGTGGATGTTTAGCCATGTTGTTTGGCTATTGGTGGATGTTTAGCCATGTTGTTTGGCTATGTTAAGGGGTATGTTAAGGGGTATGTTAAGTGGTATGTTAAGGGGTATGTTAAGGGGTATGTTAAGGGGTATGTTAAGGGGTATGTTAAGGGGTATGTTAAGTGGTATGTTAAGTGGTATGTTAAGGGGTATGTTAAGTGGTATGTTAAGCGGTATGTTAAGCGGTATGTTAAGGGGTATGTTAAGGGGTATGTTAAGTGGTATGTTAAGTGGTATGTTAAGGGGTATGTTAAGGGGTATGTTAAGGGGTATGTTAAGGGGTATGTTAAGTGGTATGTTAAGGGGTATGTTAAGGGGTATGTTAAGGGGTATGTTAAGGGGTATGTTAAGGGGTATGTTAAGTGGTATGTTAAGTGGTATGTTAAGGGTATGTTAAGGGGTATGTTAAGGGGTATGTTAAGGGGTATGTTAAGGGGTATGTTAAGGGGTATGTTAAGTGGTATGTTAAGGGGTATGTTAAGGGGTATGTTAAGGGGTATGTTAAGTGGTATGTTAAGTGGTATGTTAAGGGTATGTTAAGGGGTATGTTAAGGGGTATGTTAAGCGGTATGTTAAGCGGTATGTTAAGCGGTATGTTAAGGGGTATGTTAAGTGGTATGTTAAGGGGTATGTTAAGGGGTATGTTAAGGGGTATGTTAAGGGGTATGTTAAGGGGTATGTTAAGTGGTATGTTAAGGGGTATGTTAAGGGGTATGTTAATGGGTATGTTAAGTGGTATGTTAAGTGGTATGTTAAGGGTATGTTAAGGGGTATGTTAAGGGGTATGTTAAGGGGTATGTTAAGGGGTATGTTAAGTGGTATGTTAAGGGGTATGTTAAGTGGTATGTTAAGTGGTATGTTAAGGGGTATGTTAAGGAGTATGTTAAGGAGTATGTTAAGGGGTATGTTAAGGAGTATGTTAAGGGGTATGTTAAGTGGTATGTTAAGGGGTATGTTAAGTGGTATGTTAAGGGGTATGTTAAGTGGTATGTTAAGGGGTATGTTAAGTGGTATGTTAAGGGGTATGTTAAGTGGTATGTTAAGGGGTATGTTAAGCGGTATGTTAAGCGGTATGTTAAGTGGTATGTTAA